>VZTB01009523.1:693226-726568 GCA_013397245.1 Thryothorus ludovicianus
AACGGCCGCGCTGCGGAAACAGCGGCGGCGGCAGGCGCGTTCCGGGGCCGCGCCGGCCCGCGGGAACAGGCCGCCAAAGCCGGGGATGTTCAGCCCCGAGAAGGTTGGTGGGACCTCAGAGCAGCCTTCCACGGCTTCCGCTTCTTTTCTTCCAGGAAAGAAAACAAAAAAAATGTTTTCTTGCCTGAAATTTAAAATCTTTCTGTTCCCGTTCTCTTGGGCAGTGACAACCACCCAAGGAAAAAAATGGGTAGAAAAACCTACTTGGCGTCTTAATATGATACAGCTCTTCAGAAAAAGTATTCCAGTGTCTCTTCAAAGACTCAGCGATAAAGAATTCACTGTCCCTTAGCTAATTACCTTTAAATCCCATTTAAAAACCCTCATTACAAGACTGATATGAACAGCACAAGGCTGAACAGAGGATGATCAGAGTCCGGATCCCTTATCCTTAGCAGGAAGAAACAGCCAGTTGTGCTGGAGCTTCCACTTCTCAAACACCTCCAAATCCCTTCATCCTCCTTTTTCCTTTCCTGGATAAACCATCTCCCTGGCAGCTGCCTGCACAGAGCCACTGGAGTGCCATCCATGGAAGTGGATAGCCCGAGTGCCGCCGGCTGCCCCGAGCCCTCCCCAGCCGTGTTCAGCTCCTGCTTTCATCCCAGCACCGGGGCCTTGGCTGCGTCCCTGGGCACAAGGTGAGCACAACCTGCTCTGCTTGCAGGGGGTTATACTAAACGATTTCTGAAAGTCCATGAATCTATGTTGTTATGGTTCTCTGAGGAACAGAATACTTGTTTCCCACAAGTGTAGCCTAATTGGCAACAGCATATAAATTATTTACAACATTACAACTGGTTCTCACTATCAGACTCTAGCCACAGCAGCACAGCTACTCCTTGTCCAGGCTGAGGGTGAAGGATATTGTTTGTTAGATGTTTAGGGGAGAAACTGCCTTTTTACAAGGGTTTAAATACACTTAATCATTTTGATTCTCTTACTCAAAAGCATTTCAAAGCAAGGCATTGAGGCACACCCAAACAGCAGGGCTTGCAAAGAACCAACATCTTCACTTGCTCCTTTTCCAGCACTGAGTACACTCTGGGAAAAGAAAATTATTTGTTTTCAGTGGAATTCCAAAAGCGCTCCACAAGGAACGCGGCCACAGCTGCAGAATCTCCTTCCTTGCTGCAGTGCAGGCACTCTGGGCAGTGCTGAGGGGAGCCTGTTTGGCTCTCTCTGAGATGAGGAGCATTTCCACACAGCTCCTGCTCCCTCGGCCAAGATGGGTCTGGGGGCAAACGCTGCAGCTGTCCAGAGACAGCACCAGCTTTGCCTGATCTTTTCCTTTCAGAGGAAAGATCATCCAGACAGAATTATTTATTTCCAGACACGTTACGGTGATTCAGCCTGTGTTGACATTCCTGGAGATGCCTGTGCCCTTTGTAATAATTCAAGACCATGTTTTTGCTTTTTGTTTTTTTTTTAAACCAATGCAATGTTCTTTTATTTTGTACTTACAAAAAGAGCCACCCCATTGTATCCCTCCCCCTCCCCAAAAAACGCCTTTTACAAACATTGAAAAATTAAAAACCTGATGATGACATGTTAATTTGGTAGAATTACTTTGAAACATAACCTTTGTAATTAAACTCCTACAAGATGACTTTGTAGTGATAGCCTGATTATTGGCCAAATAAAATTCCATATTACAAGTTAGCAAATTCTAGTACAAAAATAGTCCATGTGTTAGAACAGCCTCTTATTATTATTATATTCACAGGAAAGAGTCTATTGGCTGCATAATACCTTAATATTTATGAAATTTCTTTTTACGTGGCTCATTCATCTAATTTAATATAGTGTTGAGCCTCAATAAATCCTCAGGCAAAAAAACCCTAAACAGGGTTAAATATGCTGTTCAGTGTACTCTGAAGTACTGTGCTTTTCACAGGACATCCAAGAAACCGCACAACAGTTCTCAGCTAGTTTTAATATTAAATGAGATCCAGATCCAAAAGGATCCCCCTGAAGTACATATCCATGACTTTCCACAGAAACAGAGGTCACAGCTTCAATGGTCAAGTTTCACTTGGCAAACTGTCGAGCTCCTCCACTCATCATTTCCAGGAACCCCTGGGACCTCTGCGGCACAGCCCTTCTTCAGGAGTGTCCCCACTGGCCGGGCTCTCGCTCCTCTTTTGTCTCTGGTTAATGCTGTTCAGCAGTTTCTCTCTGACCAGGTCCCACAGGGAAAATCTGGGGACGTGCTACTTGTCTCTCAAGATGTCCAGCTGCTCTTGATACTCTGTGAAAAGCCTCTGGAAGCGGAGGTTCTGTCCAATAACAGGAAGAAGCTCTTTCAATAGCTCTCTCTTTCGTAAACCCTGCACAGAAAACACAAAAGCATCCTCAGCATCTAGTATTTGTTATCATTAACACATTCCATAGAGCTCTCTAAGATTCATGCCCTTTTTCCTGCCTAGAGAGAGCTGTGTATTTTTATGTTCTCATGCTGCTTCCATGAATCCCAGAATAAAAACTACATTTACACACTGACGAAGCTGGAGCAGCCTCTGCAGTTCCAGACTCCAGGCTGTGTTCTGAGAGGGAAGACACGTCTTTGGCATGTCCCACAGCTGCTGTCTGAACAATGTGGAGAGCTGAACATGCAACCCTCCTTCATGTGTGTGATACTCTGGACAGCACCACAGCTGACACTGGGGCAACAAGCATTTGCCTGTGGTTTCACATGGAATAAATCTCAGTGCAATGGGAGAAAGCCTGCTTATGTGACCAGAGCAGAGCATGGAAAGGATAATACCCTGTAATTTTTATGGGAAACTCTTCCTTGTTCTTCATTCAACTATTATCAGGACTTACCATAACTGTTGATTCCCACTGACTTCCAGCTGAGTAATGGACTGGACCCAGTAAATCCTTGCATAATTCTCGCAAACGATATTCAAACCCTGGAGACAGTCACAAATAAAATCACATTTGACAGTATTTCCCTACATATAACTACTCCACAATGTAGCAGACAACATTCAGGAAAGAATTACAAGTATCTGGAATAAAATAAAGCCCAAAACATTGATTTCTGGAAAGTTATATTACAATTCTTACAGTAATTCTTTGGAAATATGAGATGATTTTTAGAGCTCTGAAGGGTCTTATTTAAGGTTCTCAAAACCAAACTCACTACTAAAGATGATCCACAACATGGAGAAAAACTGATATCTGAAGTAACTACTCCAGCTTTTTTTAAGAGTTGCCCTGATCTCAATCTCACTTTCCCCTCCCACACAAACATACCAGCTTTTTAAAAACCAAAACGCCTTTAATAAAACCCCACACAGCTTCCAGGCCACCTTTATTTACCCAAAAATCAGAGGGGGAGGAATTCCCTTGCAAGAAACAAAGCCTATTCAAGAGTAACTTTTCAATCAACATATAAAACATAAAGCATTTTAATGGATTAGAATTCAGCAGATGTTGAAATAATCATAATAAAGCATCAATAATAGGATGTGCAATTTTCAAAGTTCAGCAGCTCTAAAAACTAGTGAAGAAGCAATACACATCTGGCAAAGCAGAGTTTTTTATTACACCTATCCATCCATGGCAGCAACATTTGGAGGTGCCAGAGGTTCTCAGTTAGTGAAGGCTTTTAAAAATACAACCACCTCTAACATATGACCCAAGATGAATATTTTAATTTCAGCTGGGGAAGGGCAGAGAGAACCACACGGAGGTTCAACAAGCTCTCTTGTTAAATAAGGTAAGGGTCAAAAGGCAAGAATTAATGAGTTTGATTTTAATTCTGCAAACACCTATTAGGTGGCATAACGTGAACCATTTCATATCCCTCTGTGCAGGATGATTATGCAAGGTGAGGAGTAAGGCTGAATTAATACAAAGGGAATTACTAAATTATGAATGCAGACAGGGAGAGATACAACACAGATCTTTAGAATCCAAAAAGTATAAAGTCAGTTGGTTAACCTTATTTAATGTAACAGCATTGAGATAAAGTGTATTTAAATATAAAAAAGATACAAGGAACCTTTCTTGAGTGTTCCTTTTCTCACGGAATTTAACATGTGGAATTCACCAGCACAGGTAGTTGAAATTTTAGAATGTGAAAAAAGAATAAAGTGCAAGCAATACAAGCAAATTCTCTGCAATTTTATGTGCTCGGGTACGAAGTGTCAGAGACTGAGCAACGCCTCCATCTCACATCAGGCAGCAATTGCCAGCAGCCTGAGGAGGGCTCTGCCTTTTACAGGGTGCTGCTGCCTCCCCTGAAACATCTGTAGCTGCTGCCAGACAATACCTGGGACGTGCCTGACAGATCACTGGGCTTCTTTGCAATGCAACTGCCATCACTGGAGTCTGCAGATGGCACTGCTTCCCCAGACCACAGTCTGTTCCCTGCTCTGTGTCAAACCAGGATTCCTGAGCACAGCGCTGCAGAAGCAAACGCCACTTGGGTTTGCTTAAAACCAAAACAAGTCCAGAAGCCAATGCTAAAAGGAGGATGTTGAGGGCAATCATACATATACATGACATGAACAGAGTGTTTCTCAGAAGCCCTTGAGAGCTGCAGAGGAGTACCAGAGCCTGGCAGGTCTCACCTTCATTAACTAGGTACCGTGCATAGATAAGGAGCCAGTGGTGATATTCGTGACTGGATTGTAACATAAGTGCTGCTGCTATCTGGTTCTCCAGGTATGCAAGTGTTGTTTCTTGTTGCACTAAATGAGGCATGGAGAACAATCTTGCAGCTTGCCTTCCTGAACTGCAAAACCAAAAAGATTAACATGCCATAAAAATCAGATACAAGTTTAAGGAATATATCTTTTTGTAGCTCTAGCTATACTGCACCAGTCTTTCAGAGGCACACAAGATAGAAAGTTAATGCATTTAAAGGATTTCTTGCATATTAAACACTTTGTCATAAGAAAGCTAATTTGAAAAATGTAATTAGTTATTAGAATTTTTTTCAAAAAGGGAATTTTTCATTTTGTTATTCTCTCTCACTCTCAAAGAGAGTGTTGTTTGTTTATATTTCAAATGGTTTTCACAATAAATTCTCCTTCCCCTCAAGAGAAGAGCAATAAAATCACACAATTCTATACAGTTTCTCTCCAGAAAAAAATTAAACTTGGATGTGAAGGGCAGAAATAGCAAAAAAATCTGCCTCAGAAATCGAATTCAAATCCAAGAGAGGATGGGCTAGTAAGCTACCTACAGGAATCTGCTCTGGCTCACATAATTCCTCAGTGATATTTTCACATGTTAAAAATACTCACTAAATGACTAATATCTCAGCTTTCTAAGAGACTCCATTAAATAGATCCTTTGAGGCCAACTGAACCAACTCAAAAATTGTATTCCTACTCCAGAAAGCTGATAAACAAAAAATTAAAATGCAAAATGTAAAGGATGCAATTTAGCTTATAAAAGTATAACAGAATTGCCCAATACCTCACCCATCCAATTTAGAGAAGCATTAAAACGATTACATCTAGAGCATGCTTTCCTGCCCTCCCCAACAATCTCACAGCAACATTAAGATACAGACTAGAATCATGCAAAGGATTAAAAAAAACCACTGTATGAAGGAGTGAGCATTTCAGAGGCATTGGCATTTCAGGAGTAACTCAGGGATTCAGGACACGAGGACGCGCAGGCGGCGCGCGCGTACTTGGATGTGCGTCCCTGTATGACAGCCAAGGGCCCAGAACACAGCATGGCTTCTTGGGATGGCAAACTAGTCCTGAAGTCTGCACATTGTGCTAGAGAGTCCTGTTTGTCAGAAACAAGGTTCCTGAAAAAAAGCAAACAACCGAAAAACAAGTCTGAGGAGTGCAAACAGCAACGTCAGCAGATCCAGCTCTGTTCTGCCTCAAAATTTGATTTGTCTGCACAGACGACCATAAAGATATCACTGAAGTGGCTCAGGAATTCCAGGAACCCTGATTACTCCCACTACATATCCAAATTCTGCTTGTGCCATGTCTCTCCTACCCCCAAAGGTAAAAATATTAATTACATGATATAATTTACCATTAGTTTAGAAGGAAATTAACTTTCTCCTTACCATTTTACAATCTAATAAAGAGCCATGACCCAGGTAATGACTTTCTCATCAAGAACTTGATTTTACCTTACGTGAGGTCTCCTCTCCCCACCAGACACACACACATTGACAATCTTTTCCATAATTACAGCTATCCCTTCATATGGAGGGAGCTGACATTACAGCTGCCATTCCCACACCTAATTAAGGATATCATTTTACTGGCTTGAGATGCCAGGAGAAAGAGTGGCTCAAACCAATGCTAAGTTTAGACTTCAGAGAGCACAGAGGTAAAGTGGTAAAAATATTTTAAATACCCTTTGCTGCTTTATCATGCTTAAATTTGTATGGTGACTAAAGGCATTGCTCTTTTATATATTTCCCAAGCTGTGGTACAAACTAAGAAAGGGCAGCAAATTCAGAATTACAGCTGAGAGTCTGTCCCCTGCTCCTTACTCCCTTAATAAAAGGAACAAATAAGGTATTTTTCCTTTTCCAGAGGATTCGCTTCAAGTAGTTGAATAATAACAATTATTCTAAGGAGGAGTTAAAACAATAAGCCCTTTCATCCAGCAGGCTCATTACACTAATTACAACAATTATGTTAGGATTACAACGTGTTTTTTTTTTCTTCTTAGGAAGACAACAAAGAACTTGTTTTGGAAAGACTCTGTAAATAATTTACCCATGGAAATTTTTCATAGGAACTTATGCCTTCCCATGGGGAAAGCCTATCTGATCCCCAGCAAGGCACAGACTCTTGTGCAGCCTTTTCTTGTGTTTAGGAATGACTCTTCCATGACTCTGAGGTAGAAAGATTTCTTCCCAGGAAATCAGAACACGTCAGTTCCTCTGAATTGCAAAAGCAGGAAATAATCCATGACTTACCATGTAGAAAGAGAAGGATTAAAGCAGTATGCCTTCCCATCAGACATGCTCATGACAGGAATTCCATGCTGAGTCAGCAAGATCTGAGACACAGTTGCATCACTTCCTACAAGTCAAATCAGACCAAAGTGTTTCTTTTGGAGTCTTGCCTAAGACTCATAATGGTAAAAAATGGTAGCCACCATTAATTATAAGTTACAGCAACCAACAGAAAAAGGTTCAATGTTGCTATCAAGCACTGCTAGGAAGGTCAAGACACAAGCTAATGATGGCAAGCACCAGGCTTAGGGCAGTAGCATTAACAGCAATTTTGCAAAATACACTATTAATCTTGATGCTGCAATTTATACAGAACATGGGCTTAATCAGGAACATTCTCCTTACCTAGGAAAAATCTTCAGCAATTCTGCCATGTTTTTGTGTAACCCAAGACACCTTCAGCTTTCTTTTTCCCATTAAGTTAAAATTATAAACCCCAGCGTATTTAGAAAAGTGTGCTCTCTAAGAGCACAGTATAAGTGGGATAGCTGGAGTCTCATTTCCCAGCATATTCCAAGCCCAAGGCTTGTGCATGTAACTTATGATGACATTTGCAAAGTGCTAATACAACTGCTTTCTAGCTAGTTTGGATTAGTACTGTAAGGATTAAAGCTAAAACATAAGCTAAGGTACTCTGAGACACTGCTTTTTTGATTTGTGTAGTGCCAGATATTGCATTGATTGAAACTGAAGATTTTTAAGTAATGAATCAGAAGATAATCAGTTGTTCATCACTGAGACAATAAGCATGCAAATTACACAGAGAAATTGCTGTAATAGAAATTGCTGTGATTTTTACAACACTGAATTTCTACATTCAGAAGCAAGGCGGACTAAGCTACAGAATCTCACACAAGTTTGCTACTCACTGATATTGTCATCACTGTTATTTCAAGAACTTCCCTTTATTACACAATAATGAAGGGAAATTATTTGTTTAGGCTTTTCAGGTTTCAAAAAATTTCAGCATATTTATAAATGGCACTAAATACTACAGGTGGGCTCAAAGGTTGGTAATTAAAGGACTTTTTTATTACCTGAAAATATTGTTTGCAAAGACTCATCTCTAACAATGGCTGTCTGCTTGTGAACATCCCTGAAAAAGACAAAAGGACAAGTCTGCAGTAAACAAACAACTGAAAACTCTAAAATCTTTTAACAAATGCACTTCTTCACTATTCATGACAAAGTAGGGGGCTGGGGAGTTAGTTTAGGGTTATTTTGTTTTGATATTTTCTTCATTGCTGTGACAAAGTTATTTTGGCAAACTCAAACCCCTTATGACAAGACAGAATTTAATAGCAGAGAATTTTTATGGCTCTTTATCAGGAAACCTCATTACAAGAAAGCAAACAGTGAGGATCCAAATAACTCCTTTAGGAGCTCTGACTTGCCCGAGACATTAGATTGAATTCAACAACTGTAAATGAGTCGTTTTTATCTTGGCATCCTGAAAATGGCTGGAGTACTTTGACACTGGAGTGCTTCATTGGTTAAGTGATGGAAGATCAAAGTATCCATACTTCTCTTCCCCACCCCTCCCATTCCACTGCACACACACCACAAGCACTTAAACCAGTGACTTCTAGCTGATTCTTTATCTTCATTCTAGAATGAAGTCCAACATTCTGGACTGTCCTAGAACAGAAACAGGACTCTGCTGAAACAGAAACAGTCCTGCCCAGTTAACTCTGCATATTCTATTCAAAAGTGGACTCGTGTTCAGACCTTGTGTGGTTTAGGCTCCTGTCTATGAGCACAGTCTGGGCAGCCCTTACCAAACAGAGAGCGTAGCAGCAGTGGTGAGAGCCATGATGCAAGAACCTGTGCAGTGCAGGGTGGAAATGGGTGTGTTCAATATTATAGGAGGAAGGAGGCGACGACCACAAGCTGAAAATACTGACAATGTTCGTTTCTCACAGGCCACTGTTACAATCTCACTGGAAAAATAACAAACAAACAAGAAACATTTATGTGTTGTCAAATGCAAGTAGCATAAAACCAGGCTGAATTCTTAAACTATCATACAACTTGGGGAAATTCCCCAAAAAATAACTATTTAAGTTATTTTTTAAGCAGCTTTAAGAAAAAATTTTTGATACCAAGAGAAGAAGATATAAACTAAACAGATCAAAGGGCATAGTTGGAAATATCAGTAAAGCTTTTGGTTATACACAAGCTCTCCCTCAAGCCTGTCTTGTATTTAGCTTTAAAATCTTCTGCTTCTTTTTCAGACCTAGACAGTGCTCAAGCTACAGAATATACTTTCAGTTTAAACTCTGAAGTTGGAACTAGGCAAAATTGAGAAAAATACTCAGGACCAAACAAGCCATTTCAAATTTTTTATTCTTTAGTAGTTAGCACTTGAAAACCCATCACTTATGCTTTAGTCAACTTTAATGAAGAAATTTAAAGGAAAAATGTAAAAATACAGGAATATAGTTGTAATTGGCTAATATGAATTGCGATGTTTTAAGACTGCACAGAGTTAATACTTGAAGCAAACCCTGAGACTAAGAGCAGTGCACACTTTTACCCATAAATATTTATTACGAAAATTAACTGTAAACTTTTTTGTACATCAAAAAGTGCCTTCTGGCCTTCAGGATCCCCTTCCTCCAAAAGATGCTCTTACCAGCTGCCTGCTGCAGCGAGGATTCGACTGGTGAGGACTGTCTCCCACTCCTTTCCCTCTCGATTACACTTTAACCTGCTCAACTTTGAGCCCCCCACTGTGGTCATTTCATTCTCCACTTCAAGGTACATTGATGGATCTGAACATATCTGAAATACAAAAAATAAAATAATTTTTGGAAGAGGAAAAAAAAACTACTCTAAAGAGCAGCAACTGCTATTAGAACCAAAACAATGCTGTCTTTAAGAAGAGATTTAAGTATGGCATTCTCTGTTTAATGTGGCTTCAAAATATACCACGGTACTTCAAAAGAAGCAGACCTCTAAAAATCAGCCTTGCCTAAAAAACAAGTAATTTCTTTGTATTTGAAGCATAAACATAAGGAAAGGCTGTGCTAGTCTGTCTCTGCTTCCTAATTAAGGGCACCAGATCAAGTCTGTATGTGCCCAGTCTCCCCACAGTCTTGCAAATGGAACCAGACTACCACAGCCTGAACACACCTGAGAACTGTTTCACAAATGCCTAAAACATTCCTGCTTGCCCCACGGTTCAGATGCAGAGCACCTCTCAGAACAGCCCTGGTTTTACTCCTCAGTGGAGCACTCCCAACACCACTGCAGGAACAGTGCAGCAGCCACTCCCCCTGAGACCCTTATCTCCACCACTGCTTGAGCTGAGCAGGAGGGACTGATGAACCAGAGGTCCTCACTCCTCTCTGGAGTTTAGCTGGGTCAGAAATGTCCTATTTTTAGCTGATTTGCCATTATCTTTACTCATACAGACATATTCTTAGAAGCTAAAGCGTTACCATCTTGCTTGAACAAATACACTCATTCAAACGTTAACTCATCAAAGGATGTGTATAACCTTAGGATATTTAAAAGAAAGCAGAGGGGTTTTGTTTGTTTTTAAAATATTAAGTTTTTTTCCTTATAGTCCACTTACTTGCAAAGTAAACGATTTCTGTGGGATTGGGGTTGGCAGTTTAAGTGCTAATGCTGGTGCAGAGATGCAAGCAGCATCCTTCTCAGAGGCCAGTGTAGCTGGGGACTGGAAAAAAATTGCAGAAATAGTTACATTTTTCTATTAAAAAAAGTGAAAACCAAATATATTCTACCAAATAGATTGATTTGAAAAAGAATTTTCTTAAAATTCCAAATAATGCCAATTGCAAATGTTAGTCTTGTTCCAATTAATTGTATGAATACAAGTTTTTCAATATAGCTTCTAAGAATCAAAGAAAAACAAAAACTTAAAGTGACTTTTTTTTTTTTAAAACACCTCTATTTTCAGCTGCAACTAATGAATGAAAATTCTGGTATTTTACATGGAAAATCTAAGCTCTAGGTACTGAAAACACTGGTAGCTATATACCCTAAAATGATGGAAACTCTAATGCAACAACTTTAGGGTTCTGAGGAAATTCATAACCATTTAAGACACCATATCCAAATCACTTTCTTGTTTTTGGACCACTCCCCATCATACCAAAAACTGTTGGCATTTCATTTTATTCTATACAGTCATTTGGCAGGCTAAGCATTACTTAGCAAGCTGGCACCTTTAGTGAGTAGCCACATATCTATAAAAAAGATAAACACATTTGCCACACCATGTGCACCTGCTTTTTCTAATCTAAGCTGAAATTCTAAAACCAATAAGTTTGAAGGGATGGAAAGGGCATGGCTAAAAATTCTGTGTTTCCCTGAGTCAATGGAACAAGTCAACATGGGACTGACTTTATCAAATGAACTTTGAAAGCCACAATGAATCTTATATATTTCACCTGAACAGTTAAAGTTACTGGTACAAGTCTGGAGTCTTTCCGAGGCCTTCCTTTTTTCTTCTTTTCTACAGTTTCTCCCTCAAGTTCCAGTTTCCTTTTGGGTACACTGAGTGGTTTCACAGCTGGAATCTTCTCTTCACTGTCACTGCTGCTCTCCAGAATATCCTTGGGCTTATTATCTTTAATTAAATTCTGATCCTTCAGTCTGTAAAAAAGAAGTCTGTAAAAAAAAAGCTGATTCCAAAAGTTGCCTATACATTGTCTTCTTGCAGATAAAATGACATATCTTAGCCCTCTTTAAGTGTATTTCAAAACACACAAAGGCAGGAGGAGGAAGCTGAAGAGGTTTGGCAAACCCTTTCCAAAAGTTCAATGTGCAATATATATGTAAACCAATCAGACATATTCTCTCCTTTAAAAAATAATAAATCAAACCAGCAGTTAGCCATGGGATAAAGCTGGAAATAGCAACTTTATTTTAGCATTCAGTTCCAATTACCATCAGATCTCTTTCCCTGAGCTGATACAAATAATTCATCACTCTAAGATGCAAGAATAGTTCATCTTTTCCCCTTCAGTGGACATTAGACTTTCTGCTTATCCATGTAGAACTTTTGTCATTGTGTTGCCTACCCCCAGAAGTTGCTCTGTTCAGTTCTGACTACTGCAAAGTGTGTATCTGCAAACACATGACATCACTGCTCCAGCTTCCATTTCAGGAAACATAACTATGGAATCTCAGAATGGTTGGAGTTGGAAGAGACCTTAAAGACTGATTCCAACCCCGTGCCATGGGCAGGGACACCTTCCACTAGGCCAGGCTGCTTCAAGCCCCTTCCTACATGGTCTTGAACACTTCCAGGGATGAGACATCAACATCTTCCCTGGGCAATCTGTTCCAGTGTCTATCACCCTCACAGTAAGGGATTTTTTACTGATTTCTCATCTGAACCTGCCTTCTTTCAGCTTGAAGCCATTCTCCCTAGTCCTGTCACTACATGCCCCTGTGAAAAGTCCCTCCCCAGTTCTTCTGCAGCCCTTTTAGGCACTGGAAGGCTGCACTAAGGTCACCCTGGAGCCTTCTCTTCCCCAGGCTGTACAGCCCCAGCTCTCTCAGCCTGTCTTCAGAGCAGAGGTGCTCCAGCCCTCCCATCATCTTTGTGGCCTCCTCTGAACTTGCTCCAACAGGTCCATGTTCCTCTATAACCAAATATAATATAACAATACAAAGTACAATCCCTGTGAACTCCCTTGTTAACCATTATACCCTAAAATAGGTCATTTAATCATACTCTTCCCCTTCCCTCCAATAGCTGGTTATTAACTCACTCTGTTTTCCCACTTATCCTTAACTACTTGATTTCAGAGAAATGCCTTGCATAATCCAAACCTTTTTTCTCTTGCATCTGAATTATGCCAAACAATACACTTTTATCCATATTTCACTGACACATTAGAAGCAATTACAACAGTAATTTAATACATCTTGCTTCTGCATCACATGGTTAAGCTCTTTGACATAAAATTATTGATGTATAAAAACATGTTTTACTGGGGAACTACATACTTTTTTCTCAAGATTACTATTTTTTTTATCATTTGCTTTGGTGAAAGTTTTTTTTTTTTTAAATCACATGGATCCAGAGCCAAAACCTCTTAAAATCAGAGAATCTTCTCTGCATGCCTTCAAGGCATAAAACTGAAATATAACTGCAGCTATGATAATGAGAGGTCATCTGCTGACATGTGTGGTAATTTATCTTGAAATAAATCTCTCTTGTACAGAGATGCTGGCTGGCTATTTTTGGCTGGTTTTGTCTTCTAAAGAGTCCAGCTGCACTCAGTCACACAGGCATGTGCACACACAGCCTCTTACAATAATAGTTTTAACTTGGAATATCTTGGACAATCTGCTTGATACTAAAATGCCAGGGACAAACCTACAAAGGGATAACACCAGCACAGAATTTCCCTATCTGTAGCTGCCCCCTTCCTTCCAACAGTGGGAGAAACCCAGGACACCTTCTATAGCATCAGCAGTGTGACATCTACACCTCAGAGAATTTGTGTTTCAACTCTACATTATCACCTTGCTCCCTCCCCAGGCTATGTCCTACCTGTCCACAACAGTCTGATTTGTGTTTGTAACAACAGCAGTCCCTGAGGTGGCTTTGGATCGTTCTGTGAAACGGGAATCAAATGCTTTCATAGGTTCAATCTTGGATGGAGTTGTCAACACAGAGGAAGACGATGCAGAAGGAGCAGCAGAGGCAGAGGTAGCATTTACACTGTCAGGAAAAGAGACAGCAGAAGAACAATTGAAAAATTTTGTACTGGTAAGCTGCATTGCTCATAACTAGCATTCATGATACTGGCTAGAAACCGTGTTGTAAATCTTTCACTCAAGTACATCATCAGTTATGATATTCTTTTTCCACTCTTTCATGCATCAGTGTTTTGCAAGTTTTTCCTACTCTCAAAAGCTGTCTATGATACACCTCAGAGCTTCACATGGCCGCATGTCTGGATTAAAGACCCTAACTCTTTTATTGTGTATTTTAAATTCAGGAAGGAAATGATACTTTTTCAGCTGGTACTTACAGGGAAAGGATCACTGTAAAATGATCACAGGGGTTCCTGCATTTACCCCTTGTTCAGGTTACCAAATATTTCCACTACAATATAATATTTCACTGTTTATCAATCAAACAACTTGGGCTGAAACAATTCATGCTAGGTTTAGGTTTTGTTGTTGAAAAATCCAGCCTGATTATTAGGCCTTTCCAAGCATAACTCTAGGGCAAAGGAATGTGTTTTCCCCACACTAAAGCATTCCAGGGATCTTTTATTTCAATAGCTGTTTACTTTAGAGATTTTTCAATTCATTCAGAGAATGAATTCAGAGAATGAATGGCTCTAAAATAACTGATGCTTGTACTAAAAAGCTGCTAGAAGTACAATTTACAAAGAAAAGGATACTTAATAGTTTCATCTGTCAATCATTTATCAGAGTCCACCCGCTCATTTTTTAATCTGTGGCCAATTTCAACGGAATTTGATGGAGAAGTAGAGGTTTCAATGACACAATGCTGCTACAAATGTTATAAAAGCACACTGAGAAGAAGTCAAGTCAGTGCGACCACTGAGGGAAAAGCAAGTAAAATTCAATTGTTCTGTAATTTGAAAGCCACACTGCCCATCAGCACATGTGCACGGGCAAGTCAATGTCACTGTGCTCTCATGGGGTTGTTATACAGAAAGAAGGATCACCATGTCTGAAGAGAGGGCACAGGGTAGAATTTGATGTAAAGTAGGTTTCATAATTTACACTACTGGAACACCTTCCATTGTTTACTAATAGCAACTCACCAACCCATAAGCAAATAATTTTATTAAACCATTATCAGTCAGCTGTGTACTTCATTGCACTGAAGTTCACTGTCAGAACTATGAACATGAATTTATTCATTCCCAATTTATCAATATTTAAAGTAACTAAACACTAATAAAATCTCAATGCTTTCAGGAAGGTTAGATTCTTGGGGTTTTGCAGTAAGGAAACCACTTAAATAATTTCTTCATTATAAAACTATAAACAAGAATTAAAAACTATCCAGACCCCTGTAAACCCCAGCAAATACTGACCCATCTTTATTGGCTGCATCATCTGTTGGTTTTATACTGGCTGCTGTTGGCTCTGCAGAAGGCTTTGAAGTATTAAGGGAATTTGCTGCGTTAGAATCTAGTGACATGAGCTGCTGGTTACTTTGAGAAGACATCATTGAGCCAGACAGAGTTCCAGATATTGGGATGCTATTGAAAAATGCTGTAGAAAAATCCCTAAACAAACAACAACAAAAAAACAAACAATAAATACATTTCTCAAAACCACTTTAAAGATAATTCAAAAATAGTAATTTTAGCTAAAATATTTATTTCATTCTTCCTTTTTCCACATGTGGACACTCATATACAACCTAAATAAATCGCCAGTACCTTTCCAGAGTAATTTCTCATGTTGAAAGGATCTTTAAGCTGGTACTAATATAGATGTGAATTACCAATACATTGTTCATCTGTAACAGTAAATAATGAGAATTAGCCTGATCTATTACAAGTGAGATGCTATGGCCAAAGAACACCAGTTGAAACTATATTTCATAAGAATATACACTTATTCCCAGTAAGTGCTTTAAGATGCTCTGAGATGGAATGTTTGGAACAGTAAAAAATTAAAAAAAATAAAAAGGTAAGAAGGTAAAGAAGGATTTTAAAGATTACTTTCAAACATACCCAGTGTCCAGTTGAGCTATGCAGAGAGGTGTGATCCTTCTCCGACCATCTGCTGTTCGTGTTTCAACTTGTTTTTTTAAGAGATTCTGTTGGGAAATTAATTTCATCATATTTCTGAATAAATGGGAAATGCTATTTTAAATTTTTTTTTCAAACAGATAAAAATAGATCTATTAGAAGAGGTGCCTCAATTAGAAGACTATTAGCAAAGACTTTTTCCTGTAAACACAAACACTTTCAATTTTCAATCTATCCATCTGTAAAAAAGGCATTTGTGGAGAATGTAATCTGCTCTCCCCTTTAGACTCAAGTCTAAAACATTGTGCATATCAAATCTTTAATTAAAAGTTGTGTTCTATGTTTAGGACAGAATTAAATAATGCTTTCAACCTCTGTAATTGAGAAACTAAAACAGTTCTACAGCTTCTCTGTCATTAGTTACTCTTGGTTTCCTTTGTGCACATCAAGAATTTTGCACCCATCACAGAAATACCCCCAAGCCTGCTTCCACATGGCCTTCCTTCTGCTTAAAAGCATTTAACTTTTCAACAAGTCCCAGGAAATGACCCACTAAGTTGATCAGCTGGGCCATACACAGGCTGAAAGGTGTCATTAACACAATGAGGGCACAGAAAGGGGTTCTTTCCTGACAGTTTGGTATTTGGTGACTCAGTATTGCCCGTGCCCAGGAGCACCCACCTTCCTAATGTCCTCCAGGCTCTCCCCATTGACCATGCTTGCCACTTTGGGAGCTGTGGCATTCCCAGAGCCTTCCCGGATTGCTGAGTTCTTCTGCTCCCCCTGCTGCTGCTGCCTCTGCTGGTACTTGAGCATCTCTGGATTCTCAATAATGGTGGTGGACAACTGAGCTTCAGTCATGATAGCCAGGCTTTTGCCATAGGTGGACTGGTGAATGTTGCTCTGTGGGTGTGAAAGATGAGAGTGACTGCAAGCACTACCATGATTATAATACAAGGGAATCACACCAATCTAATGGAATCCAGAAAATGCCCTCTGTATCATTTATACACCAGATTTTTTTTTGTGTGTTTTCAATTAACACTAAATCAATGTGTAAAATAAATTAAATTCAAAGCTCTAGTTGCTAATAGCAATGAGAGGGAAAACAGCCAAGAGCAATCAGTTTAAAAAGACTTGCATATATATGCAAGTGAAAGAGTAGTTTTATAGTGTTTTGAAGCACCCACTTTTTGTTTCCTTGGCCAAATAATTACTTCAGCTGTATAATGATGTGTAAGCAAGTGGATGTTTTCCAAATTCTTTCTTTCCAGAATAGATATTAATACCACAAATTCACTTCTTGACTACTCTTTTTTAATGATTTGTAAAGCAGACAAGAGCAACACAATTTCTATAATATGGAAGTCAGTTACTACATATTTCTATAAAGAGGTCAGTATTTTAATTTAATCAATACATCCCTGAAATATGATCAAAGCTTCTCTGAGTGCTTACTGTACCTTTTCCTCCTCGCTGAGTGGATCCCCAAGTTCATCCTGGGAAAAGTCCAAAAATGCCACTGATCCATCCATGGAACACACCAGGATACCGAGTCCATTCAGGGTCCTGAGGGAAATAAGGTCCAACTTTGGTTTTAATCTCTTTCATTCATGCTAAGTAGCAATCTGATGGATTGTTCAATAAAAATCTCAGCTTAAGATTTATTATCACAGCAATAAGTCACGGAACCAAGGAAGTGGGACAGTGAGGAGGCAGCATGCCAGGCAGCAGAGTCCCTGTGCCAATGCTCCTTTGCAGACTGCACAAGGATGGTGGCACTGGGACAATACACCTGCCTATGGCATGAGCAGCACCATGAAAACTTTCCTGAAGGGTAAACCAGAATAGAGCTCACAACGAACAGTGAGAGAAAATTAGAAATGCATTTCCTTCAACAGATGAACAAAATTTTTGTGCTAAAGGAAGTGGATGATGAAAGGGGCCTTCAGCTGACAAGCAGGCCAAAAATCTTAGGCAAGAACACAGGTTTGGTTTTGTTATTGTTCATTATTTAGGTTTTTGAGCAAACTCCACATGTGATTATTTGTGGGGATACATAGTAACCCCCTTCTGGAGGTCAGGTTTTCTTAGTAAAAAGAGAGAGGAGAAACCATACTTTCTATCTTAATAGAATTATAATATTGCATATATAATCTGTTATTGTACATTTGAAAAAATACTTGATAAATTTTGACTTCTACTCCAGACATTTCAAGTTCAGAGCTCACAGAGACAGTAACACAGTGGCTTAGTACAGATTAATTGTTACACAGAAGGGAAGAGGAAAGGGAAGCTGGCACAACTCTAATGTCCTAACCAAGTTATTAAAAATCTATTACAAATACTACAGCTACTGGCATTTGGAAACTCCTTTTGTGGCAGCTGGTGCCCTGAGAGCATCACATCCAGAGAAATCAGCTCAGCACCATGAAACAAGGTACACCAACAGTACTCCAAGCTAGAAAACAGTAAAGTCATCTTGAGAGTTTTCTCTTTGCTTAGCAGAGAAAATTGCTGAGCTCCTATTGACCTCTGCATCCAAGCAATTGTTCCATGAAAATATAATCATTTGCAGATATTATGTTGAGGGAACCAAGAAAATTCTAAACCAGAAATTATACAGATATAACAATATGGTAACATCAGGTTTCTCAGAATTTACTCAGTCTGTTTTCAGAAGGGAGCACGTTTCTGGGAACACTCCATATTATTGACATTTTAGCCATCCGTTTCAATTTGTAAACAGGATATAAAATATCAAGCTGCCTGATGATCCTTTGTCTCTCAAATATCCCACAAAACCATTTCCTCAGAAACTGCAAAATGTTAACCAGCTAGTACTCCCAATGACTTCATGCCATGAAAAATGTGCAAATTGTAAATGGAGAAATAAAAAACACTACAGGAAAACTAAACTATTCAAAGCTATTGTACTATAACAATAGCAGCACTTCTCATGAAGTATTCCACTTGCTGGCTTTCTAGCCTCAATCCATTAATGAAAGAAAAATGTTTTGGATTTTAAAACTTTTTATTGTGGTTCACTGAGCTTCATGGCAAAATCCACATGGCACATAGAAACCAGGAAGTTACACAATTGTAAGCTTTAAAATTCACAGTATAAACCCACCAAGAGATTGTTGTAACTATTAAGGGAGAATTTCAGAAGTGAGGAAGTGATAGAATTAAGAAATCGTAACAAGTAAGAATTCATTCCACAGCTATTTTACTGTGTCCTGTTCCAAACACATTACTATTTGTTCAGTTAATAATCTCAAGTGACCCTGTGCTAGTTGCTCATATTACTACCAAAGATGCTGCAGCAGAAACAAAGCCTTGAGCAATCAATTTCTTGTGTTTCAATGACCACAGTCTGTACTGTTTTTAGGCATTTCCAGCTAATAAGTACACCTAGAGTTGCTAACAATGCTTTGGCTCCCATAACAAACAGCACAAATCAACTTACCAGGAGATGTCCATGATTGACTTGTCAAACAGCTCATGTATGACAACTAAAGGTCGCTTCAGACACGTGAGCTTAAGAAAACAAGAAACACCACTCAGAAATGTAGAAGTTCTACAGGTAGTACCACATTTAACACTGCCCCAGAGCCTCACAACATGCACCAAACAAGATCTGCCCAGGAAACAGCTGCATGCCTGGTGGTGCATCTGAAGCACCAGGTCACCTGTCCCACTGCTAGGACAGAAAAGCTCTGGAGAAGAACAGCTGACATTCAATTCTCCTTTCTGAAACACAGACTGAATTTCTTAATCAACTTTGTCTTTACACCACAGTCATAAAACACTCTCTGCCACTCCAAAAGCAATTCCACAGATGCAAAAGACAGCTTCTATTCTAAGCTGTACTGAGATAAGGATGCTGCAAACTGCCAGCACAAGAAGACAGAAAACAGATTAGGTTTCCATGTCCTCACTTAGACTACTTGTCTGAGAAAGTGAAACCTATCAAGAGCAAAGGGAATTTGACTCACAATTACTCTTAAAGAGGATTCCTCTGCATTTAAGAATCAGCTTAGTAATAAAGAACTGAATATGGAAACTCCAATAACCTGCTCTTAATTAGACATTCTAAGCTCTTTAATGTCAAACCAAAAGACTTAATATCTCTGGTGTACAGTACAACTGAAATGAGGCAGAGGTCGATATGGTCAAGGAAGTTTTATGCTCACAGATTCACAGATGCAAGTGCCACTGTCATCTTCAGTAGTTATTTATGCTTCCATAGGTTTGTGCTCTACATATGTTTATTAAGCTCCTCAGGGCAAAGACAACCTGTAACTTTGTGTGTCTGTACTACCTTCTGTAACCTCAACAGCCATGCCAAATGAAATCTTCATCATATAAATAGAAAGTAAAATATACTGAGTGATACTTTGATATGGTTATGCACTTGTAGCCATTACCAGAAACAGATTTAGTTATGTATCCAGAGATTGAGAGATAAATATCACACTGGAATCTATAAATAGTACATTGCAGTTAGCAATTGGTGTGTCCTGGCACAAGTTCTCATCACAAAGCTTTACAAATCAGTTAAAATGATTCCCTGTATTTTCCAGTTGCATTTAAAAATGTGAAAATAGCTACTCTTCTCTTAGCCAGAATAAAAATTTTAGTGTAGATTTTAAAGTAAAACCCAAACTAGATACCAAAAACTTGAAAGAATATTAAAAAGCTTATTCACTTTAACATCCCTTTCCTTTACAAAGACAGAATACAAGTAAAAGGAAGAAAATAAGGTTGCATTTATTAACTGTGGTAAAATGTTTTATCCCCTAACAGCTGCTCCCTGTTAGCAGGGCACACTCTGCCACTGGCTTCTAACTGCTCCTGCCTTTAGAGACATGAACTAATACCAATCCACTTCCTTCTCCCCAGCTAAACCTGTAACAACAGAGACAAAAATACCCCTAAATATGAAACTAAACATAAGACTCAATGCTGTACACTTGAGCTTTGTGCTAAACCCCCAAGTAAGCCAATGACCACAAGAGTTGAAAGGCAGCAAAGAAACCACTTACCCAGACAGAAAGAGATCGATCTTTGCTACCGACAGCACAACAGCAGTAGGGACAACTTGACTTGGTGGAGCTCCCGTTCTTTTGTTTCTTTTTGAAGATTTTTGGATTGAATTTCTGAACAAATGAGATGCCCAAATTTTATCATAGTAGTTACATTTTAGCAGGAGATCTGCTTTCAAAGTAAATTTTCCACTTAAGAGTGAAAAAGCAACATTTCATAAAAATAAAGTCCCCAACTAGACTCTATAAGAGCACTGACAAAAGCTGCAGAGGCTTTCTTAAGGAGCTCTCTAAATGCCTTCACAGGAAAGGCAAACAATATTAATTTTACTAAGGATCAGAAACCCACTAGAAACCTAAATCATTTTAATCAAGTCACTGATCAGCCAACAAAGCTGATGTTTGACATTCCTAACATGCTCCTGTATTCCCCCTTGTCTTGTACATCTACATCCAGTTCTTTTATCACAAGAGCAACCTGATTGTTTCCAACATGTAAAGCTGACATTTTTTAATCACCACTATGCATTTGCTTTACTAATCTTGACACCCATCTTCACCTCCAGATCCATTTATACATAAAATTATCAAAAAGCACATACCAGTTTGAACTCCAGGGATAAATTACTATCACTCACCACTACTGTAACTGCCTTCCGATGCCCTACAAAATCCATGTTGGTTTTCCATCCATCCCTCTCAATGATCTGAGCAGTGGGTCCAGAATTATTCATGGCATGAGCAGAAACAAGATAGTGACCATCAGGTGACCAGCTAAGGCGCAACACATGAGTCGTCCCTCCACACTGACCAAAAAAAAAAATCATACCAGAGCTTTAGAAGTGTTTGGCAAACAAAAGCTTTGTAATACAAACTTTTTAAATTTTAAGTTTACAAACTATTTAAATTTCAGATTTAAGGAATTTGATTACAAAGTAAGTTTCCTGTGAATATAAAAGAATGACCTCACACACAATTCTCAGCACTTGGCCGTGTTTACACAAGTGATATAGTGTAACTTAAGAAACCCTATCAAAAGGGGGAAAGGAACTGAGAGAACTGTTTTAAAGGAAACACAAATGTTACAGCTTTTTGGATACTGTTTCCTCAGTATTTACCACAGTCCTAGTTAGTAACAGGGCTGCAAGGCAGCAACCACTGATGGTGAGACTGGAGCTTGCCACAGCAGCTCCCATGTGAACTGAAGCAGATAAGGTCTATTACAAAGAGCAGCTGCACTAAAGATGACACCCTCAGATCACTGCAGAACACTCCACTCACCAAGCACCAGCTTCTGTCCCCAGAAACCTGAGCTCTTCAAAGTCATCCCCTAACAGCCCCATGATGCCAAAGATCCCTCCTCAATCCTTACCTCATTCCTCAGAGGCCAATGGAAGATGCCAGAATATTGTGATCGCTGTGCCAACACTTCCCCAGAATAACCACTGCATTTCCAGAAATTAATTAATTGTTTACATAACCCATGTAAACCTTTGACATCCACAATAACAAATGGCAAATAAAAGTCTCTCAAACATATTTTTATGCGAAAGTAATTTTTTTTCCCATCTTTTGAAGCTGCAATCTGAGAGCTTCATTTGATTCAGCACAGTTCAATTAATTCATATTTGTGCAGAATCAGAGTTATTCTTCTGGTTTTCATTCATTCTAAGGGAATTCACTTTCTGAATTCTCACAGTCACACATTCTGAAGTACCTCATCAAAGGGTTTTGTGATGCTGGTTTCCAGCTGCCAGTCCATGGTCCGCCACACCTTTAAACTTCGATCATCAGCCTGAGAGGCAATGTATTTTCCAACAGGATCCCAGGTCAGCCCTTTCACCAAGCCAGAATGTCCCTTCAAAGTGGCAAGAATTTCTGTGCACACAAAAATTGAGAATAGAAAGTAGTTTCCATTATCTCCTTTAGGGCAGAGTGTTGAGAAAATTTACAACATCTTTTTCAAACGGCATATTAAGTATAACCTCATTTAGTGTAGAAACAACATATCAACCAAACTGGAACCTGCACTTAAGAAAAAACTGATATAAAAAAGTGGTAAGGAGAATTCTGGCCAGAATGAGGTGCAAAACTCTTAAGACAGATCAGAGTAGGAAGAGCAGCAGAGTCTCAGCCCTTCTAAGTAGCACTTTGAAGCTGTGGAAAGCAGCACTTGAGCTGGAATTTGAGTTAAACATTCACCCTTTCCTCCACACCCAAAGATTATCACAACTAATTCAGCTTTGTGCAGCAAGTGTGAACCAAGTCAAAGTTGTGACTCAACAGGCAGACACAGCTGGCAGACCTGGTAACCTACTTTCAGTCACACTCTTGCTTATCAGCCTGTGGGAGGAGAGGCTGAGAGGGTGCACCATTAGCTTCAAAGTCTAAAAACTCTGGCATCAGTATTGGAAGCCAGCTTAAAATAAATGGCATGTAAATAAACACATGAAATCATGACTTTGATGTAAAATCAGAAGCACAACCTGAATGCAGCTGCTGTCTGCAGCAGTGTGGAATCCCCATGGAATTGCCATGCAGCCAGACTGCAGGTGTGTCACCTCAGAAGAGCCAGTGAAATACACCCAGGGAGGGAAGATTTTGTCACAAAGCTTTACATACTGGCACATCTTTAGAGCTCTCACCTGGGAATTTGACAGCATTCCAGATGACAACAGTGTTATCAACACTACAGGATGCCAGCCAGGCATCGTGTGGAGACCATGCTACATCCATCACATCTGTAAGGGAAAAGGAAGTTTCCATTTAAGAGATGGATGGTAATCAGAAAATCAAAAGTTCTTTTTACAAAGAACAATATTTTACTATCACTGAGCAATGATTATCACCTCACTAAAGTGGAAAGTAAGAAGCAACACTCATTAAAAGTGAGACTCCCCAACTTCCCATGTTCAATAGGGGTCAAGGAAAAAAATCAAAAGGGAAAGAATGCAACGTTTAGAGATTGTAGGAGGTAATAATGCCTGCACAAAGAACTTTGTCTTGCTTTGAATGAAAAAGTACCAGAAGCTACTACAATGCACTCAGTTTGTTCCCACACGTGGAGTGACCAGTTATTTCCATCTTGATTTTAATCACAGCTCATGTCAGCAGATGCAAAATGCATTTGAAATTGTTTATTCAACTTTTGCATTGCTCTTCAGATATTTTTATTCTAAATAAACATAAATATTATTTGGTTTACAAGGTCTTTTACCAATCAGATTATTCAGTGCTAGTGTGAACATTTAATTAAAGATACAGTTTGGCTTCCTTTATTCAGATTAATTTTTAAGCTAGAAAATAGCAAAATATAAGTTTCTTAGTTGTTAATTTTTCTCCTACATACCATACTTGCCAGAAGTTACCTGTATGAAAATTGCATTTTATTAAAAATTATATATTTTTTAATTTTCATTGTTGCTCTTAAAATTAATTACTGACTTGCCACCAAATATATATATTTCAAACAAGAAAATGTGACGCTGAAAATTTTTTCTGAATACAAGCAAATGATGTTCATTCAACACCTTTAAACTTACCCCCTGAATGGCTTCTGAGAATTGACACACACCTCCACTGCTCAACATTAGTAAGTTTGCTACTAGAACCAAACACAGTGCTAGGTCCAATGTACCTAATTAAAACAGAAACAGTTAGACAAAGAACCACTACAAACTCTTCATTTTTTAAAAGAAAATCTGCTGCACACTTCCATTTTATAGTCAGTTATTCCTACACTACAGAAAGGAAAAGAAGTGCGTTTTTTTAGTAAGAGTTATTAAAAAATTAGCTTCAATAAAATGTGCAATTTCTAGAGATAGCATAAAATGGTAACATTTAAGGTGACTCTTCAAATGTCACCAGGAAGGTGTCTCCAAGGGCAGAAGGAAATGTCTCAGCTCCCCCAGAGGAGAGAGGCTGCCCAGGGACCCTCCAGCCCAAGGGACAGCAGCCACATCTCCAGCACCAGCACTTCGGTGCCCCAGCTTCCAGCTCCTTCCACAGCAGGTGGAGCACTGACCTCACCAAAGGCCAGCACAGGGAGGAAGCCCTGAGATGTCCCAGAGAAACCTACTTGGGATGGAATATGAAGCTGAAGGAAGAAAGATGCTTACGCAGCTCGTTTCCACACCATAATCAGCTTGTCATCTCCCCCCGAGGCCAGGTACACCCCATTGTTGGACCATCGGACACAGTTCACACAAGCTGAAAAGCAGAAAAGAGAGTTTGCAGGATGAAAAATGGGAATAAGTGGTTCTGGACTGCAGATAGGATTTATAATACGTATAAGCAAAACTTGACAGGAGGTATTTAGGATTTAAGTGGGCTTTTTCCACCCAAAGCAGTTACTCTGTCTGCTTTAGATAAATGAATTGGTACTTATCTTTCAGTAGCAGTTGAGGAATTTCTTACTTAAAAAAACTCTATCCCTTATCTAAAAAGCTTCACCAAAAGAGGCTTGAAGGGAGAAAGATTAATATTCCTCTAATGAAGGAAACTTATTCTGGTAAATAAAGTGGAATTAAGAGGGCAAAGAAGGAAAGGAATATCTTGAAGAAAAGAAGGGACAACTTGTCAGGTGACCTTACTAATTCCAAATGCAATGATTTATAATGTAATAAATGTAATAATTTATAACTATAGCCAATATACTTTGTATGATGTATCTTTTACAATTCTCCTGTTCTTTCCTTCTGAGCTCTGCAGTTTCTCAGAATGTGGATTATCAAATACTTTATGGCTACAGGTGAAAAAAGCTTCTAGGGAGGAGATTTCCAAAGGTATCTATAGTCCTCTGCATCTTTCCTCACATTTTAACAACATTTTCTGCTGAATATCTTGAAAAGTATACAGCCAAAGTATGAGAATACTCTGCTGTGTTTTATTGATCCTTCACCACTGGACAGGAATGATTTTTGTAATTACAGACGTGAGTCTTAAGCTTTGGCAAATTACCAACAGTAATAAAGAAACCAAACCAACCAATTTTGTTACCTAAGTGATTGTCCATCTGACAAAGCATCTTGGGGATATTTTCATTCTTTTCATCTTCCTCTTTCAGGACAGGAGCCATATTCCAGATCACAACTTTGCCAGAATCTTGACCTGTAAGAGACAAAAAAGCCCCCACCCTTCTAAATACGTGCAAAAAAGCTTTTCAAATTAATCTCAGTTCCAGAACAGATGTGAAAATGTAGGCATTACTGCAGAGGGGACTTTGGAAACATCTGAATACAAATGTTGCTTTGAAATGATTAGACCAATTCAGAAGTGCTTTATTTTTCTTGAAGCTATTAAAAATAAATTTATACAGTCATGTACAAAAGTCATAATGTACATAACTGATACCAACTATAAGGACAGCTACTTGTAAAAAAATTGCATTTTAAATGAGAAAAGATACATATTCAAATACTAAATGGCAATTATTGTAGCAAATATAAAATTATTCACTATTGTGAACCAAATAATATTTTTGCATATATTTCTTAAGCTATTCTATTTATATAATTGGATTTTTCTGTTCCAATAGCTCTACTATTTAGCAAGTGAAAAAGCTCAACTGCACATCCAGTTCCTCTTCAAATTAAAAGGAAATTTGGCCCATATGGCCACGACTCAATCACTGATAGCAGCTACTCTGTCAGTGCCATCCTAGGGGATGAGGACATCAGAACCCTGCCTGCTGCAGGAGCAGCAGCACTTCCCAACACACTGTAACAGCTTACATAATTATCTGTTTCTTAGAGATAAAAGTGATGTCTTTTTAAAAGGGTCAAACCAATTCAAGTGCTGTGAAGGCTCAAGATGATGATGATGATGATTATTATTATTATTATTACCCCAAATTTTGCCTTCTACCAGTAACAGACTTACCTTGTCCTCCTGTTGCAAACTTGGTCCCATCTGGGTGAATGTCCACTGAAAATATTGGCTTTCCTGGAATTAGAGAACAAGCAGCAACACACTGAATTGTTTTGCACTCAAGGGGATGCAGCAACACCAGAACCACCACAACTCTTGTGGCTGGCAAGGACTTTCTTCTTCTAAAGGCTTGAGTTGTAAGAATTACAGCTGAACACAGGAGCTGAGAGCAGCTTGCTGACAGGAATGGCAGCCCATTCAAAGCCTATGTGGAAGTTATCATGCCACAAAAAACAGAGATAACCAGGGACACTTAATCCAGCAGGATAAGCCAAATACCTCAAAGCAAAGTAATACCACAAAGCAAGTGCCAACAAGGCAAAACTATATTTGAGTATGGAATTTCTTCCAGGTTTCTACAGTTCATTAGCTGATGACCTGAAGCAAGTCTTCTTCTGGTTTCTGTTTTTGTTCCTTTAAAATCCTTCCCAATCTCAAGCTGCATCTGTTGGTCACACAATTACCTGTCTCAAATTTCAATTCTGTTAATGAAACTCTTCTACCCAAAGACTAGTTTTGATTTTATGGCTTCCATACAGAAAGAGGAGTACTAACCAACAACAGCATTACTCCTAAATCCTCCAATTCTCTATATGCTACATCTTTCAGAAGAAAGCTAATAATTTTATTAGAATGTAAACTCTAACAAATAACATAGCTGGGGAACAGCTTTGGAAAGCAGAAAGCCCTCACTTCCAGCCTGACCTGCTCCAACCACGGGCTCACATTCACTCTCTATACGTTCACAGTTGTTTTAACCTTTGCAGAGGAAAAGGAAGAGGGGAGCAGCAAGCTTCCTGCCTTTCAGTGATGCTCCAAGAGCTACCACTGAGGATTATTTGAAAGAACACGCATGCGCTTTCCCCATCCAAGGAATTTCTGGCAGCACTTCCAACCATTTCAAACTGGAATGCCTCTGCAAGCAAGATCACTAATATGCCACTATAAAATAAGGCACCTTATCAAACAGCCAGAAGTACCAGTACCCACACACCAAGATTACTTGATGAATTTGCCACGTGTGTCAGTCTCGTGCTGTATCTTCATGATATGTTAAGATATAAATTATAAAACCTGGAGATTTTATCCAACAGAAGATTTTATGTCCAACTGTAGCAACTGAAACCCTTGACACTAAACTCCTAATAAAATCCTCACCCAAACACCCACTACTTCTTACTTTTTGAGGGATACACATTTGGCTTCACTTTGATTTTTGTATCCTTTACGCTGGCTTGTTTTAAGATTTGTTTTATTTGGATTTATATTGCAACTCTGCCATGTGATTTCCCTTAACATTTTTACAGGCAGCCAAGCAAAGACCTTAAGCATAGAAAGATGGCACTCAGCTTACATTCCTCCCAAGTCCTTCAGACCACACAGCACACATGAGCTGAGACACACATGAGCTGTGGTTTTGGTTCAGCTTATGGTGCCTGATTTTCACTTTTATTCCATTAACTCAAATGCGACATTCAGGGCTAAGCTGAATATTTAGAGAAGCACAAACAAGAAACAAACATTTATTTTACCCTTTCCAAAATGTGGCAGTTTCCTTAAATTAAACCAGTGCATCATTTGAAATAGCTGAGCCCACTGAAACTTTCTGAAAAGGCCATTCTGGAGACTTTAGAGGTGGAAGAGGTGACCTTTTCAATTAGCATCAAAGTCTTGGGCAAGAAGAGCTCATATACTCTGGTATTTGCCATTAGATGTGCAGGGGAGAGTAGGAAGCCAGCTACCAAAGACCTTTGAGTTCTTATAACCTGGCTCATTTTGCCTCTGTACCATTTCCACCAAGAGAACTTTCCCAGCAAATCAGAAAGAACTGCAATCTTGCCACCTCCACCATTACTCTTCAGGCAAAGCAGGTATGGTACACATTCCAAAAAATTACTAAATTATTATTGCACTCATTGCTTTGCAAAAATTGCCAACATGATATAATTTTCCTTTCCTTTATTACATGTTTAAAACTACCACAGCCTCTCAATTTCTGCCTTAAGAGCACAACTCTACAGGAAGATCAGCTCTCTCCCTTCTCCTGGGTAAAGATTTTTCACAGATCCACAGATGGAGTTGAAGAAACTCAGCAAATTACTTTGCTTAGAGAGCCAGAGGTAACTTAGCTACAAATTCTCCATAAAAGCTTAAAATTAGCCACGCCAGGGAAAATATCCACTAAGCCCAGAACTCTGTGTTCAGAAACCAGCACCAGATAAATCCCTAGGGATCTGTACAATGGAAAGCACACAATGCTTCCTCCTAAGATAATCTTCCAACTCCAAAGAAATTACAGTCCTGACTTCTTGAATCAGGGGCCCTCAATGGACTTTCTTCTATAAACTCAATCAGCTGTTTCTCAGATCCATAATTACAACATAATTATCCATAATATCAACAGCCCCTACACAAAGAGATCCACTGCTCAGCCATGGACTCTGTGAGGAACCTCCTACTCCACAGATCTGCACCAGCGATTTGTTACTTTAACACAACTAATTCTAGTACAGAAGTGCAGTGAATGAAAATCACTCAACACTGATCCCTTTTCTGCCACTCACAACCGTGGTCATCACATCCCCAGCCCAATGATCCCACTCCTTGCCAAAGAGAAAGAACTTTGCTCATTTGTTCCTTGTACAAGGGGTGTCTCACACTTCTGATCATTCTGGTCACTCCACGTGTTCAAACACAAACTATTCATATATTTACATAGCAAGATAATGTTTTATTTTTACGTTTTTCCTAGCATAAATTTGGGGCTCATTCAAATAAGCACTGAGCAGATTTTCATAAATGGTTATAATCCTAAAAACTCACACTTCAGTGAAAGTTGTCAGGTCACAGGGCATTATTTTATGTGAAGTTTAAAGAGGGTATGGACTTTGCACCCAGGAAAGGCAGCAGTAATAAATGAAGCCCTGGACAACAAAGTTTCCTACATGGCTCAACTGTGATCCAAGAAGGGATCTTATTTCACAGGTAACTAATGATGATACACAGTCATCTGCCCAGTATCCAATGTCCAATTACTAATAAAAAAAAAAGAAAAGAACAGATGAAGTGATCACAGAAATTCAGCATGACAAAGTCACTGCCAAGGTGCTCTTTCCTCCAGGGTACCACTATCAAGAGAAGGCCATCTACAGCGTGGATAACTGTAACAGGGTAAAACTAAAACATTTGTTTCATACTACTTGTGGTTTACAAACTGAGCACAGATACTGGGTTTTTCTTCATTTCCTTCAATTTCTCAAAATAATGAAGAAGGAGCCATTATTTGATAGCAATCACCTTCTTCCCCGGGCTCATGTCTTTATCAGATTATGTTGTTAGTTCCTGCTGAAACAAGCCAAGAGGCACAAGGTCCCTGCTTCAAAGTGTCTGAAGCTTTCCCATGCTCCTAATTGGAGATGCGCTGAGTTTCCCAACAGTAATGATGCACCAAAACAAAATGTGCTATTTAAGCAGCAACACTAAAATCTAACACAGTCATTCTGACCTCTTGCAATAATTTCTAAAAAAAGATAAGCTTAAATTATTGAAGCTCCCAGAACCACATTGCAGGAGGAGGCAAACCAGGTTCATTAAAAACAGAACACCTTATGATATACCAGATGTCCTGTGGGCTTATTTGTTTAGAGAACCCAAATATACATTATGTACTTAAAGAAATACTGATAATGAAACAAGTTTGGAATAAAAAGATCTAAGTAAGATAACTGAAACCCAAGGAGAAGGTCCCATCTTTAAAAAAGAACAACAAAACAGTGAAGAATAAAATCAATTTTAAATATTGCATCATTTTTGTTTGCTGTTTATATAATAATTAGTGAAATATAAGAACAGTTTTAGGTGAATTTCTGCCTTAAAATGAATGGATTTCTATTCAATTTACTTCCAGCCCACCTAATAACATTCAACGTGACTCACAAATCAATTCAAATATTTACATTCCACCATTAGAGCTTGAGAGATAAACTCCATGCCTATATTTAAACAACAGCAGGCTCCAGTTTCCACAAGCTGTTATCCATGAGCAGCACCTTGGGGCTTGCAAGGGTTTCTTGGAACAGCAAAGGACTTCCTTTCCCACAGGGATCAGTGATTGCCTGCGTGAGCTGTCTGTAAGCACCTGGGCTCTCAAACCCTGGGTGCTGAGTACGTACAGGCAGCTGCTGGATAAATGATGCATCTGGACAGGGGTACTGAATGCAACACTGGGAAGGAGAAGCCAACCACACCACTGGTATCTTACAGCCATCTGCTCCTGTCCCCACCATCAGACTGCACTCCTGAATATTCTTCCTTGCTTTAAGTCAAGGACGCATGGAAGACAAGAACACAACAATAATGAGAATTTCATGCAAAATCTAATAAACCCACATTAAGTGCATGAGAGGCTTACAGAAAATGCATCTGAGCAAGAAATAATTCCAAAAAGCACTCAGAAAAAGTGACATTAAGAACTCCAAGGCAAAAACCTGTAGAGCCAAAATGTGCTGAAGTGCTTTTACCGTAAGCGAGCGGCATCTGGGCTGTGCAGCACACAATTCCCAGGTGTGCTGCATTTCCTGGCTACAACACTCACTTCTAGTGACTATCATGTCCTGGAGAATGTATGCCTGGAAGCATCATTCTAGTCCATTCAGTAAAACTCTCAAAACTGAGTGGGAAGAGGGAAAGGCTGCAATGACAGCAGCTGGGTCTGGTGTGTGGCAGAGCCAGCCCTGCTATCAGGAGAACAGTGAGGCAGCCCCGTGTGCCTGTGCAGAAATCAAAGGAATAAGAATTATCACAGAGGCTCCAGCACACACACTGTAAATCCTCTTCAGCCTGTTTCTGGAGAGGTTTCAGAGCCAGGCCATCAGGAGTGATGGAGACTCCTCACACGCAGCAGTGCCTGGAGGACCTGGGTATGTTAGCAGAGGCTGACTAAACTCACCGGTTTGTATCCTGCACTCCCTGCCCCAAGGACAGGAATGGGAGACTGTCACACAGCCCTGCACACCTCTGCAGCCCTGACAGCACTCCACAAATGGAGCTGGTGGCAAATATCTGTTTTGCAGGTGGCAAAATTATGACGAAGTGCCTTGGCCAAACTCGTCCTGAAAGGTCAGTGGCAGAAATGGGAGTAAAATTCAGGACCATCAAGGCCGGGTGCAGGGCACTATCCATTATCACAGGGCTCTATAAATGAAGCCCTGCCTGGCTGAAGCCTGTTTTCTGCAATGGTTGGATTTATTCTAAACTGCTACAGCTTTCAAACACATGCCCATATCAAAAGATGCACCCATTAAAAAAATAAAGAAGTTATAGATCTAATCTCTGTGATCTCCAAGATCTCTCTTAGGCTGAAAGTTTTTTATTTAGCTGCTCCTGTGCTCCCACTGAAGATAAGCAGAGGCAGAGGACAGTCTAACCACAAGCAGCCAGAGATTGAGATGTAAATGCTACATTTGTTTAGAGTAACCAAGCAGAAACATAAAAAACATCTAAAATAAAGCACTTCTACATTTTTTTCAGTTCACTACAACCTTTGGTTACAAGGTTGAGTCCATCTGCTACCTATAGAGTCCCTGGAGAGCAGGCCAAGCAAAGATTAACACGAATGGCAACTCGAGGCTTAAGCTGTTATCAAAATCTCCAGCATGAACACAAAGAACACAACACATGCAGAAAGGCAGCTGTAGAGCTGTACCTCGGGGTTTTAACCAAAAGTACACTTTTCCAGCTTGAATAAGCTGGTCTCCAGCTTAGTTTTATCCTAGATACCAATGAGCTACATGAGCCCAGCTAATGACATTTATATATTGACAGTATAAAATTTGTAGTTGAAATAAAGCTGTACCCATGAATCTGAGGGCAAAACTTGCATAAACAGAAGTGAGCTCTTTGTGTTAGGTTTTTTCACACTGTTTCACCATGAACAGTACAGGTATTAATCTGGAAATTCATCCTAAGCAGTGTAAATATGACATAAATACTGATGCTGTCCTGTATTTGCCACACAAGGAAAGTACAGAGCCTTCTGTCAATATCAACACTTCACTCTAAGCACATTTAACTCACACATCTCTTCAACATCACCAGAGGACTAGCAGAAGGGATACTCTATAAATTCAGGGAGTTGTTTTGAAAGAACAGTTAGAAGAAACTTTTCCCTCCATGGAGAACGATAGCACAGCTCAGTGCATCTGAGGACGTTTAACACCGTACTTGTCTCAGCAATGTGAGACCCGGGTGGTCAGTGCAGTGCACTGGATACCGACTCACACTGCCTGGACACATCCTGAGGGGCATCTCTGCACAAAACTCCTTCTCCCTTCTGCACGGGCTGCACTCGAGTCAAACCAGCCCTCCTCGCTCTCAGCAGCACGGAGCGGCAGTGCCCGGCTCGGAGCCCGCTGCCCTCCCGGCTGTGCCGGGTCCCCGCGGCACGGCCGTTCCAGCCGCCTCCCGCGGGACGAGCTCTCCCCACGCCGCCCTCGGGAGCCCGCCCGGCTCCAGAGCCGGGGCTCCGCTCCCGCTCCGCTGGGACAGCCGGGGTGCGGACTTGTTGCTGCCGCTGCCCCCGCCCGCCGTTCCCGGGCCGGCGGGGCTCCGGCACCCGCCC
>VZTB01009523.1:726997-737827 GCA_013397245.1 Thryothorus ludovicianus
GGGGCCATGTGGGCGGCAGCGGCGGCGGCGGCGCGGGGGCTCCGCGGGGCCCGGCTCAGGTAGGGCTGGGGCCACCCTGCCCCAGGACAGGGGGAGGGACCCCGGGAAGCGCCCCTGAGCCGCGGTGCCTGCCCAGCCCGCTCCCGCCCATGCCGGGGGCTGGTCCCCGGCCGGGCTCCCGCGGTGGGCTGGGCCCGCGCTGGGCCCCCGCACCCGCACCCGGGCCGGTTGGTCCGCCCGTGGCACCTGCCGAGATACGACAGTCAGCATCGCTCTCCTAATCTGAACGGCGCTGGTTTGACCTCTCCCATACCAGCTCCTCAAAGGGGTCACTGCCAGAGCTTAAAAATAGAACTGCCATAACCTATCCAAAAACTGTATTTGTGTCACCCCTCGGTATCCTGCGGGCTCACACCGACCAGTCCATATTTGGGATCGGTTACCTAGCACAAGAGTTTGAGGCCATCTCTGGGTAAACCCTGTACCCTGCCATGAAGGAAGTGGCCAAAGATGGTTCAAAACTTCATAATGTATGAATAACAAATAGTTCTTGTGGAGAGTCAGTGACACCAGGATCAGTTTCTCATCATGCTTTATGTTACTTTTCCTCCTGCAGCTCCTGGCTGCCCCAGAGCGTCCTGCTGCGAGGGAATCACTGGCAGAGCTCATTGCTGGAGTTCAGGACATCCCTCCCTGTGAGGTGAGTGCAGCTTACTTGGAGTTACACAGAAGTGTTCTCATCCATCGGGGGAACATAAATTTTCCCAAGTCGAAATTTAACCTTTAACTGTACACGTTTAAGTCTCTATATGCCAAAGCAGTTAGGAACTGTTGGCCTCTTGTGGAGAGCTCAGAGGTGATACAATTATCACTTTGTGTTGTGGGTAGCACGGCTACAGAACACAGCTGGAAATGTTGGGATTGGTGCAGTGCTCCAGAATTCCCTGCTGGGCAACACCAATGAAAGCCTGGCTGAACCAGAAATGCTTTGCTGTGAAGGCAGAGGCAGCCCACGTGTATTTCTGTGCCACAATTCAGTCTCTGGTTTTGTTTTGATGCAAGTTGATTTTAAATACCCAGGTAGCTCTTGGGTACTGTTGGAGAGGAACTGTTTCACACCAGAAATGTTTATTCAGTCTGCCAGCCAGGAATGAGGGTCAGTTTTTGTTTGTGGAGTGTGCAATGATATCTTGGATCTGCATGGAGAAGTAACATCTACAGCCTGAACTTGGCTCCAAATGCAGAAATTTTAGAAGCATGTGTAAAACCACTTGCAATCTTCTTTAATGTGAAATAACAGGAATATTTGATCAAGGCCAGGTTGGATGGGGGTTGGAGCAACCTGGTCTATTAAAAAGGTTTCCCTGCCCATGGCAGGGGATTAAAACCACATGAGGATTAAGGTCCTTTCCAACACAAGCCACTTGTATGATAAACCTGCAATGCTGCACTCTGAGCCAGTCAAAACAATTCTGATTCAATTTTCCTCAGGTCATTCTGATGTTCAGCACAAAACTGCTTTTGCCAGTTCTCTCTGCAGGAAATCTTAGCAGACATGTCATTAGTTCCTGGATATTACATTACTTGAATAAAGCTAATGGCTGTAACTTGTGTCAGACACCAAATTAAGCAATGGAAAAGAGAGTGAAAGTTGCTGGTGCTGAATTACAAGACAAAATATCTTACTTAATTTACTATTTCCCTTGTAGAGCACAACCAAAGAAGAAGAAGAAAGTGGATGTGAAGAAAGAGCAAGCACAGAAGGAGCGTATGAAGAAAAAGCTTAAAAAGCTGGAAAAAGCTGCCCCAGAGCTGATTCCAATTGAGGATTTTATAACACCACTTAAGTACTCAGAGAGCAACAGGTCAGTAGGCCTGTCTTTCACCATGCACCTGCACTCACTGTGAATTTCTTTCTCTGCACAACTGCAACAGTGCCAGCCTTGGTACAAAACCTTACCCACTTCCATCGGGACAAAAATTTGGAAAGGAGATATTATTTGTTCTTGCTAAAAAAAATGTAGAGTGTATTTCCTGTTAAGATTGACTGGATCAGACTAACTAAATTATTAGTAAATTCAGTGTATTCTCTGGGTTTGGTGGGGGGTTTTTGCCTGGCAGTGGGATTTTTTGGCATTTTGTTTTTCTTAGTTTGGTCTTTGGAGTCAGGCTATTTCTCTATCACTGAGTTATCCTTCTCTTCATCAGAGTGCGAAGTCTTCCCACTCTTTCTCCTGAAGAGTCAGAAAGAAGAGTTTTACTTTTGAAGAAGTGGTGTTTGTTCAAGCAGAAACAAGACGAGGCAGAAAAGAAAGCAATTAAGGCCCTTGTAGAATCTCAGCAGGAGGCGCTGAAGGAGCTGCGCCTGGAATCCGAGGAGCTGTTCCAGGCAGCAATCCGGAGGGATGAGGGGCTTTTCCCGTTCGAGAGGGACGGACCCAGTTACACCCCTCCCCTTCCTGGCTACGATCCCCCCGAAGGGAAGTGCGTTGACATCACCAAGGTGTACACGCAGTGACAGAGGAGCTGCTGCTTCAGCTGCCAGGAGGTGCTCAGCCGACAGAAGGAAGATTGGAATAAGAATAAAAAGTTTTTCATGCAGGTTACAACACTGCAGAATGTGACTGTAAAAAAATAAAAGAAGTAGCTCTGTTTTAAGGACTGTCCATGTAATAATACACCTAGCAAAGCTACACTTTACATCGTGGCAAAGCCAAGTTTTTTTATTTTCTGATATTGCCATGTAACTGTTGTAACTAAGTTTCTGTGGGTTTGCCCTAATACAAACCAGATCTCTCCCTACATTCGTTTAAACCTTTATTTTTTAGTAGTTTTGAATATTGCCACAACACACCACCACTCAAGAGCAGTTCCACAAAGAAGCAGTTTCAGGGGGTGCAGCTCCCAGGTGAGAAGCTCTTCAGCCACTGCAGTCGTGGTTCTGGGAAATGTCTTTTGAATTCCAATGTTGGGATTGTCCTGAGCTGGCAAGGAAGAGTCCCAGCTTGGTTTTTTAACCCATCTGGCAGGCCTGGGGTTGGTACCTTGTCCCAAAAGTGCTCAATGCCAGCTGGTAAGGCAAGAGGCCCTCAGAGCTAGAGCATTTATGTATTAATTTGGAAGGCGCCTGCTGAGATAGAATCCTGAAGTGTAAGCAGTAGAAGACCACAGTCAAATTAAGCACCTCAAATCTCCCTTTAATAATACTCTGTGTTTAAATAAAATTTCAGTATTTTTGAGTGCTAAAGTATTGCAAGGCAGAGCTACAGTTGTGTAACTTCAAGATGATGTGGAAGGAAAAAAAAAAAAAGCCAGCATAATTCTGAATTGTGTATTATGTTACCGACCAAACACAGAAAACAGTCTTGTTAATTTGATTTGTCATGGTCAAGTGGTAGATACCAGTCAGATGGTGGGCTCTTCCTGAGCTTCCACACTGGAGCATATTTCTGTTTTTCCATAACTCGAGCTCTTTCACTCTTGCACAAAGCTTCCTGAAATACAAGAAAAATAATATTACCTTAATGGTGCTGGATGTTCCAGTCATACAGAGCTGATTTCCTGCTATTCGAGATAAAAGAAGAAATAAAAATTTATCATTCAACTAAGTCATATTTCTATTCTGCCTCTGGCTCCTAAGTTCCGAAGGAAGCTGCCCGGGCTGTGGGACCCTGCCCGGCAGGAGCGGTGCTGGCTGGCTGGAGGGAGGAACTGCGCTGTAGCCTGTGCTGCAGGGCTGGAGCCAGGGGCACTCCGCACACCCCAGGAATGCCTTCTCCCTGGAACCTAGTAGGAAGGAAATGTCAGAGTAACAGAAACCAAGAGCTTTTACAGCTGAAAATACTCCCTGGATCCTTCACTGGATTTTAAGACAATCCTACCCACCTCCGCTCCGAGCGGCGCCTGCTTCCCAACCCCCCCCAACCCCAGCAGCCGCGGCCTGCGGAGCGCGGGCGGGCCAGCAGCGGGAGCGGGGCCGGTACCTGCGCGGCGGCGGTGCGGTCTCTCTCCCAGGCCCGGCAGGCCTCGTAGTCCTCCCGCCAGCGGCCGCACTCCGGCAGCTCCCCGTGCGCGTAGTAGTGGTGGAAGGCGTGGCGCAGCCCGCGGCAATGCTTCCACTCCCCCCAGTAGTCCTCGCACGACCGCGGCGGCTGCGGACGGACAGGGCCGGGCTGAGCTGAGTCCCGCCGCCCGCCCGATCCCCATCCCGGTGCCCCCCGGCCNGAGGCACTGCCCGCGGAGGACGAGGAGGCACTGCCCGCGGAGGACGAGGAGGCACTGCCCGCGGAGGACGAGGAGGCACTGCCCGCGGAGGACGAGGAGGCACTGCCCGCGGAGGACGAGGAGGCACTGCCCGCGGAGGACGAGGAGGCACTGCCCGCGGAGGACGAGGAGGCACTGCCCGCGGAGGACGAGGAGGCACTGCCCGCGGAGGACGAGGAGGCACTGCCCGCGGAGGACGAGGAGGCACTGCCCGCGGAGGACGAGGAGGCACTGCCCGCGGAGGACGAGGAGGCACTGCCCGCGGAGGACGAGGAGGCACTGCCCGCGGAGGACGAGGAGGCGCTGCCCGCGGAGGAGGAGGAGGAGGAGGCGCTGCCCGCGGAGGAGGAGGAGGAGGCGCTGGGGCGGCCGGCAGCCCCGCCCTCCGCTCTGTCCAAAATCACCACACAGGCACGCAGCTGGGAACGAGGAACTTTACTCGGGCTCTCGGGACAGCGCAGGGGTGCACCCGGGTACGCGCGCCGGCAGAGAGGGCGCACAGGACACACTCGCACGGCTCCAAAGCCGCACCGGGCAGTGCAGCTGGGTCTCTCCTCTCTCTACACGTATCAAGAGATTGCTACACTACGTTATAGTATCTGAACTATTAAAAGGCATGTTATTAATTATAAATATAAAAAGCAATTACAGGGGGTTTGCTTAGAATGATTAGGAACCCAACACCTGAAGCTAAGCTCAAAGAGACTCCCTGCACTAAAATCCTAAACATCGAAGTCACCCTTCATTTGCACCACACCAAAAAGCTGATCTGAAATTGTGGCAAAATATATATAAAGGGAGGAAAATACCAAGCACAGAGCAACATGAGATCATCATCACTCAGGAGATGAGGACAGAATGTAGTCTAAGAACAGACCTTTAGTAAAGTGGAGCTTGTTAGTCTTGCTTCTCAGGTTTATCACAGATCTATGTTCCCCTTTTTACAACACATAAAAAAACCTTCTTCTAAATTCCCAGAACTTAATTTTCAACTGAAAATTAAGACAGTCTGACAGCTCCAGCTCTAAACATGAAACCAAAACCAAAACACTTATTAAGCGTTCCTGTGTTGCAAAACGATCTCTCAACTGCAATTACTAAGATCCAAGATGCTGCAACTGTTACTTTATTTTCCCCCTAACTAGCTGAAGGTACCACAACTTAGGGCTTTCTTCCTTTCTTGCGCAGAGACTGGCCTTCTCCTGAAAAGGCAATAAACCGGCTTCCAGATTCATCCTGGAAAAAAGAAAGGGAAAAAAGGTTTCACCTCTGTGCTCACTGCCTATGTGTGATGAAAGCTGAATGATTGTTAGAAGAATATTCCATCAGAGCAGCCACTGACTGTAGACATTTCCCATCCTCAATCTACACAAAACCCACCTTCTTACTGAAAACAAAATAGCAGCATTTTGGTGACCTTTCAGCCAAGTGGTTTAATAAACTGACACCAGGCCAATATTTTTCCATCAGTAACAAGGATTGCTTCATGTAACTCAACCCATTCTAAACTACTATCACCTTTTAATCATGCTGTAAAAAAAATCAAAGGAACCATGCTGTAAAAAAAACAAAGGGAAAGAGAGAGGGGTCACAAACTTGGATCTTAGTTCTAATGTTCTCATTCTGTGCAAAACTGGGGAGGATTCAACTTTATTTACCTCTTCCACTTTCTTGACCAGTGGACGTGAATTCCTAATGAATGTGATTCTACCAATCTTGAAGTCATAGTTGGGAATTCCTCTAGAAAAGCAGCATAAAAATATTATGAAATAAGTTTTATACCTACCCTTGAACTGAACACAGAGAGACCTATTCTGTGTCTGTCAGTGTAATACCAACACTAACTGCACATTTTCATTTCTAAATAATTCCAGAATTAAACCACTGAATTATTTTCTGAAGGTAGGCACAGAGTGCAGAAGTAAATAATCAAATACTGGAGTTGTTGTGGAAGCTTGGCCACAGGCATGTTTCCACTAGCCTGTGGATAAGAAAGACTATTTATTTTCTAAAGGCAAACTCATGACAAAATTACTTTGTTTATATTGCAGAAGCAGGGAAAAAACCTGAAACTCTGCCCAAACACTGATTCTTCACTTGCTGACAACTGAATGACACAGACATACCTTCGGATGTCTCCTGGTTTAATTGGTGAGGGACTGGGCTCCACACCCTTCTTCTTGCCATCCAATCTGTTCCCAGACCCAGAGAATGCCTGTGGATACATAACGAGTTTTAATTTAACTCCTGGCATTTGAAAGCACACTGCACAAGGAATTATATTCTGTAAAATCTTACAGCAATTTTTATTTAGTTATTTAATTCAGCATGTTTTTTTGATACATGTAAGCTGATGAACCGTGGGTGTAGGGGTCTGTTTCAGCCTCCCATCTGCCCTTTGCAGAGAGCAAGTCATGCTGTTCTGGCTGTGATCACACAAAACATTCACAAGTACTTGCCAGTTAAATAATAAGAATAGGTATTAATATTTTGCAGTTGTTCAGAACAACTTTCCTTCACCATTTACAGCATTCAGAAATCAGCAGAAATAGGGGACTTACACGAAATCCTATGTCACTCACATACCCACTGTGGTCTGCTTCCACATCCTGCAAGGGGGAAAACAAATTCATTTTGTTCCTGTTCTGGCATGCACATGACATGAAGACAGTTCCAAGTTTTTCTGACCAAAGAAAACTTCAGAACGATCCCTTTTCCAAAACAACAATTGGAAAACAACAGTCTCCTAAGTCACACATGCAAAAGCTTCAAAGGTAAAATTTACCCCTTAAGAACTTGTTTAAATAAAAAAAATTATGTTGGCACTCGCTGCTCCCCCAACAATCAATGCTGACTTCTAGGGAATGCATTTTGGAAAACAAAAGTTTAACCTACCGTGGTCTCTTCATGTTGTGCACTTCTTTCTGGTTCTTTGTATCCCAAAGGAGCATCAAAATCTACCTATTTACACAAAAAGCATGAAAAAACCCAGGATTAATATTCTTCTTTAAATCATAAGATTTATACTACTATTCCTCAAAACTCCATGAACTAATATCACTATATTTGATCCAAAAAGAACTAAGGTTTTGCTTGTTAAACATTTTAACTCAGAACTAAAAAAAGACCAAGCCTCTTAGGAATGAACCCTAGCATGTAATAGAAACAAAGCAGTAAAACAGCTCCACAATATCACTGGAATATGAGTCAAGACAAGGGTAATAAATAAAACTCAGATAAAACATGCTGAAGCTAAACATTAAACTCAGGGCACTGCAGTCACCTGAAGTGCTCATCAGGAGCACAGATGGGGTTACAAAGGCACACTAGTGTTCATCTTCCCTGCCCCACAGACTGCACCTTTCCTGCAGCAGCAGCCAGGCTGGGTGTGCAGAGCTATCACTGCACAAGTGCCTCTCCTCTTGGAAGGACACACTTAGGGCAGACTTTCCCCACCAGCTTTAACTTACATTCATATCACACTCAATGATGGACACAGCCTTGTCTGGTTTGGTCTCCATCACCCGGAGCTCATAGATCTGAAACAGTCAGAGATATTTTAAGATTGCATTATGTGTAAGGAAAGCATATCTTAACCTTTCCCTCCAGTCAGCTTGAAGGAAACTGAAGTAAATATTTTTTAGGTTGAGGACTAGATACTACAGGGTCTCTACAGAACTTAAAAGCAAAATTTTTTAACTTAGAAATCAGAGAACCCATTAATGTACCTTGCTGCATTCTTACTGTACTTTAATCTGCATTTTTGAAAACAAATTCTGAGTTTAGGATAAATTCTTTCCCTTAACTTGTAAAAATCTTCAACAGCACAAACATTTATTTTCTTGTGAGTACAAAAAAGTTTAGCCAGCAGGTAAGAAAAAGACTTAGGTGACTCCTTTTTGCCTCCAATATAAAACCAACTGTGAAATTTGCCATGTGGAATTACTTGTCCAAAACAGTGCACAGCTCTGGTTTGATTTAGTACCAACATCAAACAACTGAACGTGGTCTATAACCCTCAACCCTAAACTGTACCTTTTCATTGTAGTTGATGGCAATAACATCCCCAGTAGTCAGGCAGGCAAAGTTTCTCAATGCATTTTCCAGTCTTTCAAGTATGTTAAGATGAAATATCTGTTTTCAGTGAAATCTCAAAGCCTTTAAATTACCACACTGTAGATCTCCAATCCTTAGTTTCTCAAACATGGTTTAAAAGTCATCAGTACTGCAGGTAGGATTTTAGTAAATATTAGGATGTACAAGTTCTTCAAAGGAACACTCAGAACTCATTCGATTTTAAGCCAACACTCCTTCTTCAGACCAAACTTTGTACCAATAGTTGACCACATCTCTGTACATCAGCTCTCCACCCCTTTTGTTTTCAGAAGGAGCAGCAGTGGCCATGCACTACTGGAAGTGTATGAGTCACACTTAAAAATCAGCTAGCTCTGTTTGATCGTTCCAATTTGGAAGAAATTTTTTTCCCCCTGATTCCACAATTAAGTAGGAAGGATACACAGCTTTGGGATTGGTGATGTCAAGAAAATCTGGACTCTGTGGCTGAAATTTTGAGTAAGTAGCAACTTGCAGATTCACACTCTCCACTTGCACAAGGCCTCCTTCTTCCAGCAGCAAATTCTGCATCATCTGCAAGAACAGAAACAAACACACAAAGCCCTATCAATGTGTCTGATGTTTTCAAATCTCTCTCCTGTGTATATCCAGTCTCAGGAAGAACAGTCAGGTGCATGCTAAAAGCAGTCTGCTTTGCTTAGTTAAACTTCTGCAGAGGGAAGTCTGAGCCAGAACTGAAGAATGCTGTAGGAACATGACCAGCAGAGACATACACTGCCAGGAAACATTCCACCTCCTTAATATTAAACTTGGCAACTTGCTAATCCTACTTTTCAGGTTCTGACAGCCCAGCATGAGGCAACTCACCCAGTGTGGAAGGTAACAGATGCCCTCATCAGCCACAAACTCGAGCACTCCACAGTGCGTCATCCGGTCTGAGTTTTTGTTGGTCAGCTTGAACAGCATGGGGTAGGTAATATTAAGGCGGCCTGGAGGGAAAGGAGAAAAAAGTTTTCTGTCTTAAAAGCCCCTAGCAGAATTCTGGAGCTTTCAGAGATCAAACACCACCAAGAGAATGGGCCAGACTATAGGAGAGGATTCCACTCACACCATTACTCCAACTGCTCAAAAGTACAGAGAAAGCAGACACACAAATACATCACCCTCAGAACTTTAAATGCTCAGGGAATCCAACACTTCAGATGTCTGTACTTGCAGGCAGACAATCCCCCTTAATTCTGACAGAAATACCTTCAAAGTACATTTTTAAAACTAATTACTCTCACAGTACCTATTTAAGACTTACATAGTTAACTAAAATACTGTGGTATTTCCCTACACATTTGCTCCTATTTCTAATATTGCTATTCCAGAATAAAGCATTCACTTACTGAGTTGATCCAAAGCCGACGGTGGCATAATTACTGCAGGAATGAATAAGAATGTACAATTAGGAAAAGTATATCTGTATGAGAGTACATAACAAACAATTTTATCCTTCCTTTCTCTAAAATCTTGTTTTAAAAAAAGGCATATTCAAAAATCTGCAAATTTCACGTTTCGAGAGAGTTCAGTAGAACCAGTCATAACAAATATCCCTGCTATGTGGAGATTTCAGAATTATACTCAGGGAAAAATAAAAGAGAAGACAACCCTTTATAATATTACGACTAAAGACACATTTTCCAAAAGGTTATTTTATTTGCTTGGGCTCAAAGGCGCTCCTCAATCCATACCAACAAAAAACAACATAGCATTAGTCTGGCAACCTGAAAATTAAGTTTGCCAATCTACTACTTTCTTTATACAAATTAAATGATGTACAACACGGTTGGGGGGGAGAAACTCCTTAATCATAAACTTCCACGGTTCACGCTAGAAACAAGATTGTAACATGAAACTTTATAGAAGAAGACAGTCTTCTTCTAATGTTCATAAACCCCGATTCACTTGGTAAACATTTTTAATTACTGAGTAATGCAATGGAAGATGACCCCTCCTCCTTCCTGAGAGCCCCACCCAGGGTGCTCAGCACCCTGTCACCGTGTTTTCAACGTTCCTGCTGTCTTGGCCAAAAACTGCATTACTTGACACTATTGACAAACACTCTTCCGACAGTTTATTAGTCAAAATAAAACATGCACATACTCTTCCCGCCTTTCTCCACATCTGACCTGTCATTAGGTCCGGCAAGCATGGATACCGAGAAGCAGCGGTACTGGGTTGAAAAACGGTTCTGGAAGACCCGGGGGATGGGGTGGTCAAACATATTAAAAGAGAACTAGAGGGGAAAAAAACAACACAGAGAGAAGAACGCAATCATCAGTATCCACAGCACGCAAAGTGTCCCAGCACCCACTGAGGGCTCCTGATGTGTCGCCGCCGTGACGCAGCCCCTCCCCGGCCGCCCCCCGGCCTCACCATGGCGGCGGCGGCGGCGAGCGCTCCCTCGGGGCCGCCGGGCCGGGCCGGGCCGGGGCCGCTCGTTCGCCT
>VZTB01009523.1:739861-768385 GCA_013397245.1 Thryothorus ludovicianus
TGATACGGCCCTGCTGCCCCTTCGCCGGGGTGCTTTAAGGGCAAAGGGAACAAATCTGCCCGTAGCAAAGATGGCGGACATAGCGACAAAGCCCGTCAGGGTGCTTCCGGCCGAGGCCCTCTCGGGATTGGCCTGCAGCGCGCATCGTCACCGCCTTCTCCTCATCCCATTGGCGAGACTGCGGAAGAGATGGGGCAGCTCGCGCAGCAGGGAGGGGGCTGAGCGCGTTCCTATTGGCCATTGCTCCGTGAGGCGCGAACCAATGGGACGCGGCGCTGGTTTGGCGCCCAGTTTGAGCGGGCGCGGCCTGCGGCTGCCGCCCGTTCTCGCCGCTCCCGCCATGTTCGTGTCCGACTGCCGCCGGGAATTCTACGACCTGATCGTCACCCAGGTGCGGGCAGCGCGCCCTGACCGGGGCCGGGGGCCGCTCCGATCGGCCTCCTCTAGGGCTTTCTCTCCCCTCACGGCTCTCGCCCCTCCGCGCTGCCGCGGTTCCCGCCGCCTCACGGCGCGGGGTTGGTGCGGGGCGTCCCCGGCTCTGCCGGCGGCGGCTGAAGCGCTCCGGTGCTCTGGGTGGTGGTGGCCGCGCTCCGGGGACTGCGGGCGGCGGCGGGGAGCACCGGGCCGGCAGCCGCCCTGAGGGCGGTGGGTCCGGCAGTCTTCTGGGTTGTACAAATCCCTTTCCCGGGTATTTTTTCCCTTTCCCGGGTATTTTTTCCCTTTCCCTACTCATGGGAACCCGGGATAAAGCAGCGTCAGCGCAGTGATGTTTCGCCAGGGATTTTACTTATGATTCACCTCCTTCGGCAAAAGTGTTTTTGTGTGTTCTGGATCTCGTGCTTAACCATGTCATTTGCGAACTATTTTTTAAAGTATCTTTCTAACCGCTTTTGTATTATTTTCCCAGGCACTAAATACTATTTTCTGTCGTCTTTAATGTTTTTCTTGCAGTCTTTCTTGTAGCATATCTGTCTGCTACTTTTATTTTTAACTCAGGGTTTGCTGAATCTCCGTTCCCTGTGGATGCGTACGGTGAGGTTGTGGAGATTTTGTTGGACAGTCTTTCAGCATTTCTGCAAGTGAAATGATGTTATAGACTGTGCAAATGAAAGTATTTATCTTAATTTTTCCAGCTATGAGCAAAATTTCAAAACACCCTTCCCCCAAGACCAACACCAGCACTCTTACAAAACAAACAAACAAAAACCAAACCAACAATCCTCGTCCTACCAAAAAAAAACCAAACCAATTCAGTCAGCTTGATTTAGGTGAAAGAATTTCTTTTCTCAGTTGCCTTGCTCTTGCTTTAGCTACAGAGTTTCTTTAGTCAAAATTGTTGCATATCCGTGCTGAAAACAAGGTCATTTTAAACACAATGAAAATAATTACAGGATTTGACTAGGTGTGAAACTTCAAAAGTATGTGAGGATCAGAGGAGACTGAGTAATTACATATCCTTGAAGGAGCTGACATATTTTGGGTATGTGCAGTTACTTATTTTAATATTGGCAGATATCCAAACTGGTTAATTTTGGTTGCAGTCCATTCAGAAGCAATCCTGTCTTATGCTTAGGATGATCTCTATCTGAATTTCTGATGTCTCAGTGCTCCAGGCATTTCATGTACTTGCACACTCTATTAGAGGCCTATGTTAATGCTATTATTTTGTTATTTTTACAGCGTGTTCTTCTTCTTGTTGCTTCAGATGTTGATGCATTATGTGCTTGTAAAATACTCCAAGTAAGTATTGGCTCATTATCACTGCAGTACAAGAAAATAAGTATGCCCTGAGATCCTATAAATGGGTGTGAGCTGGGGAAAGGTTTAATCTGCTTTTGTACTCTTTGTTTCCATGAGTTATGACACTGAGAACTGGTGAGGCATAGTCTCAGAGCTCATGTGGATTTGTCACTTGGGATGTCTTTATTTTAAGGATATGTGTGGAATAGTCTCCTCCCCTGGAGTAGCATTACAGGGGAGGTTCTTTCCCCTCCCCTCTGCTGACAGCTGTTGTTTCCTTGCAGGCTTTGTTTCAATGTGACCATGTGCAATACACACTGGTGCCAGTGGCTGGGTGGCAAGAACTTGAAACTGCCTTTCTGGAGCATAAAGATCAGGTGAAAAAATACTGGAAAATTTTTAAGCTGTGGCTTATCTTTTTAAAAAATATATTTCTTCTGTTTCCCAATTTTAAATGTCAACACTTAGGCTCATTATTATTAGTGGTTACTTCAAAACTGTGGGTACATTTTAACATACCAGTAATAAATTTGTCTTATTTTTAACATCATCTCCAACAAATGTGTTATAATGTTGATAGAGTCAAAGAAAGTTTACACACATTTTGAGATATAAAGGTGCTGAATTGTATGTTTTGCCTTAAAAAATTTCTGCCTCAGACACACCAAATATCAGCCAGTAAACACAAGTTTTGGCAATGATGAGTTCTTTGGAGGTTTTGTAAATGTGTTTTCAGTTTCCTGTCTTTTCTGGCAATTTAAGTAACAAGCTGCTTCTTTTTTTTCTGCTTTTGTTTGCAGTTCAAATACTTTGTTCTTATTAATTGTGGTGCCAATGTTGACCTCCTGGAAATCTTGCAGCCTGAAGAAGACACTTTTTTTTTTGTATGTGACAGTCACAGACCAATCAATGTAGTGAATGTTTACAATGACACACAGGTAAAAGCTTTTTTTTCATAATAAACACCTCCTCAGAATATGGTGGTGAGCAGTGTATTGCTTTTCTGTATTTGCAAAACTGGTTAGAACATCAGCCTGTAAGTCAGGAAGCAACATTAATAAACAAATATTTGCAGTAGTAACGTACATGACCAGAAAAAATCCTTTTTCCAGTAGTAAAATCTCTAATGTTAGCAATGTGGTAGTTGTCAGTAGTAAGCACCTGTTAATCTTGTTGCTATAAATCAAACTGCCATAAATCAGAGCACAAACATCCTCCAGGAGGTAACATGTATCATCTCTCAGCATCTAGCAGCACCTAGAATTTAAAGTGTTAAGCACAGATTATTTTATTTTAACAAGCATTAAAATGATAATTCTTGCAGTAATGCTCTAACACAGGAATGTTGATTTTTATTCTTTTTCTATAAATAAGTATGGTGTTTGTATTAAAAATCAATGTTTTGTTAAGCCAGGAATTAATACAGCCTAAATGAATTTCTAGTTTCTTTTACTAAGCAAGAGTTTATTTTGCTCACGAGATACTTACTCTAAAATACAGGTTTTTTTCTTGCTAGATTAAGCTGTTAGTCAAGCAAGATGATGATCTTGATGTTCCTGCTTATGATGACATCTTCAGAGATGAGGAGGATGAAGAGGAGGACTCAGAGAATGAAAGTGAGGGCTCAGAACCCCTAGAGAAGCGCAGACGTTTTGAGGAGGTTTGTTTCACTGCTGTGCTGAGAGCAAGAAAAATAACACTGCTATTACATATATTTTACATCAATAATATTTGAATTTAAAAACTGTGTTCCATTAGATCACAAATCCGAGTGCAAGATTTAAAAATAATCTACTACAACAGGTCGTTTCACATAAACAAAATATTTATTTACTTATTTGAACTACACAGAAATATTTTCTCCAAATAAATAAAAAATCTGTTTTGAACTTAGTTATTCATAATTCTTTGTATAACCAGTGAACTGGAGAGCTCTATCTCCTAATGTATGCTGTGGGCTTGGCAGTCTGGCAATAGAACCTGCTTAGATATTAACTCCTTTTACAAAAAGTGTTTGAGAAGATACAAGCTCACAAATAGTTTAGCATTTTGTCTGTGCTTGTAGCAGTAAACTAACAGAAGTATTTGAAGTGTACACATGAAATCAAATTTGCCATGTTACTTGTAGCCTGTTTTCTATTTATATTATAGAAGCAAGCAAAGGCATGAGACCAGCAACATTACAGGATAACTAAATATAAAGACATCCTTAGATTTAATATCTATTTCATGTCATCTTTGTTATCTTCCTATTAGCATTGTACAATTTTTCTTAGTGATATAAAAAGGGCACTATCTTAGCCAAAGAAGCTACCCAATTCAAAGGAAAATTACAGATACACAAAAGCTTTTCTCAGATCTGTTAAATATGTCACAAGGATCTTACATTTGTTCACTGGAAATATTTTTGATAATACTTTTCTCATTAGATGTTGTTAATGGCAATTTTTTAAAGAAAAATATTTTAAATGAAAATTTTAATTACATTTTCTTAATTAAAATTTATAAATTGAGGGATCTAGATGCTAATCTATTAGAATATTTTTCTAGCTTCTAACATCCTGGGAATTAATTTACAGGAGGTTATAGAGAGGACGATGAAAAGGCGAGAGAGGCGAGAATGGGAAGCACGCAGGTGTGTAAATGGATTTTTCTTAAGTTGCTTCTATCTTTTTCTTTCATTCTTTGTTTAAAATTGTCTTAAGAATACAAAAACAAGATACCAAGCTGTGACTTGCAAGATGCTTTAGTTACAATTCTGTTTAGAATATGTAGAGATATTTAGTATATGAAAATAAAATGTCTAAATGGAGGAAATTGTAAATAGTAATTTAAATTTGAGTACCAATAGGTGCATTGGCTCACTTTAAATAGCTGTAATATTCTTATCTTGTCTGTCTTGGGGTGAAATTTGTCCTTCCATTTTCTACTTTTACAATCCCACTGCAGTCAATAGGAATCAGCAGGAACAAATAAAATAAAATGGGATTTGAGGAATAGTAATATAAAAACTTTTTCCTTTTGCTTTTTGAGTACATTTCAGTGTGATTTCCACATAGTTACTAAAGTCTAATTGTCTTGCAGATAAATAATTTCTAGCCCAAGTTTAATATTTTTATTTGCTAAAATGCAGTTTAAATATTAATCATTTCTGGCTTATATTTTTAGTTGGTTCCAATGACCAGTTCACCACTTAATCAAATGTGTGTTTTCTCCCCATTTTAGACGAGAAATTCTTTTTGATTATGAACAATATGAATACCATGGGACCTCAGTAAGTATAAACTGTTTGCCATAAAACTTCAGGGTGACAGTGTAAAGGCAATTGGACGATATTTAATGTTATAATTATCTACTGCAATTACATAATTATCTAATAATACTGTTCAATATATTAATATTGCATCTCACTATTATTGTAAGTTGTTATATATATAAACTGTATCATATATATGCAGGTAGTTTAACTTAATGTTCTATGGCTTTTTTTTAGAACTTTGCAAGAGTGCCTATGTATTTACAAAACACTGTCACAAAAAGACCTGAGCATGTAGGGAGGGAGCTTGTTTGTCTTTCAGTGCCAGGATATCCCAAACATAACACTTAGGGCATCCAACTGTTCTTTCTGTCATTTGACCTCTCTGATTATTTTGATATATAATGCACGTTTACAGAGCTGTCTAGAATATTTTTCTTTCTACTTAATATCTCAGGAAGAAGCTGGCACATGGTCACACTCCAGGGTGATTTCCAGGGCTTTAGTACCATGTGCTGGTTCCTGGCAGGTTGAACTGTTCTGTTTGTTCAGGGCCCTGTGTCTCGTGTTCATTTGTCTTTTTGCTTCTCCCTCTTGCAGTCTGCAATGGTGATGTTTGATCTGGCATGGATAATGTCGAAGGACTTGAATGACATGTTGTGGTAGGTTTTCATCATCATTTTTTGTACAGATTGGAAGCTGAAACCTGTCACAAAGACAGGCAAGATTTCCCAAAATTATTTGGTTTCACTATGAAATTCTAGTTTCTTTTGGGAGTGGATGTTTGTCTTGAACTAGAGGATGCATCTCTGCAGGTTAATTAAAAGCAACAACAGATTTTACATGGAAAAAGGGAGAATGGTACTTTGTGTATGTCTGCAAAATAACTTTGTAGATAATTTGTTATTAACTTCTCTGTACTGCTGGTAAACAATGTTTCTGATTTTTTTCTCTTACATACTTAAAAGGTTAGATATACTCTAATGGAATATTTGTTAGTTTAACTTTTTTTTTTCTCCTCAAAAAATATTTAGGTGGGCTATTGTTGGCCTAACAGATCAATGGGTCCAAGATAAAATCACACAGTAAGAAAGCTTTTTTTTATAAAAATTTATCTTTTTTGTTATTCTTTCCTATTTATTTGTCTATATTTTAAAATTTTGTTTTTGGGAGTAACTAGCAGCAATTAGTAGAGATCAGGAAATGAAAGGGTATTATTATAATAGATATAAGTAATTAAATGTGATATTAAATATATTAATGCCTGAATGTGATCTGTTGCCATCCAAAAACAGGAACATATATTTTTAAAAAAAGTTATTTTCTATTATTTAGAATTTTTAAGCTAACATTGTTTTTTACAAAATTATAAATCAGTCACTTCTGATCTGGGAGGAAATTGTGTTTAATGGTAGTTTACCTAAGCATGAACTTGATACAGTTTTATTAAAGGAAGAAAGTTTTGTATGTTCTGTATCCTCCAGGTTCCTTTACAATTAACAAGTTTCAGATATTTTTTCCTCTTTTTTGTTATTTCCTACTAGATATGATCAGAATTTTAGTATTACATGTATAGGCTTTAATTCTGGTCATATATTTTTACTAACAGATGGACATTTTAAAAGAGATAAATGTAATATGTAACTAGTTTCATTGGTCAGCCTATAGTTTGAGGGTTTTTTTATTTTAATTTCCTGGGTAAGTAGATGAATATTGAAAAAAACATTATTTAACAACTCGGGCGGGTTTAAAAATGTACCTACAGTTTTCATGCTGCTGACTTTAGGAAGCATTTTCATTTTCTTGTGATCAAGAACAAAAATTGCCAGGCAGAAAGCAAAGTGCCAGTTTGTTTTTGTTTCAGAATGAAGTATGTGACTGACATTGGAATCCTGCAGCGCCACGTGTCTCGCCACAACCACCGCAACGAGGACGAGGAGAACTCTCTGTCCATTGACTGCATGAGAATTGCATTTGAATATGAGTATCCTTACAAAGCTCTGGGGAAAATGCATGCTTACCCCTCTGGTGAACCCCTCTGGAGTTGTTATCTAGGGGGAAAAAAAAAAATCCCAGCACCATCTCTGCTGAGAATGGAAATAAAATAAAGGGAAATCTGAATGTTTTCAGATTGGATTCCTCTTTCAGCAGCTCCTGGGGCTTCAGTTCATGAAGCTCAGTCTTTCAGAATTGGTTACAAGTCATCATTGCTACTCTTGTGTTACATCACCTGAGCTTCTCACTGCATTTTATGCAGCACAGACATGCAATAAGTAAGGGCAGCTGAATCCTTTCCTGCTTGTGGAGTTTGTAGGGTCAGAGGATATTTCTGTTTGTAATTATTTGCCTTAACTCCTGCTCAGCCTGCGCCTGGCACTGTACCAGCACTGGTCTCTCTATGAAAGTCTCTGTAACACCTCCTACACCTCTGCCAGCCTCAAGCTTTGGTCTGTACAAGGGCAGAAAAGGCTCCAGGAGTTTTTGGCTGACATGGGGTGAGTTATAAAAATCTGGATCATTTTTCTCAATTACGTACAGGGAAATATTCAGAATATAGCTTGCAAGTATTCAAGCTGTCAGTTTTTAAATATGATCGTGGGGCTCTGAATAGGTGGCAGTGTCTCTGAGTTACACAACTTGTGTATTGGTTTACAAGGAACACTTGCTGTATTCCTTTATGGGATGGCAGCTCAGTAAAGTAACCTCTGCTTCCTTGCATCCACTTTTCAATGACTGAAAAAACAAATGCATATAGGTTTAGTCAGACTTAACAGTGTTAACTTATCTAATAATTTCAAAAGTCCTATGAGGCATACCTGTCAATGAATTTTTTCCTTCTGTTCTTAGTTTGCCCTTGAAGCAAGTGAAACAGAAGTTTAATTCAATGGATATATCTTTGAAAGAAAACCTTCGGGAGATGATTGAAGAATCTGCAAACAAATTTGGGTAAATTGTTTTAAATACAAAGGTTTTATCAGAAAAGACTTCTCAATTAAGTTAAAATATTTTTGTATGAAGATCTAGTATGTAATTTTAAAAAATACGATTCTTAGGTTGACAAAGTAACATTAGATAGATTGCAAATGTTAGGATAAGGTTTTTCTTCATGTTCTTAAGATTAACATACTGGGGAGACAGCTGGTCAATGTTGGTAATGTTAATAAACTTTCCTGGGTTTGTTTCATTTTGCAGAATGAAAGATTTGCGAGTTCAGACTTTCAGCATTCACTTTGGCTTTAAGAACAAGTTCTCAGCAAGTGACATAGTTTATGCAACAACTTCTCTCATGGAGAACATAGAGAAAGAGGGGCCTGAAACAACTAATTTCATTAAGGCTTTGGACAGTCTCTCCAGGTACTGAAAATAAGCCTCTTCAGTATTTTGCAGTTTTATTGAGGGAAATGTATTGGAATTATGAATCTAAAATATGAATTGTTGCTTCATAAACTATTGAGGAAATAACCAAAATATCCCTGTGAATAGTGTTTAGATGCAACTTTTATGTGAAAAACTTTATTTTACTAAGAAAGTGTCTATTTTCATTCTTTTTGTTGTAGGGGTAACCTGGACAAGCTGCACCAAGGACTGGACCTAGCCAAAAAGCAGTTACGTGCCATTCAGCAGACAGTGGCCAGCTGTATTTGCACCAACCTTGTCATTTCTCAGGGGCCATTTCTCTACTGCTCCCTCATGGAGGTCAGAATCGTGTGTTTGGGTTCTCATTTGACTTTCCTTTTTGACTCTATCATCCTTGAATAAGTTTCCCTAAGTGTTTGGCACAGCAGGAATTACTCTGTGAGGAAGAACCTATTTCTCTGTCTTGCTGTTTTCTGATGTGTCAATACAGACATTGCTCTGAACTTCCCAAAGGCAGAATCAGCCCTCACAAAGGGGGGAGGGCTTCACTGCAAAGCTGGGTGAGCTCAACCTCCTGTACTGCAATTATTCTTGTTAGTGTTCTTTGAGCCACAGAAACCTTCTAGACCTGTCAATAAATAATAAAACTAAATAAGTGTAAGAATCATCCTGGGTTGTAATTGAAATAACTCTTCTTTTCCTAGGGCACACCAGATGTGAAACTGTTTTCCAAACCAGTGTCTCTATGTCTGCTTAGTAAATACTTACTGAAATCTTTCGTTTGCTCTGTAAGTAAATCAAAAGCATTTGGTTCACAAACTTCTGGCTGGTGTAGTACTTATTGTTCTGTCAGATACTTGCAGTTGATTTTTAAAAGCATTATAGGAAAACATTAATAATGTTTTTCTGCTGACTGATTGGATGATTTTAGCATATTTGTGAATGCTGCTTTAGGGAAGATACTTATTTGGAGACTTCGTAACATTGGGTTTTCATTACTAAAAATAATTACAATCTAAACATTTGTAATTTTGTAATAACTGAAATTTCTTTAAGTGATCTTTACTGTAAGGAACAAGTAGGTTAAGAGATCCTGTAAATAAACAACCTTCAGAATATCTCTATCCTTAGATGGCTATTTGTAATGCTATCTCACATGGAGAACTGATAGTAAATTGCTTTCTGAGCCTGGTGTAACAAAGGCTTTCTGACCTCCAGACCAAAAACAAGCGCTGCAAGCTGCTGCCCCTGGTCATGGCTGCACCCATGGATGTTGAACAGGGAACTGTCATCATGGTGGGGATTCCTCCAGAGACACAAAGCTCGGACAAAAAGAAGTAAGCAAAGTGTTTACGAGTTCTAAACCTGTCTCTGAAGCAAATATATCTTTGCTGTACCTATTTAACACTGATTATACTGACTTGAATTGGATCCTTCTCAAAACCACGTGCTGTTGATACAGTGTGCATGAGGTTCTTTGAGAGAGGATACAGATCTTCAAGACCTTCCTTGCTTTTCCTTCCCTCTTAAAAGATGGCAATAATTCACTATATGGCCCTTGACTTCATTTCTAAAAGCCTCCAATGTAGATTTTTGAACATGAATAAGCGAGGTGTGTGTTGGATACACGGCACCTGCAAAAACATCTGGAAGCCATTTCCACCTCTCAGCCAGGAAAGACTTCCTTGCTTCTGCCTTAGTAACCATCCTTTCCCGTGATGCTCATTCATGCTTCTGCTCCTGCCCCAGCTTTTTTGGAAGAGCCTTCGAGAAGGCAGCGGAGAGCACCAACTCGCGGACGCTGCACAACCACTTCGAGCTGTCGAGTGAGTGCCGGGGCCCGCAGGGGGCGGTGCTGGCGCGGCCGCCGGGGCGGGTCCGGGCTCGGGGCGCGGCAGAATCCACGAACCACCAGCGCAGCTGATTGATGCACGCCTGCACTTCGCTTTGCAGTCCGTGATGTTATGTGTGGAGGCTTTACATTTACGGCCAAACCAAGCGTGCTGTTGATGAGACACTTAAGCCGTGAAATCAGCCTATTTGCACATGCTTAAAAAAGAGACAGGCTTCTTAAACAATATCTGTTTATCTCTGCAAGCTGAACGTATAAAGAAATATTCCTAGATTTAAGAAGTGCCTGCTCTGTAGTGTAGTGAGCACCTAGGAATTAGTTTGTTAAGATTTAAGCACAAAATGAACAATGTTCTTTGCATTTTGTCCAAATAGCTTCTCCTTAAAGTTGAGTAAGAAAATAAATTGGTATACTCAGGCTTATTGTTCTTCAAGTGTGACATTTGGTATATCTTTTTAGTTTTTTGCATCCTGTAATAAAATATTTCATATTTTAGTCATTGAATTGAAAACAGAAGATCGGAGCAAATTTCTGGATGCACTCATTTCCCTCTTGTCCTAAAGGTAAGACACTAAGGATTAATTTAAAAATTATTACACATCAAATACCCTGCTATCTGTAGAATGCTTTTTAGAAATGTAGCAATATTTAGTGAAAATATAAACTGAAGCTGAGTGTTTCTTACAAAGACAATTGCTTTCCTTTGGAGGAGTAGGTGGGCAATGTGCAAGCCAAATGTTTTCTTCCTTAAGAGATTTATTTAAGTTTCTTCATCCATGAGCTTCTCTGCCATGGTTCCTAACTTTTTGTGGCTTTTTAACCTAGGGTGGAAAAGGAGCATTTGTTTGTGTTGTGAGAGAAATGGCAATATTAGCTAATTTTAGGCTGATCCTCTTTTACTGACATTTAATTCTGACAGCTTGTTTGAGCTCAGGATGGAATTTTGGCCTCAGCAGTGCCACTGACTTTGATGTTAATGCAGAATTTACATTTTCCCAGTGTTAGGGTTGTAGCCTAGGTTGGTGTGTATTTTTTACCTGGAACAGAGATGGGGATATAAGATTTTATTTGTAGTTGTGAAGTAGCTACACATTAGTTCAAGGCTGTTTGTTAGACAGCAGAGGCATGCATGGCTTACAGGATTTCTGCATCCATTTGTTTCTTTTTTTACATTTTCTCTGCTGATTGTTTGTCTTTTGCTCTTGTTATGCAGTGGTGCCTTTTGGCTCCTTGTGCTGGAAGCTGAGGACAAGACCCTCTGAAATTATTTTGGATGTTCCAAAGTTCATGGTGCTGCAATTTTGGTGTATCTTTGGTACTGGCACAGGCCTTGAGTGGTGTTTTTATGCCTTTTGGGAGGTCAAAAAGATTTTGATCTCAGCACAGAGATATTGAACACTTCTTTTTCTAAACATCCCATCCTGGTAGTGGCAAAAGTTGTCACCTGATATTTGTACATTGGATTTCTATTTATCAAGCCTGCTTTTATTAGTAGACATACTCTTGTGATGTTCAGGTGTTGACTGATGACAAAAAAATAGGCTTTGGGGTTCCATATTTATATTACTGTTCAATTGTACTTTTAAAATTTTCTTGAATGCTTTTAATTTTTTTTAAACAAACTATTTTGAACTCTCCTTGAAGTTCTAGAATGTTGAAAATGTATTTCAGTATTACCAGATTGTAGTTTAATTGAAAGACTCGTTTTGTGAGAGGAGATTTAAGATTTTAGGGTTTTTAAAATCCAAATAGTAACTGCCAAATACCAAATGAAAAATCCAGGGAATGCCAGTGTCAGTAAAGCCTTTTTAGTTATGCATTGTGATACTGTATTGTCACTTTTAGCTGGACTTGGGGAATAATTTTCCTGGAAAGAAGCTGAAATACTATGATAATTCTGTGTAGACTGTAGCACTATAAATATTGACAGGGAAGCTTATCTGGTTCCAGAGCAGATTTCCTTTTACTTTGGTGTTATGGAATGGCTCATTGGCCTTACCCTGCTGAGCATTGGTGGCTGTGTATATGTGTACATGTGGAATGCTCTTCTACTTGAAGTGTTTGCCTGAATTCACTGTGACTTCAATGTTTGCATGTATTATAACAAATACATAGAGGTTATGTGCCATTACATCATTCTTTGTACATATTTTAATACAGATTAATTTAATATTAAATGTGATGTAAATGTAGCCAACAGAAACCTAATTAAACTATCTTTTTATTCCAAAGAAAAGTTGGTTTGAGTTTTTGAAAAGAATTTCTATATGTTGTCACCTTATCTGAATAAAATCCCTGTGCCAAGCTGGGATGGCCAAAAAATTGTGCTTCCTAAGATAAAGCAATACTGCCTTTTGGTTTTGCATGCTTACTAGGTAGTATTGGAAATAAATTATATTGCTTCTTACCCCAGCACATTTTGGGTTTTACACAGCATACAGAAATTCCATCACTTTTCTGAACTACCTTGCTGGGCTGTAGGTCTCTGGAAATGGAAACACAGAAGTTTTTGCTGTCTTTTGAACAAGTAGTGCCAGGGCAACTAATATGTAAATGGTATGAGTCTCTGACACTGAAATGCACTTCTAAATATTTTCACTTTATCTTCCAGTTGCACACTGCTGGGTGATTTAAATTAAATAAGATAGATGTATTTCTAATGATAGAATCACTGCCAATTCTGCAGTGTTTAATGACTAACTAGTTCAGATCTAGCATATATTTAAGACTTCTTTTACTAGGTGACTGTCATGTTTTGAAAAATGGACAAATTTTCAGCTTCAGCATGTTCTGTCGTACTGGGAGGATGAAGAATGGGAGCTTCTAAGGTTCAATTCTTCCCAAAAATCTGCTTCCCAGCAAATCTGCTGGAAGTGCTCAGAATGCTTTTGCAAGTTTTAGAATTGATCAGCTGTTGAACTGATTCCCAGGTCATCCAAATGTGGCCATAAATCAGTCAGAAGTGTGGAATGCTGTGTAAAAAGTTATTAAATCTATATGGACACCTGAAGAAGTCTCTGCCAATAGATAAAAGTTTTACATTTTAGCATTTTACAATGTGGGCAATAGAATCCGATGCTCCCTTATGTAGTTTATTTTATGTTATAGAATTTGTTGATCAATATATTAATACTACCTGGAGAATAATTGTATGAGGAAATTGTGGAGCACTTTCACTCAGCTGCAGTAACTTGATGATTTGAGTGGCCCATTGAAATTTGTGTAGGTTAGGTAAAAAGGTCACTTGACATCTCTGCCTGAAGAGATAATTATGCTTTTGATTGATTATCCCAAACAGAAATTGTGGCTCTAATGAGTCATTTTAAAATGAATAGAGCACTGATAAATCAACTTAGCCTCTTAAATGTACAGTCGTATTTTACCTAGCCATGTCTGAATGCAAATAGAAACATTCCCTAAGGATTACATTGAAGCTGCAGTAACTCTTCCAATGTTTGCTTGCTGCAATAGCAGCCTCCTAATCAGTTCTTTAAATATTTCTGCTGCTGCTAATCTGAGAACAATAGTGGTATGAAACAAATCCTTTAAAATGTTTTCATTTTTTTTAACAAAATAAAATCTTGAAAATCCTTAAATACCAAAGTACTGAAGCAGCTGAACAAGCTGATTTATGCCATTCCTGCTCAATGATTCATGGCTGTTTTCTTTATGGGGTGATAAATTTAAACATAATTGAAATTGCACAGTCAGGACCTGATTTGATTGGAATTGAAGTGAATCCCCTTCCACGAGGGAATCGTGGTGTCTTGGTTGCATAGTGGGTAAGAATTCCTACCTCCTTTACTATTTCACTTCAGGGAAAAAGAAAAGAAAAAAAAAATAGAAAATTAGGGAATGTTACAGCTTCCTTGTATGAAATACCTACATGGTCTGTGCCATTTTGATGATGGCAACAGCCACAGGGGGAGGCCAGTGGGCTTTGGTCAGTTCTTGGCCTCCCTAATGTCAGAAGCAGGTGCTAGGGAAGGGTAGAGAAACAAAGCAGTTGCATTTGATGCTTCCTTCCAGGTACAAACAAGGGCTGTCCCAGTCCTTGTGCTCAAGGCCATCCTGAGGCAGCTGTGCTTTGTGTGTTTGGCCACTGTCAGTGGTTATCTGGCAATCTGGATTCACTTCCTCCCAGATCCTTGCCAAATTCTAGCCTGTGCAGGGTTTTGTGGTGAGTAGATCTGCTGGATATTGTCTGAAAAACTACAATGGAACAGTGTAATTGTTCTTATTAATGGAAGTTAAAAATCACTACAGTGATTTCTAAGCAAATTATTTTGCAAAGATTCATTATCTCTACTTGCTGTTATAAAACCTTTTATGATTAGGGACAGAAAATATTCCTGTGTTGAATATTGAGAGATATTAGGGAGTTTTGCTTTGATCTACAGGAATATGTATGTTTATCATCAGACTGTCTTCTGTGCTTTGGTACTTAGATGAAAATACAGTTGATACACAACAGGAGCTGTAGTTCATGAGCCATGTCAGATTTAGCTACAATATTTGCTATTTCTTGCCACTATTCCCTGTGACTCCTCTCTTAGAGCCTACTGCTCGGCTTTTATGGCAGAAGCAATAAATCAGAGGTATTTCAGAATCTGATGGTTTTAGCTGCTCTATCAGTAATTTCAGTTTATATTAGTAGATAGCAATCACTTGTAAACCTGACAGGGTCTGGGAGAGCCATTGCAGTCTTAAAATGCTGAATGGTTTGCAGGGGAGCTCTTTCATTGTTCACTTAAATCCCATGTACTCTAGAGAACTCAGGTAGGAGAAGTACCTTAAAATTGTCATTTTTGACAATCTCTCATGCTTCAGTTTCTTTCTGCTCCTGTTTTCAGGACATTTCCAATGCTCACCTGTCCAGAAATACAAGAGAAATAAAACTTTGCATTACTCTAATCACTAGTCTAGAGTACCCCAGTTGTAAAGTCCAGAAGAGGAAGTTTTAAAATCAGTCTCCTTTGTACAAGAGTTCTTTGAAGATGGTTTTGTTGTGCTGAATTGACCTCTCAGGGTGTGCTAACTTGTAAAGAGGAGAGTAGTACAGAGCAGTACTTATTAAAAGGGAAACAGTAATCACAAGTGAGGAGGATCAGAGCATAAAACACCAGGACTGTTCTCACAGCAATAAACAGCATAATTTGTTGTTTTTATGTACATCTGTCAGTCAATGGTTTTGATGATTTTGATTCCCTCATAGAAGGAATATTCTTGAAAACATTCCTCTGAAAGTTCCTTTGAGAATAAGTCTGGCTTGAGGGAAAGAAAGCAGAGAAATGTTTGTTTCTTTAAATGGAAAAATTGAAATCCCTCTTGGCACTCATGTACCATTGTTGGCTTCAAGGTGGTACTAAAAGTTCCCTTGGAGCAGATTCAAGAACTGAAAAATATGCTGCCCAGGGTGGAGCTCAAAAATGCCACCTTTATGTACAAGCATTTGGGATATAAACACACACTTAGCAGGAAATACTGCAGAACATTCACTAGGGAAAGAAAATTGTGGGAGCTTTTTATCTCAGACTGGACACCATTCTTTTAAAGCATTTGAGTTTTGTTTTTTGTCGTTCAGAAGGCGGCAGAATTAGAGAAGAAGTGCAAAGGTAAAACATGTTGAAAATAGGCCAGAAATCCCTAACTCCATACCCAAACTCATGACATCCCTGGATCTGACAGAGCAGAGATTGTGGATTTCCCAGTCACTGCTGCTGTGTGATGGAATCATTTTGATTTCCTCTGCCCCCTCAAGGCAGTTGTGGCTGCTGGGTTATCCTGGCATGTGTTACCTTGGCTTGCTCCCATGGTGTGTATTTGGGCAATACACTGAGATCTCAATAACCACAAATAAACACTTGGCTGGTAGTTTGGTATCACAACAAGCATTTAGCAGAATTGCTGATGCATGGTGTTCTCAATGAGCTGAAGTCATTCTTAAATCAGAATTAGAACCAATCCCATAGGAATTTATGGGCAAGCCTGATCGTACTTCATGGGCTAAATTAAGGTAAAATGTATACACAAGCTTTATCACAACATAACTCCTTCCATTTCTGGGTTTATTTTATTAAGAGATCTGGGGATTTTTTTAATTCCTTGGTTCAACAACATCCTTCTCTGGAGCCTTTGCCACTTGCTTAAGAACGGTAGGTGACTTCTCTGGGTATTCCTTCATGTTAACGACTGGGTTGTCTGTGTTAGATAAGTACCACGACATTCTGGGTCCTTTGTTTTCTTTTCAAAACCAGTTTTAATTGAGATGATTCCTTTCTGGCCCTTGCAAAAGAGATAATACTCCTTTACAACAAAAGGGTGCTGTCTTTTATAGCACTTAGAGTCACCTCTTCTCATTGCTGCAGCTTGTCTGTGTTTCCAGCCCCTGTGGTGTTGGTGTCTCTTTCCACTATTTAGCTCAGTGGAATTTACTTTCATTTAATCATTCATTTGCAGCATGTCAGTGGAAAATCAGAGGTATCTGCCATTGAATTGGAAAGAATTCACAGGGACAGTCAGCTCTTAGTAAGTTTTCATTTGCTGAAAGGAGTCACCAAGGGGCTCTCAAAATAAATATGCCATTAATAATGATCTACTGTCTGATCTGAAAGTTTAGCTGGATCAGTAGCCTAGAAGGAAGGGGCACATAAAATGGTGTTTTCTTTAAGCACTGGGGTGGTCAGTGTAGTAATTTGGGACTCCAATAGCAAGAATACATCATGCCCTGAATCAAGCATGCTCTGAGGTTGGAGATGACCTTCTTGGACCTTGGCTAAGTTCCTCTTTTGAGACCATGCACTGACCAAAATCTCCCCTTCCTATTGTACAGGATGACATTCATCTTTAAAAAAATCAGCTTTATAAAGTTTTTCCTGAGGCTGCTGTGCTTCCTTCAGGGAATTCTCTGTAACTGGAAATGACTTTGCTACATCATATGGAAGCTGTTAAAATAATAAATTAAAAATAAAAAGTGATGTTCTCCAAACAATTCTGGACTTTTCAAGTGGTAGCTGTCAAGTTCAAAGAAGCTCAAAAGAATCTTTGGCTATGTCCAGCTAATCACTATTGTGGGGGCAGAATGTGTTAGGAGGTTTTTTTTAATAGGACCTCCAATTTGAAAAACTGTTACCTTAAAATGGAAACAAGATCTCAACAGCTGCAGAACTAGTGCTGTAATATAATTCTGCAACCTGATCCTTTAGCTGAGAACTGTGGTGTTTCATGGTGCTGTTTGGTGTAGGCCACACTGCTCAAATAATTGCTTTCTAAACAGAGACAGGGCTTGTTTAGTGTTTAATTTACACTGTTCATGTTTGCCTCAATTGCACAGTCATTGCTTACTGGGTTAAATCAATATCCAGTTTTCAGATATATCCAGATTTCTAGAAATCTAATTTTGTCTGTGATTGAGAGTTCAGGTAACTATCTAGTGCCAGACCAGATTACCACCCAACACTGATTGTGATATTCTCCTTGGGAATTTAAGATGTCTGTCATCTCCAGCTTTACCTTCTCACTTGCCAAAATCTTCATGACTGAAAACGTTTTCTACTTTAAAAATATAAAACCTGGTATGCTCTTCATTATTTATAGCTCTTGTCAGTAAAATGCATTACTCTCCAGGGTTAATGGCTCTGCAAGTGTGTGCTATCAGAACAGCACAATTTCTGGACTGTGTAAAAGCTACATTTTGAAAAATTAGGCACAAACCTTTAAAGACTTGTATGCACATATTGTAAAGCACTCATGGAATTTCGCAGACATGTCTGTTCTAGGGAGGGAAATACTGTCCCCCTAAAACATTCTCTGGAAAAGCCAAACCACCCTGCAGTTTTTCCCTCTCTGGCTGCCTGTTTTCTCTCCTTGTGAGATTTTTTCTGTCTCTGTGTTATCTGGCTCTAACGTTAAGCAAAACTGCCTCCCATTCTTCCTACCAAAGGACTGAATCTCCCTCCAGTGTTTAGGTTTCTTTATCCTGTTATTGGGCTGCAGTTTGTTCACACCCACAAAAACAGCACACATGGGTGTTGGATTTGGTTACCTGCTTTACAAACCCAGTGTGTGCTGTTTCATGAACACGAAGAAGAGGAAGAGAATTGTTTTTTCAGCTGGTTCCACTTGCTGTGTAGCCATGTAAGTAGATAGCTGATATCAGTGTTAAGGACAGAGTAATTAAAACAATAACCTAATGAACATATCCTTTTTATGAGACTTTTTCCTTGAAAAAACTACTGAATTCTGACTCATTTTTCTGACTCACACTGAATTGCTGGCTCCTGTTGTAGAATATCCCCTTAGAAAAGTCCCTGAGCATAGCACACTGTGTCAAAGGGGACAGGGCTTTCCAACTGCTGCATACAAAAGTGAGAAGGGGACCTGAAAAGGACTGAAAATGACAGGGTGAAGTACAAAAATAGACAATAAAGAACTAAGAGGAAAAGAGAGGCTGTGTAACAATAGAGGGTAAGCAGTAAATCCGGTTTGCCTTTCCAGCTCAGGAAGGTGTCTTGGAATCTGTATTTCAGGGCACCCACTGGGTGGTCAGCAGAGCTCTTTGAGTGTGTGAAATGAAATGGAAAACAATAGCTCAGCAACAATTGCTTTTTTCCCTCTGATGAGGTGTTCCTTGAATTGCCAGCACGACTCCTGCTTGATTTAGCAGTGAATACAGCCAGGCATTTCCTGAAAGGACAGCACTACATGGCACTATTAGAAATGCTAAGTGAAAGGTTCTGCTGTGAATAACGAGGGAAAGGGAATAGGATCCGGGAGTGTGTCCCACTAAACTGTCTGGGCAACAAAAGGGAGAATGAAATGTAGCACAGCTGCACAGGGGTCATCTACCCAGTCTGAAAACCCTCATCTCATTCCACAAATAGGGGATAGGAGCCAACAAGATCTGCCTGGAAGAGATATACCTTTTTGGAATGGTTAGAAGCTAAAGCCAGCAGTGTTGTCTTACTAACTTGTCTTCTTTTTATTTTAACTCATGTTATCTAATAAACTCTCAACTATCTCAATTCTCAGGGAAATGTTTGCCCGTAAATGTAGAGGTTGTTTGTGTTCTGGGCCAATATCCCATTCTGACAAGTCTCTGTGTATGTATATATCTGCTCACTCATCTGTTCCATTATCTCCAAATAACCAGTAGATTATTCCTTTCAGAAAGGATTCTCTGAGCTTTTCAAAGATAAAAATACAACGTATGGCTCCAAGAGTATTGCACTGACTTGGCAGAAACTATTCAAGAATCACTGCTATCCCTCCTCCTCCCTGATTACAGCCCTTAGGAAAGAAATGTGATGACTCCTCATTTTTTCATTATTCAGCACATTTTTGTGGTCTTTTCTTTTATTAAACTGTATTTCCTCTTTGCCTCACCTTCTTCCTTCATCAGGATTGATGTTAGAAAGCACCTCATGCAAATTGACAGGGAGACCAAAAGGACATTACTGTGAGTGATTAATTCATTATTAGCTCTGCTCTGGATATGTTCATTTCCATTTCCAGGCTCTCATTCCTGGGAAGTGTTTATCAGTCTGCAGTGTCTGTGCTTTCACTGTCACCTCAGACACTCGCTTTGGTGCCTACAGCAGTGTGGGGTCTTACCCCACCTGGCTCATTAAAAAGCACTAACAATATGTCTTTCCTTTTTCTTCCTCTGAGTTAAGATTCAAACTTTAAAATCCTGTTTGATTCAAACTTCCTTGCAAGGTCACAAAGTGAAGTTTCACAGCAGTTTAAGAGCTCCTGCTCCTGTTCCTGCCTGCCCATGTTATGAGGCCAGGACAGACCTAAGACCTTTTGGTTCAGGAGAAGAATTGTAGTTTGCCCTTTCCTTCAAATTCCTGTGTAGCAATAGGTGCTAAAACTGAAATTCTCAGTTTCCTATTGTGACATGACTCAGATTTCTGTAACTCCTTTAAGGGGAAAAAACTTGGTCTTACAATTTAGTGCCCCCTCCCACCCTGTCTTTGAAGTGGGCTTGTTTTCTACACAACAGTGGAGTTCAATGTTTGCACTGCAATCTGCCAGAGGCCATTTCTGCAAGGCTGTGAGTACGTTTTGCAGATAGAAAGCAAAAACATCTCCAGCCTTGTGAGAGAGGCAGCAGAAAAAGGGATTGCTCTTCCCACCACCAATGATCAGCCTTTAGGACAGATGTCAGTAACAGCTTCAGAGTGAAATGAGCCCACAGAGCATCCAGGTACAAAGTCAGGATTGCTGTGCTGAGCTGAAAGTGCAGGTTCTAAAGAATGTAATCAGCTCTGCAGGAATCTGGGCAGGATGCCATGGATAATAGCTTTCCTTTTAGGAGGGACACTATAATGATGATATGGATGTCTTAAATAGTTGTGGTCATTAATAACCCCAGGTAGACAAGAAGACTCTTTTAATATTATCCAAACAACAGCATTTTACCCCTAGAGTGTCAGTATGATATTGGCTTCTAGGAATATCCACTATCTATAGTTGCAGAATAACTGCTTTAATGATGTCTTTGTTTAGTTTCTTCCTAATGAAATTCTCACCCAATGGAACTCTCTCCAAACTGCTGCTCAATCCACATTGTTACAGTAGGCAAAGATTATTTTTATATTATGTTAAGCTAGTTCCATATGTTGGAAAAGGGACATTACTGTGTCTTATATCTTTCTGAAAAAACTAAAACTCCTCTTCCACGGCACAAGATGTGGGAATTAAGATTTATAAAATTGACAGGTATTTGGGTACATAGATATTCTCAACTGATCAAGAAAATTAGGAGAAAACAGGACAGCCTAAAAATAATTCAAAGGTTCAAGAGCATAATGGAATTCAAGTAGATGTTAAATTTTTAAAACTTGCCTTGCATGTCAACATTTTGAAATGTCAACAGTATAACAAAAATAAAGTAGATGTAAACAGTGAAATGTATTATGTTGCTTGCATCTTGGCAGTCACTTCCAATGAAATAATAGCAGGAAATTATAGAGGAAAAAAATGGTGAAATCATCTGTAGTCATTGGGTATTCATGTGAGTCTTCTGTGTCGAGATAACACTTGGGTTTATTTGTATTATAGAATGAAAGATTGCTGTTATAATTGGAAACTGTTAAAGGTTTTGTAGCTAAAGGTTATCCAGGCTGCTGCAGCAGATATCCTAATTCTAAGAAAAGATATACAGTAAGGACAGAACATTATAACTGGAAGAATAATCTAAAAATATACATAGAGCAAGAATTCTGCCGTGCTAGGCGCTTGTTAGAGCTGATAAGAATTAGTGATTGTTGTTTTTTGTCCCAATCCTTCAAATATGTGAAGGTATATTGAAACTGAATCCTACCATTTTGAGATTTCACATATGTTCTTGTCAAGCCGTGCCTATTTTTCTTTCCTGAGTGATCTTTTGTGACCAAACCTGAATTCTCTCAAGGTTTAACCTTCTGTGGAAGTGTTCTGATAACAAACACAGTTAATGCTAATGAGTTATGTATAACAGAGGGGATTCACTTCAGTTCAGGATGTGTTAGAGAGTGGGAACAGAGCCCAGAGGTACCCACAAACTGTTAAATTTATTGTCAGAGTACCTGGCATGGGATCAAGAGGAATGTCACTTGGAGCTCTGTCAGCTAACCTGCTTCATTGAAACTTTAGGAACATACACAGCTGAAACCCAGCATGCATTTAACATTGCAAACCATTTTTGCTACCAGATTGAAATTGTTGATGTGGGATGTGGTTTTGTGCATCTCCTAGGTTTTAGTGCATTTGTTCAAGCCATAAAAATCTTCTGCTTATCTAAAAAAACCAAAAATGTTCCACAACCAGTGCAGCTGGTGCTAAAGGCCTAAAATGTGCCCATGTGTAACTTACTCCTTGCAGGACGTAGCCAGCAATGGGAGATGCACAGGATAATACAAATGGCACAGAGTTCACAGCTTGCTCACTGGATCAGAGTCACTTTGTGAGGGTTATCTGTTGTTTGCCTGAAAAAATCAGCTATTTTAAACATTTACTTTTGTTCTCCACTGTAAATAAACACGAACAGGCCTCATCTGTTTTGTTTGTGTACACCAGAGCACCTCCCTGGGCCATGCAAACTCTGCCTGGCTGGTGCAGCCTGGAGGACCCACCAGAAGGGACATCCCTGGATTTGGAGCTGAGGCATGGTAAGGAATGGATCCACTGCTATTGCTGTATATAACAGCACTGAGGCACTCCATTGTGCCTAAAGCAAGGCTATTTTTTCCAAAAGAAGGACTAATTTGTGTGGATGACTTATCAACTGGGCTTCAGGAATACGTTGTACCTGCCAGGAATACCCTGCCAGCTGCTGCCAGGGCTTTAGTCAATGTGAGTGGCTTTTGCCGTTCAAGATGCTCTAAGGAGGGTCAGAGTAAAAGATGCAGCTTATTTTATTTTCTGCCTGGTTTTCTAGATGGTCAAAGTCCTCCTGTACTGGTACTGGAGGTGGTCTTGTCCTTTACGCTCCATTATTAATGTAATGAGATTTGTGTGCCTTGTTGGAAAGACTGTGGCTTGTGGAGTGAGGTGTGTTTCCCTTTCTTTTTTCCTTTTGTAGACTGTTACCAAAACAGCTGGATAGTAGTCTCAAGGCTCATTCTTCTTTTGCTTTAATCATGCTGTATGTACAGCACCCCATGCTGTATGATTCTATTGTTCTCAAATCAAAAAGCTAAAGCCATTAGTTCAGTTAATGCACCAGTTAATTCTTGTCAGGATGGTCGACAACCAGACTCATTCATATTAATTTTTCTGTACCACTTTTAAAACAGACTCTGATGTTGATGAGTATTTTCACATTTTAAGTGGTAAAGTGTGTGTGATTTGATCCCCCATTATCCTGAGCTTATCTGGGTGCAGTGACCAGCAACCCAAAGCACAGGTGCCAGTTTCAGAGATGCAAAGCTCCCCCTCAGGGCAGTAGATGGGTGGCTGGGGGCAGCTGGGCTCAAGCATGATGAGACCCTTCAGCACAACACTTGTGTTTCCATGCTCAGTCCAACTACTCCTTACTTTCTCTGTCCAATTTTGGGTTGAATCCACATGGTGAGCTTTGGAAGGAGGGTGAAGCTCAGTGGTGTGAATAAAATCCCCAAATGCCACAGACAAAGGACACTGCTAAATTGATTCATGATGTCTCAATCTGTGTTTAAGAAAAAAGTGAAGCAAGTCTTGTGTATCCAAGCAACTGTAAAGCCTTCACTGCTAGGATGAGAGGTTTTATCAGTGACCAGGTGATTGAATTTCTTTTATTCTAACTGAGGGTTGTAATAGGTAGAGGAAGGAGGTTTCTAGACAGAGCTTATTGCTGCAGAGAGTCAGCAAGGACCAGTCTGGAGCAGTCACATGCACACAGACACAAACAAAGGTCTGATCAAAATAAAAATTCTAGAAGTCAGTCACATCCAAAATATAAATATAAGAATCTCTTGAGGTTTTGCTTTTGAAATGATTTGTCTTATCACAATCAGGCCACAAGTAAAAACGCAGTATTTGACCTGAAAAGAGAATTCACCTGCTCTCACTCAATTAATCTAATGCAGCAGGAATATTTGTTATGTCTTACCAAGCAGACTTATAAAAGCAAATCCTCAAACACGCGTACTTAATTAATGATTTTCTTCTTCGGTGCACACAAAAAAAGGAATGCATTGTGGCAACCATCTGATGCTGAATACTGCATTGATATATTGTTCAATATATGCATGGATATATGCACTTACATGTGGCATATGGCTTCTGACAGGCAGGGCTATCTTTTAGCATTACAGATATATGGATGAGCTGGGAGATCTGCATTTGGGGTTTGAAAGATGGCCAAGGAAAAAGAACAAATTCCTTGCATAATACTTGGTCAGAGAATAGATTTTAAATAAAATCTGGAGTTACACTGCTTTCTCACTTCAAGAATAAAATGTTTTGTGTGTTTCAAAGAGCAGATGCCCAACAAACATCTTTGTACAGGAAAAGGAAATATTTCCTTAAACATCCTGCAGCAAACGTGACTGATTGAGCTTCCTTTTCCCTCTGCCTGGTGCATTTCCCTTCTTTGCACAGACAGGATCTAACCAGATTTGCAGGGTATGAACTGCAGGTTACTTTCAAATTCATAACTATGAAATGGTTCGTTTAGCAGGACAAAGGCCAAGCCGACAGACACCCTTTTTCCAGCTCAGCATGTGCATAGCAATGGGAGGGTGGCAAGGAGCTTTTGTTAATCTCAACCCAGCTGGCAAGTATGCTGCAAAATGAAGGCTTTGAAGATGTTTTTTCTTCATTTTTAAAGCAACAGTTTGTTAGAACAAAGCTTGAAAATCTTGCAAAAAAACAATTATGCAAAATATTGAATGTCCTCCCTGGCAGTGATATAACTCAGGCAAATTTCTCCACTAGTAATTAATCTGTATAGTTTACTTTACCAGTCTTTATTGGTTTAGGGTTTTGTTTTTTTTTTAGGTTCTGTTCTGCTGCATCTGTGAAAATGTTTTTCCCCAGCTTGAATGCACTTTTGAAAAAAGAGAAATGGTTGGCAGAAAGCATTAGGGTATCAGGTCAGGTTGGGGCTGATCCAAGCAGGGGGATTTTTTTTCCTTTTAGTTTAAACGGGTAGAAATTGAAAGCTTTAAAAGCTTCAATCTTAGAGCTGTTCCCAAAATAGCTGGGACTCACACTCTACTTCCTAATGTGTCTAATTACAAGACCAACTGCTGCTGCTTGCTTTCTTTTGTCTGAGGCTTCAGTGGAGAGCTGAGATGCTGCCTGCTCTGCTCTGCTCTGCCCTGCTCTGCTCTGGAGCAGCCTTTCCTTCTTCCCTGGAGGTGACCCAGCTCTCCTCCCCAAAGGCAGCCCAGGTAATTTCCCTCTTGCCACCAATATCACACCCCACCTTCCTGAGCACAAACAATCCAGTGGCTTTCACAAAACACAGTGACCCTGTTCAGGGATTGGTTTGCATGTTTTTATTTTTATGCGAAATCATAAATACAAAATAAAAATAGTAAACAAGTGCTATAGATTTATCTTTTCATTGGGATGAGGTTCAGGCCTGATCCTCAGCACTTCCAAGGTTTTAAGATCAGGACTAGATCTTTGTTCTTAGAAAACAAATCATAGCAAAAACCAACATAGCCTTTTACCCTGAAGCCAGTGACATCAGTAACAGCATTCTCTCAGGTTATCTTTTAAAGCACAGCAACAACTAAGGATACTGAAGGATGAGATTAAATATAAAAATATTTTTTTAAATGGGCCCCACTTCCTGCAATTATTGTTGATGCTGCCCCTTTGATCTCAGCCACAAGTTACAGTTTTGGTAGGATGCTGTGTTTAGTAGCACATGCACAGTTAGCACTGGCTTCTTCCAAGAGGTCTTTCTGTGTAACTTTTTCAGATTTTGGTTATAGGAGGATCCAGCCCTGCCTTGATACAAGAAATTTGACTTGTTAAAATTCCCTTCTAAGGTGTGGGTTTCCCTCCCTCTCCCAGAGACACCAATTTTGATTTGAAATGCTAGTGATACATTGTCCAGAGAGATTTCATTTTTTGGTCAGACTCCAAATTCTGCAGTACTTCTGAAGGCTCTACAGTTCAGAGACATTCTTTAAATTGAGACAAAAGAGAGTGAGGTCTAGGATTTGGGCTAATATCTAGGGACTCATTTGCTAGACACCAGAAAGCTGAGAGCTAGTGACAAATACAGTTGGATATTACAATTTAAAATAATCATGAAACAAATAAAGGCACCAAACCATATAACATTCAACTTTGGCAGATTTCTTGCAAAATATATGCATTTAAATACATATACAGTTTACAAGGTTACACTGTTTTTAAAAAGTTGCAATGATGAAATACAGAATATTTCACTCTTGTACCAAAACTACATATCACATCATAAAAACAATATTACAGCTTTTATTTAAATGGAGACACTATTAGAACTATACCTCTTTATAGAGCAGAAGTAGTTGTAGACATATTGCTCTGCTTTTGTATTCTCTGGTGAGCTCAGACCCTGCTATTTATGTGTTTAAAAAACAAAAGTTATCTTCAAAAGGGTAAATCATATGCTCAGTATTCAACATCAAAATTTGCAGGGGCAAGGCTTTAGTCTCTTATTCCAGCTTATGGATTGCTGATACCTCCAGGGTTTTAAGTTTGTTAAACAAGGCTAGAACAGAGTCAATGTACATCTGTCAGACCCACAGTTAGGTTTGTCAATAAGTTTGGTGTTACCAGAAAGTTGTAAGAGTTAATGCTCAGGTCAGGTATGGCCTGTATTGCTACAGGATTGTGAGGACCTTTGAGATCATATGGCTGTTCCCTGAGGAGTATGAACAGCACATTTCCTCACGAACTCTTGGCAGAAATCTCCTCATGGCAATGCAGATGCTGCCACAGTCAGTAGCATAATCCTGTGTGGATTTCCAAGTAATTAGATTGGAGGAGTATCACACCATCCTCTTAAGCCCCTCCCTTAACAAAGTTTGTCTCTGCAGTGTAAAATGAAAAAGTGTAAGCTATTATTTCAAACTGTGGTGAAGTTCAGGAGGTGTTGACCTCAGGAAAATGAGTTATGTTGTCCAAACCATTTTCCTTCCAGTCTGCAGAGTGTTACTAGGGTAATGCAGAAAGCTGTGAGAGTCATGACTTCACAGCTGATCACCTGGCACAAAGTCTCAGTCAAGATATTTTTGGTAAAATTCTTCTAGCAATTTTTTGCTTGATTTGGTAAATGAAGGAAAGCACATATTAACAAAACCATGGTGGGGAGCCAACCAAGCACATGTCCAATTGAACACACATTTTAAACTGGCAGCAAGTGGAACTTGGCAAGAAGGCCACAAAGACATCATTCCCTCAACCATCAGTATCTGGGCAATTTTTATGTTTCCAGTCTTCTGTAGTGCAGATGAGAGGAGCAGAGGCCCTGCTGGAGCCAGGACATTCAGTGATCTCCTAGATTTCTTAATCTAGTCCTGGAATAATTCTGGCAATGAGTTCATATTCAAGTAAAACAGAGCATAAGCTGAAGAAGAAGAGATGAAGGACCTCAAGGGACAACCTAGCGTTATCTGATTTGTACTCCACTAAAGGACAGCAACTACTTGAAATCTCTTTCAAGGTTTCAAATACACAGACCAATACACTTCACTGAGGAACTGAAACAACTGAAGAAAGTCAAATAACTTTCTCCAAACAGTTACTGCCTGTGGGATTAAGGACCAAGGTTAGTGTCAAGCTTTGGACAGGATCCCTATTTCAATTGCCCAAACAGATCAAAACCCCCCCTTTTCAGTCCGAGCGGGAACTGCCGGATGCAGTCTTTTGGAGAGATGACCGAGATGGGAAGCTGCTCCTCGGCCACGGTGCGCACCCGATGCCCGGTCCCAGCAGCCAGGCGGTGTCCCGGGGCACCGGCAGCGACAGCGGGCGGTGAAGTACTCACTCACAGGTGTCACGGTAACGCCGGAGAAGGGCCGGGGCCTGCGGCAGCAGCCGGGCGGGCAGGCGGCGGCGGCGAAGCCCGGACGGGGCGTCCCGGTAAACGCCGCCGTGATTCGCCCGGGCTCCTCGGTTCCCCCAGCCGCTCCGGGCCGGGGAGACACTGGTTCGTCTGCTCTGGGCGGCCGCGGAGAGCTTTGCTCGGCCGGCAGCGCGGTCGGTCCGTACCGGGAGCCGGCGGCGCCGAGCGCGGCGCTGCCCGCAGCGGAGCGGCCGGACCCGCCGGGGAGCCGGGCTGGAGGGCAGCGGGGCGCTGCCCTGCCTAGGGCCGCCGCTTCACGGAGGTCCCCGTTAAGAAAAGCCTCCAGGCAGGGGAGCGCTGGAGCTCCCCGCAGACGCTCCCGGCCCGCAGCCGTCTGTCTGTGCCCCGCGGGGCCGCGGAACGGGCCGGTCCCGCTCAGACGTAGTTCTTCTTGTCGTACTCGCCGTTGGACGTGGGCCGCCGAGGCGCCGAGTACTTGACGGGGAAGGAGGTCTCGTCGCGCTGGGAGCAGGAGCAGCAGCAGATGAGGCAGCCCCCGAAGAGCAGCAGCGCCGTGGCCGCCCAGCCGATGTAGAGCGCGGCCCCCATCTCCCGCTTCTTGGACGACGGCACGGTGGGGTCGTAGAAGTCGCTGATGACAATGTTAGCGAACCAGCAGAGCGGGATGAGGACCAGGACCCCGCAGAGGATGTAGATGGCCCCGCCGGCGATCACGATGCGGGACTTCATCTTGCCGGGCCGGATGCAGTTGGTGCACTGCGCGCCCACCACGGTCACCATCAGCGCCACCAGCCCCAGCAGTGCCACGATGACGGTGAGAGC
>VZTB01009523.1:768514-862348 GCA_013397245.1 Thryothorus ludovicianus
GGCTGCCGAGCCGGTCTGAGCGCCGCGGCCGCGGGCAGTGCTATATGAGGAGCCGCGGGGCGCCCGCCCTCCGCCCCCGTCCCGCCTGGCCCGGCCCTGCCGGGCAGCAGCACCGCCCGCCGCGGGCCGGGGCCGGGTGTCCGGCCCTCCCTCCTGCTCGGCGGGTTCCACCGGAGCCGGGGAACTTCGCTCTGCTCTCCCCGGCACCCTGCTCCGGGAGGAACTCGCCGGCCGGGTCGCTGCCCGTTCCCAGCTAAGCGTGGGGCGGGAGGCATCTCGTCTCAGATTTCGCCTGCTCAAATTCCTTTTAGTGCAGTTATCTGTGTATTTCCAATTTACTGATAAAGTCCGCAGCCAGACCTTCGGAGAGGTCTTGCCAATACAGGCACCCAGCAGTGTGGAAGTTCCTGGTTATTGGAGTCTAATTGATCGTTCTTCAGAAGACTAAGCACTGATGGACAGGCTCAGCCCCCTCCTGCACACTGTGTCAGGCAAATGTTAAAACAACCAGCGTCAAATGCTTAGGAAGCACCCAGAAAATAGAAGAGCCTTGGATATGGGCTCTACATGTCACCTGTCAGTACCAGTAAACAGATTCTTAGATTGGCCCAAGAAGAATAGCTGCTTTTAGCTTACATCAGGCATAAAACTCCGTTTGCTCTGATCCTGGAGCCAAGAGCAAGGCATACAATTTAAACATGTTTTCACAAAGATTCCAAATTTGACATTACTCTTTTAATTGTTCGAGTAAATTTTGAATATTTATGGTATGTTAAGGAGTTAAATGACCATGTCAAAAATGCTGTATTTACAAGAGGTTTTATCATTAGACCAGACAGCCATTGTAATTGCTACAGTCTCTTCACAGACTGTAGGCATCCTGGATTGTTCTTGCAGAGTAGCCTTGGTTCAGCCCCTGCAGCCAGAAACAGATCTCAGCCCCCCAAAGCTGGCAGATGCAGGGAGTGTTTGTGGTGTGAATGCTGCAGTTACAGCAGCTGGAGAAAGAGAACAGACCTCACCAGCTGCCTCCCAGCACTCCCAAGGAGCTGTGCCCCACTGGTTTGCACTGGGTGTCCTGAGAAAGGCTTGTTTTGATTGCAAAACTAAAAGTTATATTCACAGTGACTTTTGAATTGGTTTGACTAGATTTAGTTTCAGTTAGCCCACAGTGTCCTTCCAGTGTAGAGGAGATTGCAGAGTTGAAAAGAACACATTTCCTGCCCCTATATCCATGGTTTTCTCTGTTGTACAAAAATGCACAGCATGCAGAGGTTTGTGACCCAAATCTTAAGACTGATATGAATGCAGCATGAATGGAAAAGTGCAGATGTAAAGCAGAAGCAGCAAAAGAAAGAATAAGCAAAGGTTAAAGGAATCACATGGATTGACAGCTGAGGATGTGGCTGCTGAGGTAACAAGGAGCAATGCCCTGCGCACATCCTGACAGGTGACTCCAGCAGAGGACCCCAGTGTAGTAACAGGAGGATGACAACAAGGTCACAGCACACTGAATATGGCCTTTCACTTCCTTTTTTTAACAACCAGAAGATGAATTTTAGCCACAAGACACCTAAAAAAAGAAATACAAGAACATCATCAGCTTGTGGACCGTCGTGGAGTTGGATATGCTGACCCATGATGACTGCACACTTATGATTATCTCTGCCTGAGGAGATGTAAACAATTCTAGCAACATTCTAGGTGTAAACAATTCATGGAAAATGTCTTCCTAAAAAAGACTGCCTGATAAACAGAGTTCAGAGGATTTATCTCCTCTTCCAGTTGTATATAAAATACATACAGTTTACTTCAATTATTCAAAACTGCAAATTCCAGTGTGCAAGTCCAGGAGGAATGTGTGACTGGGGCTGTGCAGTTTGTCAAACTGGAGCTGCTTACAATCACTCAGAAGAGTCCCTGGTGTCAGGGAGAAGAGAATGTGCAAAAAAACCATCCACAGAGACAGAGATATCTCAGAGGTGAACAGGAAGAAACCCAGAACCCAGGCTGAAACTGAATAACATCTGTATTTATGATGATAATAGTGATTATATAGAAACCAGCACAGAAGAACAATTAAGAAAGGGGGGAGAAATGCCAGTTATCTTAGCCCATAAGCACAGGAAAGCCCCACCCTTGCCACTTGCCCGGGAGCACGGAACTCCGAGTTTCCTCCCATACATGGCCTGTGTGTGCTCCTCTGCTGGCCGGGAGCGACTCATGGGGCCAGTGCAGCCTTCGGGCTGAGGAGGGAAACCAGCCCATGGCTTGTTTTACCTTGCAACCCTCACCCCCTACCTTCCCTTGCTACCTGTAACCCAGCAACAGAGTCCTGCAAATCGCTTAATCCAAGGCAATTATTTCTCTGGGGAAATACATGCTTAATAATCACAGGGCAACTGAACCTTTCTGCTTAGAAGCATTCCCATTCCTGGTGTTTCACTTTTCTCTGTTTCTTTTCATTAACACAGATATTGGCCTTTATCCTAGTTACTGGCAACAACCTCAATTTTTAATTACTCTGTTCCCTGATCCTAAAAGTTTGTTACAGAGACTACCTCTAATGAGAACACTGGTGCAAGATGTTCACAGGTTTGTTTACTTGACTTACTGCTACCTTGACTGACACAGCTGCTGGGGGGCCTGAGGACACCATCAGCTTCAGCATGTTGTGGTTTCTGATGGTGTTGATGTCAAAACACTGGAAATTAAACTCCCTGAAATGAAAAAGTTCTACTTTCTTAAAAGGAATACAAATCAGCATGATGTTTTGTTTGGGGTGTTAAGCAAAGAAAATCCCTCCTTGTAGGTTAAACCCTTGCTGGAAAAGTCTGGATTCCTTTAAACTCAAAGGAACGATGTTCTTGCAGCAAAGTAGCTCATTTACAAATGACCATTCCTGTCATTACATCTATTTCTGCTTCAGCTATGTATTAATTAAATTATTCTAAGGGGATACGTAGGGGGGCTTTACAGCCTGTGAAAATGGGCGGAAGTGTATTCAAGCTGAGAACAATTGCACAGGAGCCATACTATAGCAAGAGGGGCTCTGGGATTAGAGGGGATTGTGGTTTTGCTCCTTTCCTGACAATCAGGACAAACACCAGGCGCAGAGTTACTGGGAGGGCTGCTAATGGGGGGCCCAGGCTCTCTCCAGCATTGCTTGTCCTGGTGTATGAGCCCTGTCCCATGGCACAGACTTGCTGTGCCCAGCCCTGCAGCCTTGCCAGGGCTTTGCTCAGCCCCAAGGCCTCCCACCAGCAATGCCTGGATAGATTTGCCTTTGGGGACCTGAAATGTAGTGTGCAGAGCACATTTGGTTTATAATTTGTGGAGTTTTCCCTAAGCTAAGTGCTTCTGCTCTTTCTAATCCCTAGAATATTAAGCATCTGGAAGACAGAGGGGAAAGTGACGTTTGGGATCAATCTTAGGCACAAACTTAGCATTGTTTGTGTGAATTAGACAGAGTGTGAGTCAAAAGATTAATTAAAAACCCAATGATCTTGAGACAGCTTACCATAACTTTTGGATCAGACGTAAGCAAAGGTGAAGAATTAGGAATCCTATTAGAGATAGATTTTGTGCCATATTTTGTATTCTAATTAGTGCTGAAATAAAGGCAGGGAGATTTACAAACATGGAGAGGTTAGTCAAAGGCTTTTTCTTTATTTAGAAAGCCTGAGGTTTTTCAGTGAAGATTACTTCTTTCTGAATTTTACTTTAAAATGCAATTCTTTTCCCAACAGAAGAGATTCCATACTAGGATAGGGCTCCAGAAAGTTCTTGTGTGTCAGCAGCACCAATCCTCAGCAGTGTGTTCAGTGTGACACATCAGAAGACTGGCACATAGGAAATGAGTTCTTGTCAAATGAGCAGGTTATTACAAAATGAAAGTGCTCAATTTCACCATAGGATTTATTTAATGGTCATTTATTTTGGAAACAAGCAGAAGTGGTTAACACAAAATTGTCACTTCTTCTCTTAGATCATCTTTTGAGCAAAGAGAAAACCAGACCAGAATTTTGCAAGAACAAGTAGTGTTCTCAGTGACTGGTGCTAATAATGTAGAACCCAACACTTTTTTTAGTACAAGTGTTGCTGCTGCCTCTCAGGATTGAGAAATGAATGCCCTGTTCCCTCTCAGTGGTGACGTGACTAGACTCAGGTGAAAGAAAGGAAGGAAATGGATATATGGAGCTGGAAAAACACTGAAAGAAGTTACAAATGTGCTTCCAGCCTTCATGTATTTGCTGCTGTAGATCCCTTTCCAGACAAAGTGGCCCCAGCCCTGTATCAGTCTCTGCTCCTTACACACACCCTGTGCCTGGGTGTAGCCAGGGCTACACACAGTGGGAATGCTGAGACAGTGTTAGAGGTGCTTTCCTCAGTGAATGAGGAAAACAATAGTGCAAACCATCATTAGAACTAAGTTCCACATCCCCCCTCTTGAATTTCTTTGCACACAAACTTCTGGAGCAGCACTTGAAACTTCCCAGTGTTGGAATTATCTTCATGTCTCTGTGTTAAAGCACACCCTGCTGAGAACATTGCCAGTCACACAGTCAGGACCAGCTGGGCTGCACGGGTGAGCTGCTGTGCACCCAAACCTTCAGCATCCTTTTTTTTGGATTTAGCTTTGCAGAGAACACTGTGATGCCACTGGACAGCCATAATGGTGTTCCAGGGCAGTTAATATGGGCAATGAAGGGCTTTCCCAAAGTTTAGAATGTCATATAGGTGAGAGTGATCATCCCAATCATCAGAAAATCACACTGAATATATGCTTAGGCCATGCCACTTTAAATATTTCTCTTCAATGCTATGGACAGATCTTGAGAACATAATATACTAAAGCTTGGAGAGGCAGGATGAGGGGGAAGCTATAGGAAACACACATTGTTTCATGCCTAATGGTCCATTCTACATCATGTTTCCTTCAGGACAACTATAGTTTAATTTTGTCCTCTTGCAGAGTTAGCCTCCTTCCACAGATTGTGGTGTACCAGGATCCTGGTAGGTCTCTTTCCCATGTAATTCTTGGGAAATTACATGAGATCTCAGTTTGTAAAGAGCAGCGTCAGCGAGGACAAATGGCATTGTTTTAAATATATATTGCAGATGTTGAAAGTAATTAGTAAAGACATGACCACGAAGCTACTGAAAACTATTCAGGGTTAGTGACGGGAAATATACTACATGTATCTTGTGTCTCAAGAAATGTGCATTGCTGAGAAGATGTGGAAGGTTTGGGAAACCTTGGCAGTGCAGCCCCTACACGTCTCAGACAAGCTCTGCTTCTGGGAATAATGTACATCTGTTTGATCAATCCTGATTTCCTTCTTAAAAGGGAACTTTGTTTCCAGTAAGAGGAAAGGATGGCTGTCACTGGTGAAAAGATGGAAAATGTCTCTTATACTGGAGAATATTTGTAGGCTTTTTTTACTGCTTCTTCATTGCCATCTTGAAAAGGAGGGCTTGTATGTGCTTTTAAATGCAAAGGAAACACTACTGTCTCCTGAGACTACAATAAATCAAATATAATCTTCATTTCCTGTAGTGTGTCACTGAAAATGAGACTTGGGCGTTTTTTGCAGCAAGGGAAAATACTTATCTGCTGCAGATTTTCTCGTAAAGTAGCTTGTGTCAGTAAATCCTGGTGCATGCACAGATAGTGGCTTCCTGTTCGTAGCCTGCCTGGGCTCCAGCTCTGAGCTGCAGGTCCCAGAAGGGCTCATTATGAGACCAGCTATCCATGGACCTGACATCTCTGATTCCTGATGCAGCATGTCTGCACAAATTAGGAAATTTGAGATGTTAGAATGGTTCTCCCCGGTGGTGATTCCATAGATAAAACCCTACACAAAAGAGCATTCTGATCAAATCAATGGGAACTTCACCCTTAAATTTCTGTCTTTCAGCACACCCAAATCCTACAAATTAACCAGGGAATATCTAAATTACTTCATCTGACATTCCCACTAACTGTATTCAAAGTATTTTTTACTCTGGCAATCCTCTAAAAGAGGATGTCACCCACAGTGTGCAGCAGATTTATTTCTAAAAGGTTTGGACCTGGAGCCATGTACTGTAACTTGGCAAAGCATACACAAATACTTTGAATCAAACACAAACTGAAATCTTATGGAAATGAAAAGGATTTATGCATATGATGAAGTTGTTTAATCAGCCTTTGGGCAATTTTATCTCCAGAGAGGACTGGGAGAGTTCAGATGCTCAGTGTCTTACAGCAGTGAGTCAGTATCTCCATGAATTGCTTTTATAGGGCAGCCATTACAGCAACCACACAGAATCTTAGGCTCAAACCCAAATATTCATCTATGTGAAGAAAAGACTGCACTGAAAGAAAATTGAGTTAAAAGGGATCTCACAACTGAAAAAAAAAGACAGTTTTAAGCAACATACATTAAGGAAAGTAATCCCAAGGAATGTGGAGTTAGTTATCTATTAAAACTCAATTTAGGTTTCAGCTTATGGCTGTATTTATTTCATTATAATCAGTATCACCATTTTCTCTGGTAAGAACTGGAACAAAAGACACATAATGTCTTTTGCTGAATGTATGAGGTATTTCTGACTTACTAAGATGTGACTCTACACAAAGCTGAGATTTGAATTCAAGGAAGGACTTTTGTGCTTTTGATAATGTAAACCCTGATGTATCAGGAACCTTAAGAAAAAGCATTGGAACTTCTGAGGGAAAAATGAAACAAAATTCTTTCAAAAATAATTCTGGGAATGAGTGATTCACAGTCAGATTGTTGTTCACAGCATGAACATTTCTAGACTATTTAACCAGTATTCTTCAGTACAAGCACTTCTTCTGTTTGCACCTCTGCTAATATTGGTGCTAGAAATAACAATGTTATTTGTTATTTGTTATTATTAACAAACAAACATATGTTTGGGGGGGCTGCATTTGCTGTAGATGTCAGTCACACACCCCAAACAGTTCCAGTTCTGCTGCCTGGAATTTCTGTGGACTGCAGTTTCATAATGAGTCTCATAACAGTTTTCAAAAGTAACAAAAACACATCAAGTGAGTAACACACTGTAACACTCATTGTCACAGGATGCTCTTTAATGCCAGAAGTTGGGATGGGTTCAAAAAGCAAGAAGAAAAATTCATGGAAGAGAGAACTCTCAAGATAAAACTTCTGGCTCAGGAAGCTGCCGAGCTCCAGATTGCCGGAAGCTGGGAGGATACACAGGCACTGAGCTACTTTTATCTTTTCCTAAGCATCTGCTCCTGGGCACTGCAGGGCAGGGCACTGGCTGGGACTGACCTCTGCTCTTACCCCAAGTGCCCTGCCTTACATCACTTTCTGGCTTAGTGGGATCTCTTTGGAAGGATTGTGGCTTCCCTGAACATTTTGTGTGACAATAGGTCAGCGATCTGATTCAGCCATGACTTGGGAAAATTATTGGTACGTCTCAATAGTGAAGGATTTGAAATTTCTGGAGACTCTTTTATCCCTTGCACTAAATCCTGCCAAAGGGAAGGAGGGATTTGTCATTGGAGAGCACTAACTTCTACCTGTTTCTGTGTTGATGGCAGTCTGTCTGTGCCAATTTCTTATAATTTCTTCAAATACAAAGCAGTTGTTTGTAATTGCAGTGCATGTGTGCAAAATCTAGTGTCCATCAGTGTTCTAATGTAATGAAAGAAAAATTGCCACAGTTGTTCATCTGGTGATAGTACAAAACAACTATATGGAAATTCATGGAATAATTTAAAATAAAACCTTAATTTCCAAGGAAGACTGCAATGCCATCTTTTAACTCCTCCAGGAAGGAAGTATGTATCAGAACTCTGAGTTATAACATTACGTTTTGTCCTAGGAAGTGGAACTTGCTTGTGTTTTCACTGGCTTTTATCTTGATCTTACTCAGATCCCTTCGATGCTCAGTTGATATTATGAGCACAATGTGAATTGCAAATAATGCCAGTCTGCCTTCAGCAGCGTTTGTTTCACTTCCACATTTTCCTGTTGCGAGCTGCAGCCCTATTTGCTTAATGGATGGCAATATAGACATAACAGAAATGTGTTTCTTGGCATTCCAAATTTTAAGGCAAAAGATTTGCTGCTAGTCACACATACGAGCTGTCCTCACAAAATGTGTGGATGGATGTCTAGGAACTTTCCTGAACACAGTTCTTGCAGCTGGAAGGTTGGAAAAAGCTTTTATGGTACTTCTGCTAACATGTGTTTTAGTTTTGACAGTGTTGCATTTAGAGTTTGGACTATGTAACACTGCCTCCCTCAGATATAAGTGACCTGTTTCTGTAATCCAACTGTAGGTATCATTTACACTCCAGGTTTTCCTGCTGGGGTCCCTGATCCCTCAGAGAATCCCTTCAGCGGAGACAGCGACCAAGGCTCTCAGAACCAGAGGGAAAGCCATGAGGGGAGAACGGTGTGAGTAAAAGCACATTGGATTTTTTGTACAGTGTTCGGGAGAGGAATTTGCTTCATGTGTGAATGAGCATCTGCAAACCAACCAGGCTGGTGTTACATACTGCATCAAACAGCGCAAAGTTTAAGCTCCATTTCCCCCCGGCTATCACACTAGCCAAGTTTTCCACTGAGGAGTATCGCTAAAACCCGCTGTAAGTGGAGCAATCCCAAAACTCAACGATGTTCGGGGAGAAAACAGAAACCAATCCATTCCGTGTGGATGTGGCACTTCGGAACGCGGTCTGGCGGCGGCCCTGGCCCGCGGGCCGCCATGGCCGCGCCCGGCGGGGCGGGCGGGGGACGCTCTGTCCCTCCTCTCGCTGCTCCCGGAGCCGCCTCTCGTTGCCTCTCCGGCAGGGCCCGGACCATAGAGTGGCGCGGGGTAGGCGGGCGCTGTGCCGCGGTGGCTGCTGGGATGCGGGAGGGCTGCGGGGCGGAGCGGCGGATCGCGGCCTGGCGGCGGGAGCGGCCGCGGCCTCAGGTGAGCGCCGGGACGGGGCCGCGTCCCCCGCGGCGGCGGCGGCGCCTCCGCCCCCACAGCGCTCCAGCGGCTCCCCCGTGCGGGGCACGGCCTCGGGCCTGCCTCCTGCCGTCGCTTGCGGGGGGGTTTATGCAGCCGGTGTGTGGGGACGGGAGAAGTGCACCCGAGGCGGGATCCCCGGGACGCCGCGGTGGGGCCGTTTCGCGCACACCTTGATTGGTTTTTTAAAGCAAGGCAAGGATTCATTTGCGAAGCGGACGAGGCCGCGGTGCTGGGGTAGCCGGAGATGTGAGGAGTGGATGGAGCAGGAAGTGCTGTCTCCACCAGGCATTCCTCAGATGCTTTTAAAATTGCAGCTCCCACGGTGGGATTGCGGCTGCCGGGGGCCGCGGCTGCGGCGGGGGATGCACACAGCGACTGTACCTGCTTTGGCAACAGGCCCAGCCCGGGCTTTGCTTCTTTTTTTTGTCTTTAATTATTGTTCACGTGTAGGTCAGGGACTTTATGGTATTGTGGGACATAAGCATGACTTGGAAATGATTTAAATACAAACTTACCAGTTTGCTGTACATTGACAGTCTGTACACGGTTATACTTAAGTTCTGTGGGCGTGAGGCAGAGCTGCCTATTTCCTGATGCGTGATCGTGGCTAACATGTTTATCTTTTTAATTGAAAAAACCCACCTATTTTTCACAATTATAGGTCCATTTCTCAGTGCTTTTTGACACAATACCTTGGCAAAAATACTGTTAAAAGCTGCTTGCATAGCAACAACATAATCCCTAAAACGGATAATTTACAAGAACGGTATTGCTGCCTCCTTTGTGCATTTCAAGTGACTGTATTAATTGAAAAAACAGTATGAAAGGAAGTTGTTTAGAGTCATATGTTAGCATTGAAATGGAGCTTTAAATAAAATATTTAAGATTGGATCTTTAGGTTTGTGCGTTGCTTTTTCTTGACCTTTTAAGAATAGTGCTCCTACAGGTGGTTGAACTCTTGCTTACTCCTTGTTCCTTTTGCTGTACATATGTGTGCTGTTGAGTCACAGGCATGTTCCAAATTTTGGTGCATTCCCAGTAGTAGTCCCCGTACAGTTTCCTTGGTTCATATACAATACCAGAAGGAAATTTGTAGAACTTTTGGGCTCTGAGCATCATTTCCAAGCCAGGGCAATGGCTCGCACTTAGCATGGTTTGTCTGCAAAGGTCACAGCTGGGTTGTTGCATTTTCTGTAAATTCTGTATTTGGTGGAAGTGATCCAGTCATTTTCCTGAGTAAGAGTAAAGCAGAATTGTTAGTGTGTAAAAGAGCATTCCTTCAACTGATAATATCTATTTCTCATGAGGAAAAGTGAAATCACCTGGGGTTGTTGGTCTGGAGGGAGTGAGGGGAGGGGGTTTTCCCACAGTGGAGATGAGGACAGGCCAGGAACAAAGTGAGGCACACAGAGCAGGCTGTGCTGGACGTACTTGTTAGAACTCAGTGAGTCACAGAATCATGCATTTTTTTCTATTATTTTTTTATGACTCAGTATTTGACATTTCTTCTTGGCTTTTGTAGTTATTTTAGTGAGAAACCACGAATACTGCTGTTTTACTGGTATATCTTGGTGTTTTTGTCTGCTTTAAAGCTGAAAAGTGACTTCAGAATGCTGCTGTTGTTGAGGCCGTTTCCAACACTGGGAAACCTGTTTAAGTCTTTACTCCTGTCTGTGGATGTTAAATACTGCCAAAAAAGTGTCTGAGTTATATAGCCTCTGATGGAAAGAAAGAAGCCTCATTTGAGAAATCATGAGGGAGATGCTTGTAAGGGCACTCTGAAGCGATTCTTCGAAAATGTTGTTTGATATCCTTATATGGACACGCTCTTTGTACATGTTCAGTAGTGCTTTCTTTGTGCTGGCTCCTATTAAGAAGCTCCCAGTCTGCCTGTTCCTCACAGTTTACTTCTTGCATCCTGACAGGAACAGAGGAAATGACCCATTTTCCTTCCCCTCTCTTTCTCTCTCACCGGAATTCTGCTCTCAGCAGAGGACGGTGGGATGGCACGTTCCAGCTGCAGCTTGCTCCTTTCCATCACCAGCATCTTATTGTTCAGGATAGGAATTTGTTGAACTCCAAAATGTGACATTGTAATGTTACCCACTGTTCAAAACCAGTCTTGAACATTCCTATGCTGTAGCACAGTGTCCCCTTTCTTTCTGCTAGGCCTGCTAAGTAGGGCCCAGCATTATTTGCAGATAAAATTTCACTGGTTTTTGCAAGTTGTTGCAAATGTATCTTATCTGTTCCTTTCTCCTTGAAATGTTTTGCTTATCTCATGCTGATTGAAAGAGTACTTTGAAAGTCTAAAGAAACCAGATCAGATACAGCTCTTGCTCTGGTTTGCCTTGGTTGTGGGTTTTTTTATACATTCTGTTCTGGACGATTGATAAGAAATTAGATGTTACAATATCCAGGTGTGGGAACTACCCAGAGTGTTGTCAGAGACTCAGCTTCACATTGTTTTGATGTTTGAGTCAGCTGTGTGCAGACAGAGCTGTGGGTTTCTGTGGTCACTGATGTGCAGCGGGGACTGGTCCAGTGCCAAACTCTCACTTGTGACCAGTGCTGAGAGTGCTGTGGTTGTTTGGTGCTGTAAGGAGAGTTAATGTATGGCATTTTGTTAATTCTGAGGTTTTGGTTTGTACTGGGTGGTAGAGCTTTGGGAAAGCAGCACATGGTCATCTGGGGAAGTTGTTTGGTGGAATGATTTTCGAGGAAACCTCATGAGGGCAGTATTAGGAATTGCAGAATATCAAGGCTGAGCAACTGAGCTCCCAAATGAACCCCAGTGCCTTAAGTGTTGTGGAACAGCAGGTGTTTCTGTGATTTTTGTTGTTGTTGTTGAGGTAACTTTTAGCTAGCACGTTTCTATTCTAGCAAGAGACAAGATTACGTTAGTAATTGGGAAATTACTAATTGGAAGTGTAAGCTGCAGTCATGATGTGAGCAGCTGGGCTGCTTTTTTGGCTGAAGCAACTTTTTGGTCAGAGTAAGACACAAGATGATGTGGTTTGCCTTGCAGGAAACAGGTTTTGTAAGCTGTATTTGTGGAACAGATGATTTTATGAAAAGATGTTCTTTGAGATGACAGACTAATGTTGAAGTGTCATAATCAGTTGATGACCATTTTGACTCTTCTGCTTTCTAATCAAGTAACTTGAGTAATGATACAGTGGATGTGACTGTCCTGTCAGTTTAAAGTAGTAGTAGGGAATTTGTCAGACGTATTGAAACCCGAATCATTCCCCCATCTCTCCTTTATCTATGGGCAGTGGGCCTGGGTGATTTCTCCTCTGGCATTACTGTGAGAAATGGGTCAGGTATATCTACTTTGGCACTCAGTAACTGTGAGCTTTTCTAAACTCTTGAGCTGTGTTACTAACTTTATTGACAAGGTGACAGCAGAGGTTTCCAAACTTAGAAACAAGATGTCAACAGAGCAATGAGTTACTTCTGTCAGTAGGATTGTGTCTTTAAGGATCTGTGACAATGGTTGGCTGGAGTGAGCCTTTCCATACTGGTCAAAGGAAAATAAGATCTGGTTTCCAAAACCATTCTTAAGGGATGTTTTCCAGAATGTTTTGATGAATATACAATTAGAGGCTGACAGAAGATGATTAGAATCAGGACCTCCCTATTTTCCAGGCATTGGATGCATTGGTTTTTTTCATTAATAAGCAAATGAGCTGAGTATGAGGGAGAAATAGTTGGAGGAAGAAAAAAACTACTTTCTTTGCTTATAGAGTAGCTGGCACCTGCACAGCTGCCAGGATTTTAAATGCCTGCTGTAGGGCAAATGAAATACCATGGGAGCTCAAGATCTGTTTTCTTTAAAACTCCAAGCAGCAATTACGCTAACTTCGACTTTCCTTTAGTCCAGAGCTTGGTGTATCTCTGCCAGGATTTGACTGTCAAACTGCCAGTGTCACAAACTGGACTGTATCCTGCTAAAATGACTCCTGCTACCCAACAGGAAAGTCTGAACACACAGGTGCCTGCATAGGTCACTTCCCTGCTTTCCCAGGCCAAGAGCTGCATTGTCAACAAACCAAGCTGTGAAGTGCTCCTGCCGCTTCTGTGCTTCCTGTCCCTGCTCTGGGGCTGCTCTAAATGAAAGGGCCTGGCTATTGCCCTGATAACTAATCTATAGTACAGCTAACATCCTTGAGTCAGGAGATAAGGGCTTGCCAAAGTCCAGCTGTTCTGGGTGTCTGAAACTAAAGAACAAATCTCTTTTGATAGTCCTTCACACTGAAATGAATTTTTGTGTCCAGCATGGGTTGGCCAAGTGTAGTGTCCTGTTCAGTAATAGCACTTTGAAGTCACTGAAAATAAAGTTATATTCTGACCCTTACCTGGGAATCATGTAGGTGTCCTGTTCTCATGAGAATTTTTGGATGTGGTAATAGTTCTGAAATGTAATGTTTGGACAAGATGTGTATTACATTTGCCTGTCTGTGAACCATCCTTCTATAAAGACAGGATGGGTGAAAGTTTGATATGATACTAAATTTTAATGTTTTGCATTTTAAAGGAATATTTCTATTTTGAAATTTTTTAAATATTTGAATTAAGTACACCTGTGATTTGTTTCAGAAGGAAGACATTTTGATTATTGCTTGTTTGTTCTGGTATTCCTTAAGAATGTGACATTTTATTTGAATAGAATAAAATGTGATTATGACATGCAATTGATCAGTTCAAAATTAAAAGTAATGTAATCTTCAAGTCAGCTAACATGCACTATGGCTTTTTTTTTTCTTCCAGTGTCTGAAACTTGAAGTGAAGAAACATGTCTCAGTCAGGTGAAAAAGTAAAGGTAAAGAGATGGCTGTGTAGCCAAAATTTTGTTTAGAATCTGTTCAACTTCTGAAAATATTTGCAGTTTTACTGAAGCACTAAAATTGTGAATAAATGATACCTTGTTGCTTCAGGTGTTTTTCTTAAAAGGAGCTGCTTAGTAGAGACAGAGATTGTATGTGATCCTAGTGATAGACTATTGGTGTTCACCAGACATTCAGTCTCTGCTAACAAAGTTGAAATGGTTCCTTCACCTGAGGAAATTTCATATGACAAACCTTCATTCCTAATGTTTTTGCCCACCTGGATGAGCTTTAAAAGAATTGTTAGCAAATAAATAATTACCTTTTAAGTGGATTTCCTTGTATCCCCCCCACACCACTGGAAGGGTATGGCATTGTAACAAAGCTGTTATCCCACACTCATCTGTGAATAAGACATGTGGTTCCAGGTGGCCCATAGGTCCCTAAATCAGGTGGCTGCAGTTCTTATTTAAGCTCCTATTAGGTTTTCAGTCAATGGGTAACAGATGGTGGAGCAGGCTGCTCTATTTATAGCCCAAATCTCTTTGATAAGTTTTTCAGGCATGTTTCTTTTTCCTGCTTTTGTGTTAGAAGTTAAAGATTGTGAAGATAGGTGAACAACTTAACAGGCAAAAGATCCATCTCTGTGTGAGTGTATCTCAGTAATCCTCCCATCAGTACAATGTTCTTGTTTTTTACCTGTAAGCATAAGCATTATTTTTATAGATGACAGTAGCAGCAGACACCAGATTTGAACAGAATTTTTTTTATTTTGAGCTATATTTATTTCTTAAGATTAATAATAGTGTGTTCTTGCAAGCTTGCAGATTATTTATTTTGTCCAAGGGGTGACTTTTGTTTGTGTAGCTCAAGGTACTTACCTGATTTCTATTTATATCAGCCTGCTTGGTAAATGAGCCTTTTCAAGGTCTGCCTTGCTATTGCAGCAAAAATTGCTTCATTCTCTATTCTTCCTTGTGCTTTTTAAACCCCTGCACTTTATTGTGTAGAATCAAGTAAACTCTTTTCCAGCTTTTTAGGGGGAAAGGGATCTCATTTATATTCAACCTTTGTTTTCTTGTCAGTTTTCCGACTCGGCAGGCTATGTGGGATTTGCTAATCTGCCCAACCAGGTTCACAGGAAATCTGTGAAGAAGGGTTTTGAATTCACACTCATGGTGGTTGGTAAGTGAGTTCTTTAAGTATATTTGACTGTTACACAGCAGCAACATTTCTTTAACATAAATGTACACATCTTCTTACTTAGCAATTGACTGTTACACAGTGGAAAAAAGCTTTGAACCTCTATACACTTTCTAATTACATCTTTTGCTATTTTGTCATGTTCAGTAGGAGGGAGTATTTGTAGTGATTAAAGAGGATGACTTGGAGCCAACAGGACATTTTTGCATTCCTGATTCATGTCAGATGACAGGGGTAGTTGTTTAATCTTTCTTTTACTCCTGTTTCCCCACTGAAGGCATGAATGCACACGGTGAGTATCTTGCTGTTGAAATGGTGATGCTGCTGTTGTGTTTTCTGTACTGACTCACTCTGGTGTCAGAGATAAACCTGTAATTTGCCTGTTCTGTCAATGAGCACCTCTGAGTCTCTTTGATGGAGAGTCCTTTAGGCACAAAGCTCCTCCAAGTGATGTGTTGAATTACGTTTACATTAAATCAGTTTAATGGTGTGCATGTGCAAAGGGAGTCCACAGTACTGTTTCCCTTTTTTAGCAGTTAGTGAAAAATGAAAATATGCTTGTAGTACCATTTGGGATTATTTGGTAACAGTTTTCAGCAGTGTTTGTGAGATAAATAGGTAATTTGTGATGATTGTAGAATTTTTGTGTTGTGTAGTTTGTGATGAGAAATACAGATAACTTTTTCATCTCTACGATCAGGTTAGTAGCCTCTAAAATAACACAGCCAGTTGGTCTTAATGCTGACTCCTTTGATCTCTTGAGTTAGGAAACAAGTAAGTTTTTGAAACTCAGATTTAGTAGTTAAATTTACATGTTTAACCTCATTACTTAGATGTAGGACAAAATTTGTATCATTTGAAGCTACAGAATTATGAAACTTCTCAGGTGAATTTTGAATAATTTGCTTTATGATTTTCAGTTTCATAGAGCCTTTGTGGGCTTATCTGTAAGGGTGCAAAACTTGACTATTAGTTTGCCAATAGGGATTGCTTTACTCATTCATCTTCCCAGCAGTGTTCCAGGTTCAGTTTCTAGCTTAGGAAAACCTTCCAGCTCTCAGAAATTTTCAGCAGGAGAGTTACAGCTCCTGATTTTGTAAGTTTAAATGGAAAAAAGCTGTAATTTGCCTCAAGTAACTGAACTATCTCCAGATCTATAGTCCAAGTGCTGTGTGACCTTTCAGCTTTTATTGTGACATCTGTTACAGTAAAATTACAATTTTCATGTAACATTAATGAAAACACTGAAGGCTTGTTTTTCTACTGTTTCCAAAGTGCTTAGCTGAACCTTTGATGTTTTTATATCAAAAGCTAGGGTGGGTCTTGATGAACAAATTATTTTTCCTCCGTAATATGGACTTGGAGAAAGACAAGGTGCTTTAAAAATCTAGGAGTAAAAAGTGTATATGCTTAATAACCTGAATTATTTTGTTTGTAGGTGAGTCTGGCTTAGGAAAATCCACTTTAATTAACAGTCTGTTCCTGACTGATCTGTATCCAGAACGTTATATTCCTGGAGCTGCAGGTAAATGTGGTTTTGCAGTTCCTCCAGCACACTCCACCCTATAAAATTTCATGTTCTTTCAGTTAATATTGCTTCATTCTTCACCCATTACACCACTTTGTCATGCTGTATTTAAATTTTCTAAATTAGATTTTGTTGAGCTGTCCTTTTCTCATTTAGATTTGCTTTCAAAGACAGCTTTTGTTTATCAGTTGCTATTAAAAAAGCACCTCACAAACATTTTAGGTATCAATACACCTAAACGTGGTTTTGCTCTAATCTCCATTTCTTCTTACTGTCCTTTGTAGCACCTTAAATCCTGGTTAGAGGTATAAATAACCTTTTGACAAATAATCTATTGTGCTTTTGAGTATTATGATTTTATTTTTGCTTATTGTCCTAAGTAAACCCATGTTTTAGTTCATTGTTTCTTGCTTACTTTCAAGAACATAGTGTTAAATTCTGCTTACTACTTTGTCTATTTTGATAAAATATTTTATGTCATACAGATTACAACACACCTTTGAGCTTGCAGTTCCTCTATTGCTCTGTTTCCTGGAGGTCTCTGCAGGAATTGATAGGCAAATAACAATCCAAATGTTCCTTTATTTTAGAGAAAATAGAGAGAACAGTTCAAATTGAAGCTTCTACAGTAGAGATAGAGGAGCGAGGGGTGAAGCTGCGTTTAACTGTAGTTGACACACCAGGATATGGAGATGCCATTAACAGCCAGGACTGGTATGTGTGTAAATTCTGCTTTGTTAATAAAGTGTGTGTCTTATGCAAACACTATTCTAGTGTGTCTGGTACTTACTGCAACTTCCAGTTTCAGTTTTCTAACCACTTTTGAGGTTTATAAAAGTTTTGTAGGCGGTGTCTATGATTCTGCCTCAAAATTAACAGCCTGTCCTTCAAAAGGTTTCTCTGAGCACTGCAGTCAGCTTTTTGTCTCTATGGCCATTCCAACAGGATAAAATTCTGGTGTGGGGGGGGAAATTTGTTGTCTTTTATTTTCTGTCTCTCTGGCCCATCCAGTTTCCATGTTTTTGCGATAGTTCTTTTCATTCCCTGTCCTCTATATGTACTACCATCAATTTGGATAGAACTGGTGTTTTTTTATTATGAAGTTATCACTTGGCTCTCTCTGACCTAAATATCACCAACAATATTTAATGGATGAAGTAATTGTCAGCAGATATACTGGAAAATATACATAATTGCTTTAGCATAATGATAATGATGAAAGAATTTTCTAAAGCAGCTAGAACAGAATGTGGCAATTTGTATCAAAGTTAGAATTACTAAGTTCATAAATGTGACTTCCAAATAATCACATTGAGGCAATTCTCTGTAACTGGAAAGCTGATTGTTTTTTTTTCAAATAAAGATGAGAGATCCTTATTGGGATGCTTCTAGTTTCAGTGGATTAAAACTTTGAATATTCACATGGTTGTCTTTTAAGAAGTGCTAACAATATTTATTTAACTTAGTTGTTAATTTTGTTGATGCTTTATTTGTGGTGGTGCCACCCAAGGCAAACAAGGATCGCTGTGCAGAGAAATGGAGCATAAACCTAATGCAGGTTGATTTGAGTCCTTCATGATGAGTTAAAGACCAAGAAAGAGACAAATAGCAGATTAAATAAACATATATAATGCTAGTAGAATGTTTTGCAATCTCATTGACAGAATGATGTATCTCCAGTATTCATATTTTCAGATAATTCTCTTCTTTCCATGGTGTAGATGTAGGAACACAGCAAAAGTGAAGGCATTGAAGTTCTATAATACACTAAATGAAAATCTGAAAGTGAAGCTCTAGTGAGATTTTTATTTTCCTCCCACTTTTCCTAGTTTAGTAAATTGAAAAAGATGGAACTTTTGAAATAATACAAAGACATCTTTCTGGGCTGCATCATGGTCTTGCTTATTTTGTGCACTGTTGACTAGAGCTTCCTTCCGCTGGAGCTGAGAGCTCTGCAGCCTGTGCATTGTGTTGTAGAGAGCTCTTCCTGTTTATTGTGTTCTAATGCCCTTTGTTTATTCTGCTCAGATGTTTCTTAGAGACCTACGTGTTCTGATTTTCCCCTTTCTTTTTGGAAGTTTTCTGAACAGAATCATTCTGTGGTGATTCAGACCCGACTAGAACAATTTATACGTAATTTTCTGTGCCAAATATGAAACATCAAATATGCTACAGGAACAAACAGTACTTAAATCCTACAAAATAAAAAGATGCAGTTAATGGTACTCTTTAGTCTACTTATGTCACATGAAAAGCCTTTCAGCCATGGCAAGTGTCATTTTGACAAAGTCTGTTAATCTTTACAGGATGTCTCAGGGACTTGGATGGACAGACTCTTTGTTTTGAACTGTAGTGAAGACTAACCCAGTGCAACCACCTTCCTTCCTTGGTAGTTCAGAGGAAGGAGCAAGTTCATGTTCTTGAACTTATGTTTGTGTTCAGGAGCATTTACTGCAGTCATGGTTCACTGGTAGATAGTGCTGATCATGATCCAAGGTTTATAAAGCCCTTTTTTGGGGAAGGCTACAATTTGTGCAAGCTGTTTGTTTTTTGAGGTGACAAATCTTACCAAGGCTATTTTTGGCACATATAACTCAAACTTGCACGGTGTCTCTAGGAGGCAGCAATTGCTGGGAGTGTTTCAAATGTCTTTCTTCTGAGTAGATTCCCTAATGTCTTTTAGTCTCTGTGCATAAATGAAAGGACTAAATTTTAGAGTCTGACTTTTGTGAATGGGAGCTGAGGTAAATATTTTTTGTGTCAAAGAAAAAGGACTGATAAGGATTTTGTGCTACTAGAAGTGCGTCCAGCAGGACACACTGGATTGGAAAAATAACAGTATTGGATTGGGAAATTATTTGTTATAGATTTAGTACAATGTATTTTCTGAAGTAGAGTAGTTCTTGTTTTCTGGCTGTTACTGTACTTTATATGAAAGGTGGAGGTGACCATGTTAACCGTGGTGATTTTTTTAAGATTCTTTGTGAATCTTTAGTGCTGGCTGGGGTTCTGTATTCTCAAATCAGAGCCACACCTAGGATTGCTCATGGCATAAGTTTAGGGCTGTGTTTGGAGAATTGTGAAATTCTTTATGGTGGGAGGTTTGACACATTCAACATCTTTCTGTGCATAAGTACACTGGAATCATGAGAGAAGCATATCCTTAACATCTTTCATGAGAAGAGAAGAGGATCTAATCAGGGGAGGAAAAAAATTGCTTGATGCTTAGATTTGCTTTGATATCTGTCCTCAAAAAAGTGGTTGACAAAAGCAGACTAGAGGTGAACTTGTTAGATATTGCTGATCACACTGTTTCATCTTGCTTGTGGTGTCACAGGTCATTCTTTGATAGCTGCTCTCTGCTCTTTGGTTGCTGCTATTTTTTATTTTTTTTTTAACTGACTAAGGTAATATTTTGTGGGTTTTGGCAGCTTAATAATATTGTTCATTTTCCCCCAGTGGGCTTAAATGCAGCGTTTGTGTTGTTTGCTGCTCCAATACAGGATGTGCTGTCTCCTCAGCAATGACAGCACTGTGGCATAAGCCAGGTGTTTCCCGGAAGCCAGGAGGTACAGGACACTAACACCATATTTATAGGGAAAATTCTAGCTGTTAGACCTAGAAAACTGCACGTCACCTAATTGCATTGCCAGAGAAATGTGTGATAGTTCTTTCCCATTGTTAGTGTTTGTTTTTTGTCCTAATATTTGGATGTCTTCAGTCTCGTTACCTTTTACCAGCTAAGAGAAGCATTGAAGATTAACGGGAACAAAAACCATATTGATGTGTTTCAGCATGTTTAGGTATTAAGATGCTGTTTCCTAATGAGTAGCACTAAGGTCAAAACCCAATAAATTCCATCTTTTGCTTTGTTGTCTTCTGTAATCTTACTTAGAACAGCCAAATCTTGCAATGATGTAAATGTGTGTATATATATTCTACTGTGGATTTGTTCCTTCTCAATCCAAAAGCTTACTTAGCTTTGGGGAATCAAATTCCCTCCAGGATCTCTTCCATAATTTTTGTTACCTCCTTTGCAGCCATACAGCCCTGGGTCAAACACTGCTGCTTATTGCAGTATTTGCCAGCATTTTCTGTTCATTTTCCAAATCATTAATTTTCTGTTATCTGCTCTGTTTCCTCCTTAAATGTATCTCATCAAGTTTGTGCTTTCTCAGCAACAGAAATATGGATTTTCTCAATATTTCTCAAGTTAAGCTTTCTGCTTAGTTTTTTCTCAAGTAATTTAAGACTTGTTCATTATAAACAAGCATCTGCCTAACCTTATCTACATCAGCTGTTCATTTCCCTTCCCTTGCAGTACCTAATATAAATTTTATATTAATGATGTTTGCATGCTCTGGAATAGCTTAAAATTATCTTAGTTTCGTATTGTGTTTTCTTTTCCCTCTCTAGTCACTGCTCTCTGTGTCTGATTAATCTATGTGATCAGATTTTGTGCTCATTTACTTCTTTGTAGGGAATATTTTAAATTGCCTTGAACTAAGTAGGAATTATTTTTCTTTGCCAGCAAAGAATTCTGTAAGGTAACAAAAATAGCTTAATAAATCATGTGATGCTTGAGTGCATGACTTGCAAATGTATTTATACTTAATTCAAACAGACTAAAATACCAGAATTTTCATAGGTAACTATAGAAACCTGGCTCTAGGGTCAGGGTTGTAAATCAAGAGGATATCCGGGATATGTCATTTGTCAACCAGTTCAAAAACAAATCTTCAGCCCCTACTCCCAGAAATAAAGGCAGAAAAATCCTCAGTCTTCTTTTTCTGTGTTGTCTCAGCATTGAGTACTTTTTTCTGAGCTTGCTCTTGAACTTTTTATCCAGTGGACAGAGTAACACTTGAAATTGGCTCTAGGATAAGTTGACACTTGGTGATTGCTATGGAAACACCCTTTTGCATTATCAAAATATTTTTCCTCAGTACTAGATAAAATGCTAGGAAGTTGAATTTTTTGTAACAGTAGTGTTTTTAATAAAAGTGTGTTTCTCCTTCTGTTCTTATCTTTCCATGATTCTTTCCTTGTTGTTTAAAGCTGATGTAAGATGCCTCTCTTTCTGCCCCCCTCCCATACCACAGCTTCAAAACAATTATCCACTACATTGACAACCAGTTTGAGAGGTACCTGCATGATGAGAGTGGTCTGAACAGGCGCCACATCATAGACAACAGAGTCCACTGCTGCTTCTACTTCATCTCTCCTTTTGGGCATGGGTAAGGAAAAGATCGAGCTTTTGGATTTTAGGGTGCTGTACCTTCCTAACAGTTCATAATTCTGTTCTTTACTTGAACTGGTAACTTAGCAGTAATGTTAATTGAGTTACCAAGCTGTCAGTTAGCTGGTGCACTTAAAAGAGTCTTTGAAGTTTAGTGCTCTCCTTTACTTTGTCCCCTTTTGCATTTAATATTGTTTCAAGGCAGTCAGTACTGAATTGTTTATCACCCAGAAACATGAATGCTTTTAATATCCACTTCATTATATAGTGACAATTTTAATTATAACTTAAGCTTTGCACAACCAAGTTGATAAGCAAGAGTGTTAAGCTTAATGGCTTAATTTATGAAAATACTGTTTATGTTGACACTTAAATAATATTTAATACGTTTGGTTTGTTATAAAACAAACAAGACAAGACTCCATGCCTGTTTTTAATTTTTTTCTTTGTTTCTTGGCAGACTGAAGCCATTAGATGTAGAATTCATGAAGGCTCTTCATGGGAAAGTCAACATTGTCCCTGTGATTGCCAAGGCTGACACCCTGACGCTGAAGGAGAGGGAGAGGCTGAAGAGAAGAGTAGGTCTAACACTTGATCATGAGAACAGAGCAACCCATACAATATTAAAGCCAAATATAAAGTAATTTCAAACTGAAGAGGGGTGAATGATATTGGCCAAGGACCTAATCTTCGGGAAGTGTGAGGTGGGAAATCTTCTCTGAAGTCTGCTGTGCTTTGCCAGTTACACTTGCTAAGAATGTGGCAGTTCTTGGCTTCATGTATCTTAGCAAAGCTGTGCCTCCCATAGGGCAGATTTTAAACCATGGGGTTTGTAACAAGGGTTCAGACAATCATTACGGGAGAAGTGGAGATGTTTCAGACTGGCTCTCAGAGAGCAGGGGCCCGTGTGCCCCTTAGTGCTGGGAGTGCATTCAGTGTGTTCTGAGAACATATCCTCAGTTTCATCCAGAGGGTACTTGACTTGTGCATTCTGCTGCACTGTTGGTTGCAAAATGTGCTTAAAAACTTTTTATATAAGTGCACTCATGGCACAAACTGAAACACTAACACAGAGACAGAACATGTGGGTTTATATACGAGCAGGATGCTCTTGTGTCTCTGTTGTTACAGGAAATGCACATCATTGTGTGAACACTTTTTCTGTTCATCTGAAACACCAGGACATACTCAGGGTTGCAGTGGTTTCCAGGCAGTGGTACTAAAATCATTCTTTGCTTTGTGAGGTTTACTTAGCATCTTGAAATTTTGTTTTTTGACAAACCTTTCCGAGACAGCCCAACTTTTGCCAGATATGACATTGTAGTGAATTAAATGGAGTAATGTCAGTATTAGTGGTTGTACAAGTCTTTAACCTTAAATTGAATTTCCATGCTATTGCATCATCTGAGCAATAAATATAAATATTTAATCTGTTCTGCTTTATTCTCTTTGAGAATGACTTTGTGCACTTTGTTAAAGGAATGGGTAGGTGGCTTAGAGGTGGTCCAGTAAAATCTATTGAGATCACAAACTTTGTCAGGTTAATTGACTCAAAACCAATACAATAATTTGTAAAGTCTAACGGGTTTGAACTCTACAAAGCCTATGAATTTTTACAAATTTAATGACATACTCCTTGAGTAGTGTAGATAATTAGTACTTCTAGATTGCAGTCTGTATTTTATACCAGAGTAAACCTTTTCATGGTAAGATGTCTTTTATATTACTTTTTCATGCAGGGCATAACAGTTGTTTTGATTTTGGCCCTGTGACTTCCTGTAGGCCTTTAGAATGATTATTAGATCTTTATTCCAAGGGTGTTCATGTTGGGAGCATTTTTCTATTTTCTTGAAGAGGGATTACAGTTTTATTTTACTGGGAAAACAGCATAGATAAAATCATGCTTGCAAAGCAGCACATTAGCTGAACTCCACTTAAATTCAGAGGATTTGTTTGTAGCTTTTTTGAGTGAACCAGTGCCACAGTGGCAAGTGTAGCCCTGGTTTGTATGGGCACATAAAGAACTACATTTTGACAAGGTGAGATACTACGGGCATTGCTGCTGTGTTTTATAAAGCCCAGTGGTGTAAGAAAACTTGCCCAAGAAATGGGAAGAACCCTTTGTAGCTGAGAAAGTTAAAAGTGGGGACAGTTGTCTGTATGAGCCTTTTCTGCAATGGAGGCAAACATCCACTGAAGAGGGGAGCAGGCACTTGTACAGAAATGAGCAGCTTTGTGTTGAACCAGGTGAAAATGGGAAGGAAATTTTAAAAAGTCCATTCATTGAGACAAGAGGGATCTCTAGATCTTGCTGGGAGAATTCTGTCCAGGCTCTTGAGCTTTTTGTTCCTCCACAAATACTATAAAGTAACAACAGGTGCACTGCATTCAAATTGAAAGAACTCATAGGGAAATCATTTAGCAAAAATGTGGCTGATTGTGCAGGTTTTATTGCTTTTTCTTTTCTGTTACTGTACTGACTTTGTGGGAAATTTTTATCTCACATTGTTTGTGGAGCTGTTACTTTATGTAAAAGCCCCTGTACTCACCCTTTCAGCAGTGTACTTCAGGCTCAGTGTTCACAGTTGCTTACTTTTTGGTTCAGCATTTGGGAGCAGAATGATGTTGAAAGATTTGAAGGAGGCATTTAAGTGGAACATCAATTATTTTAAAATAGAATTCACTGAGAATTCAACTAACTTTTAGCTAACTAATCTTTAAAACTGTCTGGACTTAGACATATGGACACCACATTTATGCACTGGCTAAGTACAAGAAGATGAAGGGCATCTGTAGTCTGAGGGAGTGGTTAGGGAGCAGGTAAACAAGTTTTCATTATTTTGTACTGCTGGCAAAGGTCACTCTGCAAACTGAGTTTATATTAAGTCAAATGTATAATGTGCTTCCAAAGCTTTGAAAATCAAAGCTACTGTATATTGTTCTAACTCAAAGCATCTTGGCCAGCAGAGTCTCTAATCAAGAGTAGGAATCAAAGTCCTGCTTTGCTGACGCAGCTTGAAGTCTTACTTTTTTTAGATGTTTCTGCCATTTGGCCGTCAATCTGAAGTAAAATGTTTTTGTTTTGCCGCTGTGGACTAAGCAGCAAGATTAGCTTGTGGTGCTTGCAAAGGAAACCCAGCTTGGAGTAATTCCTGTTTGGGCTTTCTGGAATTCAAAGTTATTTTTTAAAACTTTGGAGTGGGAAGAAATGCACGACAGTTTCACAAGCTGTGCCATGCAAGACTGCTAAGGAAACATGCTCAAAAGAATGACTTCATGAGAGGAGAACTAATATTTTGACTGTTTTTTTTAATTTCCCATGGGAAGGCTAATCTTTAGGAACACAGAATCCTCTGAGGCCAATAAAATTCAGATTTGAAGAAGCAAAATGCTGTTTCATTGTTAGGAGCATAAAATACAGTTTGTTTTTATTGCAATTCTTTTTCCTTTCAGGAAAGCACTAGGTTTAACAGCTGTAATATATTATTCTAGCACCCCTTGCTGTCGGCTTTCCCGTTATTGTTCCCCTTGCATTTTATCTCAAAGATCTCAGCCAGGTTAAATGTTCTTTCTTGTTTTATGCAACGACTTAAAGGCATCGTACTGCAGTGCTGCCCCACCCATCCCAGCTGTGCATCTTTTATTGTCATTTGGTGACAGTTCAGGTCTCTTTCATTTTGCAAAGCAGTAACAACATCCATTGATTGAAATGTCTTTGTGTGAATGTCTTAATTGCTTATTGGCAACACTTACTCCCCGATTTCTTTTCTCTCTATAAAGTATTGCTCTCTGTGTGGGCGGGCCGTGCTTTACTCTGTGCTTGTGTGTGAGTGTGGGGGATGTTTGTGTACCTGGCAGGAGAACATGGTCAGGGAACAGCTGTGGCTCCTACATGGTCTTTCCTCTGCTAATGGTCTGGAGAATTGTTTTCTTTTAAACACCTGTTTAATAACCAAGCTCTGGTTGGACAATTTTCATTTATATTGTAGCTGTCGGTTGCCATCATGACAGGATGGAGGAACCCTACAATACTCAGAGAAAGTTCATTAAGACTTCTCTATTTGAAGGCTGCTTGTTTTCATGCTACCAAGTTAATTACCAGTTGTATATGCAGTAATGACATCACAAGTCCTTCCACAGGCTCTTCTGAATATTTTTACCATTACTTTAAAACTCTCCCTGAATTTGCCCAAGCTTTGTCTATGCTGAGTGTTCATTCAGCGGGGCAGCTGCTGGCTTCAGGTGCTGTTGGTGGGGTTACAGCTGCTGCTCTGGGAAGCTTGCACAGTTCCCCTTTTTTTGTGAAACATCCAAGATCTCTGTGGAGGGAATCATTGGGGAATCTCAGCATTCTTCATGCTCTCCTTATACACCCACACTACTTCACTGAAAGTAACTCTTGTCAGTGCATTTGATGCAGTGACAGGAGCTGACATTAGTGTATTCAGTAGTGTGGCAGCACAAACATTCCCATTGGTTTTGAAAAAGGAATTGACTTGTGCCACCTTTTGAAATTGCCAAAGGCCTGGAGTTATGCTGACTGCTTACCCCTGCAGTGATTTAATTAGGAAAAGAATGTACTCAGGAATATGGATACTGTATTTTTTATGTTAACCTTGGACATTAATGACAAAGAAAACTGTTTAAGAGGAGGGTTTTTTTAATGACTTTCTCCTGTTTAAGTGAATAATAAACTTTTATCTGTTTTGATTCAAGAGGCATAAGACACTGTCTTCTAAATTTTTGAACATACCAAATGCACAGAAATGTACTTTGACATGGGGTGAATGATTTTGATTCTGTAACTAATGAATTCCTTCTTGTCACTTTTACTCTTTTTTCAATTAACCTCACTTTGCTTCTGTATTTGTCTTGTAAATCTTCTGGCATTTTTCAATTATTTACTTGCTTTATTTTCCAAAAATACATTTACCTTTTGTGACTTTTAAAAAATCTTCAAGCCCGTGTTATTTTGCAGTTTGGATACTGAGTCAGGTGAATATTTGTGACAGACTAGTAAATCAATTTCATATGTTTTTAGCTGAATGCCTCTTCAATGAAATAAGAGTATTATTCTTTCTTTTTGCAAACTTTCAGGTTCTGGATGAGATTTCTGAACATGGCATTAGGATTTATCAGCTCCCCGATGCAGATTCTGATGAAGATGAGGAGTTTAAAGAGCAAACTAGAGTTTTAAAGGCAAGTCTCATTCCTAGTTTATCATTTTGCTGTTGTAGTTCTTCAATCTACAGTATGCCTATAGGTACTGTATTCCTTTTATAATGTGTTGAAAATTTCAGTTTCCTTTGTGTGTTGACTGAGTTATAATCCCTTTTATTCCAGTCTCTGCTTCATCAGAATTCCAAGTGTAGTGTCTCATGACTTTCTCTTTCTAAGTGTAAACCAGTGTTCACCATGAACTATTATTTGCAGTTTGTTTTCTGTCTCAAACGTTTTAACATGTGAGCAAAGAGAGATTGTGTGTGTTATGGATGCTGTACTAATTAACAACTTGCCTCATGTTAAAGCAGATAATCAAGGTTTTACTGAAGTAATTTCCTCTTTGTGCTTGCAAAGGTGTTTGAAGAATGTGTCTGAAATTCTCTTTCCAGCTACTTCACTCTGCATCAGAAGTATGTTTCTGTTGGCTGTTCTCCATGCATGATCTTATGTCAGATGACACATTATGCCCAAACTGTACTTGAACAACAGACCAGTGTTCCTAAAGCGAGGTGTCATTTCCTTCTGGGCCTCTGTTCAAACAAATTGATCCTAACAAAGCTACAGGTGCTCATAAGGAGAGCTTGCTTTGCCTACAATGGGATTTGTTGGCTTTCTGCTGTGAGATGATTTTAGTAGAGAGTGTTGGTCAACGTTTCTTTTCCCTCTCTCTTGCCTGTTACTTGAATCTGTGCTTTCCTTAAAAGAAAGACAAAGCAAAATACAAAAATAACCAGCCAAAAATCAGAACAGTAACTTGTTTTTTCTGTCTCAACTAGGCTAGCATTCCCTTCGCTGTTATTGGATCCAATCAACTTATTGAGGTGAAGGGGAAAAAAATCAGGGGCCGCCTGTATCCCTGGGGAGTTGTTGAAGTTGAAAATCCAGAGCACAACGATTTCCTCAAGCTGCGCACAATGCTGGTGTGAGTAATGGCAAAATGATCCCATCTCCTGTGGTGACGTAACTGCCACAGTGACTAAAAACCTAGAGCAGCCTTAATTCCTTAATTGAAAACTAGCCCTGATGGCAGCACTGTTACATTTCAGTCCCCTGCAGCTTGTTTTCCTGCTGTACTCTCTGATCTCTGAATTCAGAAAGTATTTTCTATATTTTATGTTGCTGGATGTTTGTGATGGTTTGATGCCTTAGGTGAACTGATCTGGTGGCTGTACATACCAGCTAAAATTTGGTTATAGTGCAGTTGGTGGGGCAGAGAGGCTTTTAAAATACACTTCAAAGTGAAGAATATTCCAAAAGCAAACAGCAGTTTTCTTGGCAGTATGGGAAATCCTTTGTTAAATATGATACCCCACCCCTTATGATTTGAGCTGATATGGATATTCTGCCTGCGTAAATGGTTTTTAGTGTTTTTTTTAAAAAATGATGTTTTGCTATTGTTGGAAATGAATTCCGTTGTGTCATTCCAAATTCAGTCTGCACTGGGCAGGGATTGCCCTCTGCTGGGCATTAGGAGCAAGAGGGTTTTCCTTCTTTTTCTTGGCAATTGGAGATTGTTAAGCAATGTCAGCTGTTGTGCAAGCCAAGCAGCTCCACCTTGTTCCCAGTTACAAATTATATTTGACAGCACTTAAGAGTAATAAAATACTTTTGGAATTAAAATTTCTTTCTGAATAACTGTCTTTGCAAAGTTCTTAACACTGCAAAAACTGGTATAAACAACTCATCTGAAATAATTAATGACCAAGAGGAGGACAGCATATTTTGGGTATTTGAATAATATTGGCGGGGAACTTAGGAATGAATTAAAGATCCATGAACTTGAAAGCAGAGTTCTGGCTGCCTTGGTCTGTAAGGATTTACTTTTCTGGTAAATACATCCATTAGATAAAACAGAAACAGAAGATAAAGGGGTGCATTTCTTTGCTTTTCTGAGAATGGCAGAGTGTCCAACAGCCCTTTTGCATGTTGTAGGACTCACATGCAGGACCTGCAGGAGGTGACCCAGGACTTGCACTATGAGAATTTCCGTTCCGAGAGGCTAAAACGCACTGGCAAGTGAGTGTGTGCTGCCCCTGGGCTCTGCTGCTCCCCTCTGCCAGGGGACTTGCTCTTCCTCCTAACTAATCCCACCTGTAAACAGTTATTTCTGATGAGATTTCCATCTGGAATTCTGAAGTTTATATGAAATGCTCATCTCGAAGAGGAATAATATAAAGCAAAGTGCTGTGCCTATAAACAGCTTAAATTCCCTTTTCTCTGTGCTTTTAGTTGGAATGTGCAGGAAGAAGGTGCCTGCAAGCAAGATAGGTTTTATGTAATGATGTCTGCTTGAAGAACATGAACATTAGTGGGCAATTTAAATAGGCCCCAGTCTTTCTGCTTAGGGAGGTATTGCTTCTCTTGCTCCTTCATATGTAGCTAAAGAGAGAAGTTTAGATTAAACAGTCTTTTCTGATAATTTGTGTGGTTTTATGTAATTTATTGTCTCTTTTTTAATTCTTGGCAAGGTTGTCCTTGGTAGCTTAATGAAAAAAATCCACATCTACCTCTGCTGCATCTTTTTGGATAGCAGCTTACTCTTGTCCACATTCCACCTGTTGTTCAAGTATTCAGCAAAGCCATTTGATGTTAAAGAAGAAAGGAAATAGCCTACACAGCTTTTTAGTGGCTGATTTTTGTACCATGGATAGATAGTGAAGGAAATCTCATCATTAAAGTAAATTGTAAAAAAAATGCATATAGAAGTAAAGAAATCAAATTTTAAGAAATGGAGAGTGAATAGGAGGAGTCTGTGAGGTAAAGATGGCCTTTTACAAAAGGGAAGCTTCATTTCAAAAATGTCCTAATTTCCCCTGTATGGAAGAATGTAGATTTTGATGATGTAATATTAATTGAAATATGTGTCTTGAATCTGTTCTTTGAGTTTTTTTACTTCTGTATTTTGTGCTTCAATGCATTCTTTTCTTCAATAGACCTGTTGAAGAGGAAGTGGTAGACAAGGATAGAATCCTCCAGCAGAAAGAGGCTGAGGTAAGAGGAGCTCTCTAAAACTTTCTTTAATATAACATGCTATGTTCCAATTCCAGTTTTCTGCATCAGCTGCTGCCTGTGGCAGGTAGGATTGGCATTGTGCAAAATGTCAGACCTACCCTGACCATACAAGTTGTCCTTACAGTGTTTATAGTCACTTGCATTGTGGATAGAAGGTGGTGTGTGCACTCTTGGTTGTAGGCAGAATGTTTATCACTTCCTGTTTGGATGCTAATTTTTCATAAGGGTATTTGCTATTTAAAGTATTAAAACCAATTTATGTTTGTCAGCTACACATGCTGCCTGCTGTGGTGGGATAGAATGGCAGTCTCATGTCATTTCAGATGTGCATGTGCTTACTGCAGGCACAGTACCAGTAAATTTATTTATATGTCTTGTGGCTATGGAGTAGAAATAGGCTCTTGAGTCTTAAAAATCCCATAATGTAATTAATAAGTGCGTTTTTTTATCTTAACCTTGACTTAAATCATAGTATTTTTGTTGTGCCTGTCAGTTTATGGATTTGATGTTTTCAAACTCCAGTTTCTAGTTCCAAGTTATTGCTAGGCCTTTTAACTTAGTATTTTTATGTTGAAGTTGTAAAGACTGAGAAATTTTTAGCCTGGTATTTAAGTTCTAGCAGTATGCTGCCAGTGCTTTACTACTTGCAGTGTGAAAACTGAAGACTTGCTTCCAATTGTAAGATAGTGGGATTTTTTTCACTTTATCCTTCTTTTATCCAATTTATCTTGGATCCACATCCATAACTGCACGAGAGCATGATTGGAGAGGTCATTGCACATGTGCAGTGATTTGGAATAAAAAATAAGAAACTACAAGCAGTTTTGTGTGTTTCTGAGGTGGAGGATTGACTCCCATACATGGAAATTTTTGAAATTTACTTTGGTCTGTGCATTTCCTTTTTTCCTTATAGCATCCATATTTAAAAATAGCTAACCCTGCTTAGCTATTGGCTAAACCTGGCATGTTGATATAAATAGCAAAAAATTTTCCTAAAAGGAAATGCAGAAGCAGCTGATTATCACCATAATTAGTAGTTAATAATATGAATTACTGGAGATTGAGTGAGCTGCATATTTATCATTATATAACTGCATTTCAGCAGCATAAGCACACTTGATGGCTGAGCACATCATACAAGAGTGGAACTTCTGCAAGTGTTCTGTACACAAATTAACTGCCTCTCATTTACTGGGGCATGTGCAAAGCAAAAGGAGCCCATCAGCTGATAGCCAGCAGCACTGAATGCTTCAAAAAAGTCAAGAGCATTTTTTGAAAATGTTTTTTGCTCTTCTATTTTTCCTTAATGATTCCAAGCAGACAAGTAGACTTAAATAATTTAAGTCATAATTGTTTCTCCTGTTAGTTGAGCTATGTAAATTGTACATGCCTAGTAGTTAAGTAGAATCTTGGATATCCTTGTAGAACTATTTGTTTTAAGACTTATATCTGAAAAAAGTCTCCTATAAATATTTTCCCTGCAAACTGTTGATATGACAGGCACTCTATCTATGTATCTATATCTATATCTATATCTATATATATATATATATTCTATTTATGCATTGACACAGAGTGGTCAAAATAGACCAGTATATAAATATGTAATGTGTCTTTTATATAACATGGCTAAAGGGATGAAATTTTGAATTTCTCGAGGGACAGTCTTTGAAAGTTTCCTCTGGGGCTAATCATCTCTGAATAATTGCTGCTGAAGTTGCTGGGGATTAGGTTAGAACTTGAAAAAACAAATACATTTTTAACTTCTGCATTCTATTGTTCCAAAGAGATCAAGAGGCTTTGCTGAATCTTCTGTAGATAAGCTGGTATGAAGTCCCTTCATCTCCAAATCATCCCTAAGGTTCAGACTGGGAAAAATCTGTGGAGGAAAGAGGCACAGAGGAAATGGGCTTGCATTCCATGGCCTTCACAGAGAAAACAAATATCCATTTCCCCTCCTGTTCTGCATTCCCATCAGTAACGGTGCTTGATGTTCTATTTACAGTTTTGTGAGGTTTATATAACCTTGGAAGGAATGAATGCTTGAACTAGTGCCAGGATCATCTTTATCGAGGCATCACTTTTGCTAAATGGTCTTTTATTATGCCAAAGGATGTGGTCCCCAGTTCAGCCAATTTGGAATTGCTAATCTGTCATTTTGGATTTATTGCTTAGTCTGGTTATGCTTTTGCTCATTTGCAAGTGATGACCTGTTTCTTGGAGCTGGAAAAAGAAAATAGACATAAAGATATTCTTTTTCCTTACTGTAAATATGTTGCAGAACAGATTATTTTAATGTTGTAGTGTAAGTGGGCACAAACTGAAAGTTTGTAGTTTTGTGCCATGTTTTTCCTACTCTGAAGACATCTTGTTAATTGAAACCTTTCAAGGTTTTGAGAGGTAGTACTTCCAGAAAAATGTTAGTGCTGTGATTACATGAAAACAGCAAGGAATAAACTCCTCTGGGTTTCTCTAGTGAGCTACCCTGAGACTTTGGGCAGATCTCTCCTGGCTTCTCATTTCAGTGGAGCTGGTCAGCAGCGGGCTGTGTACAGTCGAGTGAACAATGTTGAGCTTGTTTTCTCTCTGTCCTTCCACTTTCTGAACGTGTGTAACCCTTGGGCAGATGAGATAAAGAGCCCTGGGCTGGTGTGGGAGTCAGGAGGGGGAACAGCAGTGGGGCTGCCAGGCTGGGGGCCAGCAGTGGGGAGTGAGCACGGGACCCATGTAACAGGTAACTGCCTGCTGCTGCTGGGGGCTGGGAAAGCTTTGTCTTCAAAGATAAGGGGCAAACGTCTGTGGGAAGAGACAGCATGACTGCTGGTGAAGACCTGCAGACCCGAGGGAAATAAAAAGAAGGTCTGAAGTTTAATTTATTTTCTAGGATGTTATTGCCCAGTGCAGGGGGCAGAATGCTTCTGCCTTGCCCTGTGGAGTGTGCAGTCTTAGTCCTGGAGAACTTCCTAAGAAGGAAACCCTGATTAACATTGGGAATCCCTGGCAAATGCTAATGAAAAAGCACCTTTTTTTTTTCTTTTTTTGAGTAATTGCCCTTTTTTTTGGTCGTTTTTAGCTGGTTTTTGAAGGAACAGTGCATGCTGTTCATGTACTGCAATGGCTGTGGCCAGAATGACTTCTGCTCTTTGTCAACATGTCTTGTGGAAGACAATTATCTTCAATAGTAGCCCCATTTCCAGTTTATCAGAAGTATTTTTCTTGTCTCCAGTTAACAAGATTATTTGTGTTGCTTGGTATTGGAAGTATTTTTAATCAAAAGAACTCTTACAGGAACATTCACTAGAAAAATTCACTGCAGTTTTCCATCTTGCCCTATTCTTGCAGCCTCTTCACTTACGCCTTTCTTATGTAAAGACAGGGGCAGAAATAATCAGACTTGGTAGAGGTGAAACACATCAGTGAGAAGTAAATACTGTGTGTTTATTAATATTTCTCCTCCTGTGTTACCTGCATGTTTTTCATGAGAAGCCATCCATGTTTACACAGCAGTAGTTAGTATTTGTTAGTATTGTGATGGAATTCTGTAGGTACAGCAGAGCTGTGTATCTGTGCTTTCTGTTAAGGGTGTGGAAGCTATTAATGGGATGTATGGTTCACTTTTAACTCTGTAACCTTAGCTCTCATTTTAAATGTTTGTTTCCTTTCTGGTTTGCTGCAGTAGCTACATGATCATTTGAACTAAATTGTAGACCTGACATAAGTAAACTAAGGGGCATTTATACCAAGGTTACGTTTATTCTTTTGCCTTTTGTTATCTGAGAAGTCACAGGAATTATTTGTTTTAACAGATTTCCAAACATTGTTTCCTTGCTTCCTTTTCATGATGTGCATTGGCCCTATGCTATCATGTTGTAGCATCTGTTCTGTAGGGGATGAACTCAAATATATCAATGCTGCTCTTGCAAGGGAGGGACTCACTGCTGAGTGAGAGCAGAGTCATTTTCTGCCCTTGATGCTTGCAGTCCCCAGCAGCAAAGGGAGCACAGATGTGACATCAATTTCAATCTTTGGTGTGATTCTTTTACATTCTCCTTTATTGAGAGCAGAGATTTTTTCTGTCTGTTCAGTAGGTCCAGTAAGGTGAACATGAGCTGGTTTTGGTTTGTAGTGTAATGTGGAGGAACAGCTCTTTTGTCCTGTCCTCTACTTGAAGAGAAATTGTTGAAGAGACTGACATGGTTACCACTTGAGCACAATACAGCTTGATTCCCTTTTTTTAATTTTACAACAATGTGCCTACTTTTTTTTCTTGTACCTGGAAGTTTGTCTACTGAGTTATTCTAAAAAGGATTCAGAAACTTGCCATTCCTTGCCTAATGGAAAAGACTGAGACTTTACCAGTAGGTCTCAAAAACACCACATGAGGATGGAAAAGGAAAGTCTTTTACAATCTTAATATTAGAGCAGAGTAGGTTTCCTGGGGCTTTTGTGCTACCTTATATTTGTGTCATATGCAGCATCTGATTTTTTTTTTGTGCTATAGGCTTATTTTTATCTGTTAAAGTTAAGGAGGTGCAATTCTCAGTGCTGTATTTAAATCTCAAAACACAATGTTGGCTATTAGCAGAATTCTGCATTTGAGCTATCACTGTTATATGTGTGCAGCAGTATCTCCCCCTGTGATTACTGAATGGTTTCTATTTTGAGCATGTTTCATGGCTCAGCTTGGAGTGCTCTTGGGAAAACTCAAGTAGGAGAGCTTCCAAAAGCTAGTTATGTTCTGATGGCAAATCTGCAGAGAGGCAATTCAAAAGACCAGGTGTCTTACATTTTACAAGTTGATCTTTGAAGCTTTTCTTTTTTCTTGTATCATGAAATCAATGCAGCACTCATTTTGAGAACTTTCTGCTTTTTTTTTCTCCTTTCTGCAACATTATGCCATCTTCTTGATCAGAAGCTTTTTGTTTTAAGTACTTAACAGAAAGATGTAGATGGGTTTATAATAATCCTCACAGATTTAGCTGTATCTCATGCTGTTCCTGTGTGAATCTCCTTTTGTCAGAGGGTGTCTCTGCAGCAGTCCCAGGAACCTGAATTAGCCTCTCCAGAACCCTGTGCTGCTGCAGCTAGAGGATAAGTACATAAGCCAGTGAGTTTTAGGCAAGCTCTGCTACTGCTGGCTGTGCTGAAATCTTTTTTACTCTTTAGTTAATCTTCCATTTCTAACTATTTCCTAAATCTGTATCTGAGAGCAGGCAAGAAAAAGTGATGTAGGCACCTTCAGTTAGTTTTTCTTGTTCTGTGATGTTTCTTTCAGTTTGTTGGTTTTTTTTAAACAAAACAAAACAACAGCTCAACACCACGTGCATTTGTCTCAGGTTCTTTTGTATTGAGGCTGGTGGAGTAACAAGTATCACAATAGTTGATGTGGTTGACTGGATGGAAATAGAGTAGAATTGTTTAGACTGAGATTTTTCAGTTTGTTTCCCCCCTGAAAATAAATGAAAGCACTTCTCTACATAATTTTAAAAAAGAGAACTTGCAATACAGGCCTCAGATTTTTACATGATCTCTGGTTTGAGGTGGGCTCATAGGTTATACAAAGTGCATGGAAATCACAGCCCATTTCCTTCCCACTTTGTAAAATGGGGCTCTTGTAGTTCTGTATGTGGAGCTTCCCCACCTGCATTTGAAGGAAGTACCCAGTCATTTGTAAAGCAAATTAGAGATATTTGCATATGTACTTTGAAAATCCCTATATCTTCTTAGGAAATTTAGTTCTTAGTTCTTTCTTCTGTCTTAGGAACATTTGTTCTGATTTATACTGTTTTTTTGGAAAAAACAACCATCAACAAAGCATTATATATAAATGGCTTGTATGAGATGGAAACTAACTTTTAAGTGTTATAAGAAAATGCCTTAAGAAAACAGATATTTCCAGGAAAAGTAATTGTTTAGATGTAAAAAAAAATTGGTTCTTAATATGTTTAGTCTGGATTTCCAAATTTTATAAACATCTTTCTATTTGTCTTTTGAAATAGTTTCTAAATCTTGTTTTCGTGTTTAGCTGTTACTGCAGCTAAAAATTTACAGAATTCTCTGATAGTCTCATGATGAGTGTTCCTACATGATCTTATGCTGTGAGCACCTGTATCAGAACAAAGCTGCTTCAGCTCACTCAGGTGTGCACACCTAAAGGACATGCTTTCCTTATTATGGGTTAAATGTTGATTCACGGGTCTGCAGGCTTAGCTGGCTTCAAAAAATTTGGATTCTATTGCTTAATTTTCATTATAAATATTCTTACAAATCTTTTGTTAGATGTACTGAACTGAAGAATATGAGATGGAGAAAACCAAAGTATTCAGTTACGTGAATTGCTGAACATTTCCAGTTTGGGAAGAGGAGAATAGGATCTCTGCTTTACCACGGGAAAAAAAAGTTTTAAGGTTTCCTGGATTTTTGGACTTCTCATGGAATTGCTGTAAACACTTGGGTGTCTTTCTCTTCCAGCTGCGCCGCATGCAGGAGATGATTGCCCAGATGCAGGCCCAGATGAGGATGAAGCCTGGTGATGACTAAGGTGCTTCACATCTGGATGCATCAGGTATTGCTTTTCTGACTTGTTTCCACCTCCTACATAAGATTTTGGCAAGGATTGTTGTTAATTTTGCACTTTGGGCTTGCATTTACTGTACTTAACAGGAAAAAAAGTGATGGCATGAGTATATTAGAAAAGATATATGCTAGTGTTACCTTCCAGCTGTTTTAAAGTCCTGTAAATCCTTCTCTTCAGTGAGCCTTACTTTTGGACTATCAGGCTTTGCTTCTATCAGCACAAGCTGCTCAGAAAGTTAATTTGAACAAAAGTTAACAGAAGTTAGAGTGTTTTGGGGTATATAGGCTGCTGAGTTTTTAACAGTTTTCTCAAAAAGCCAGATAGAATTTTGGTCAGGTGTACTGAATACAGACTCCCTTGTGTGATGTATTAGGGGAGATCAGAGTGAGTGAAGAAAAAAAAATTCCTGTAGCATATACTCATTCTTTCTTCTAGTAGAATTTTTATTTTAAATACAAGAACAAAAAATGGAAGGATATGAGGAGTCTTGTTGCTTAATACTTTGGTTTAATACTCTAGTTGTGATTGCTGGTCTTGTGGAATGTAAAGCTTGAATAAAATGGATTATATTATCCCTTATGACCTTGTGTCAGCTGCCAACATTCCAAGCCTAAAATAAGGAGATTTTTTTGTTGCCTTTATTTGAACCTTCAGTCTTCCTGTTTATATAAAAAGAAGAAAAAAATAATTAAGAAATAAACTTATTCACTGGATTCTCACTTAAGCAGAAGTTGACAGTTTTACTGCTATGTGCACAGTTATCTTTGAGTGAAGTACTTTAGGGGAAATAAGTAATTCAGTCTCAGGTTTCTTACTGTCACAGTTTCAACTGTTGCAGATAGAGGAGTCTTCACATCATGTCTTCCAACTTCCATACTAAGATATGTTTTCCCAGAGTTGGAAATCTAAACACTGAGGATAATTTTGTGGCTGACCATACAGTGTATGTCATAGCAGTGTCTGACAGAAAGTTCTCATTCCCTGGCCAGGAGCTGGTCATTTTGCAGCCTTTTTAATATTGTTAAATACTGTAGTCTGAATTGAAGGTTCCAAGTTTTTACTAGGACTTAATTGGCATGTGGCCAAATTCTTACCACTTGTGGAAATGGTTATTTGGGGTAGGAAAGCTTTTTTAGTGTAAATTATTGTTGCTGCTTTTTGCTGAGGAGCTCAGTTCTTTGTAGGAATTAGAAATCATGTTTAATCACACAACACCTTCAAACTGATACTTAATAAGAAAAAAATCACCAAAAATCTATCCTTGTCCACAGTTCTTGGCAGAGCAAAGGATGGCAAGGGGTACAAATATATTCAGAGTTCTTTCCTCAGCTCCTAGGTGCTGGGTTTGCTGTGAAATCAGTATCTGAGGGCTGATAGGATGTAGTATTCCCACTAATGGCTAGCCAGAAATGGCCCAAGATCCCCTGTGTTTCACAGCTTCTGGCAATACTGGATATGATCTTCATAAAAAGGAACTGGAGCATGATTTGTGCCAGGCTGAATTTGCAGCCATGGCTGTGTAAGTAAACAGAGTTGTGAGCATGCTCCTGTGTGTGCAGGGGAAATGTTCTTCTGGAGAACCTCACACTGAATCTGGAGTGCAGCTTGGACCTCTCAGTGTGTTAAGCAGGGGACTTTGTAGATTTAACTGAATGTTCCCATCATCTTGTTGTGATTTGAACTAAATCTTGAGGTCAAGTCAATTGGACTGAAATACTAAGTAAGGATAATTTTGAGAAGGATTTGAACGAGATCCTCCTACATGGAGGTCCTGTTGTTACTTTGGAATTTACTAAGCTACATTTCTGCAGCTGCTGTGGAAATCACGTTTGACAGATTGCTTTCAGGAAAGATTTTTTAACTTCTGGTTTTGTTACCCTTGAGAGAGAGAGAGTGAGAGTGGTTGATTTTTAGTGTAATTTGTTGGCCAGTATGCAGTCAGAACTGCAGGTGGATCCTCCTAAACCAAGGTGTGATCCTGGCAGCATGTGGAAGGGAATCCTCACCCAGAGCTTAGCCTCAGGGAAGTTTCTCTCATGGATGTTAACTGACTTTGCCACTTACAAGGAATTATGAGTTCAGCCTCCACCATTCCCATCAGATTTATTTGCTGTATTTTATTGAAATCACTATTTCTAGAGAAACAAGGAAACTTGTAATTAGCACAGTGGTTAACAGAACCAAGCTGCCAACAAATTTAAATGTAGCTGGTATTAATCTTTTTGTTCTGTCACAGTTTATCTTGAACATCTCTCAGGTTCCAGTTTTACAAGAACTTTAAAGGATCACCTGTGCTGCTGAAAACACATTTTCTCCTCCCATTGTTCTTTTGCACACTTGCTTTGTGCTGAGAAAAAATATGTGATTTTATAAACAAAGAGTTTATGTAAAAATTAGTATTGTCACTCTTTTTATTTTGGATACATACCTAATTTTTGTGTTTTCCTCAAAACTCCCTAAAAATATTTTCCCCTACATAAAGCACAGATATACAGATGTTTTCAGGTATTTTGGGAAAAGTAGGGTGTGGTATGGTATGAAGACCTTAATAGGTAAGAGCTGGAAAATAAACAGTAGAGTAATGAAATATTTTAATATCCAAATATGTGAAATACCCACTTCTGATTTCAATTGTATTTTGGGGTGGGGAGGAGATTATGCAATGCTCCTCCTAGAAAACCCCAAAGCATTCAGCAGTGATTAAAATGTGCTAAACTCAAATCCTTGCCTAAAAGACTGACAAGTCTGTGTTACCAGAAAGAGCAACACAGATGGGATGACTGGAAGATCTGGTTTGCCTGATCCCTTTTGAGTAGGACCATCTTTAAAGGTGTTATAGAAAGAGCAAAGGGAGAATTCACTTCAAGCCGTTTCCTTTACTTTCAAGGCTGGAGTAAGAGAAGAATGACAATGGAGTAAGAGTGACAAAAGCAAAGATGAGATGCAGAGAATACATTTGAAGTTTCCAAAGAGGGCAGACAGATTTCTTGCTGTGGAAGAGTAGAATCCTGAAAGGGAATGAAGATGAATGCTGGTGGAGACTGGGTTAGAGGTAGGAAAGGAAGATGATTTTGGCACACTGGTCATTCCTGTTTCCAAGTGCAGTTTCTGTGGTGATAAAGATCTTTTGAGTGCAGCCCTGCCAAAGGTGTGTTGACCTACACTTTTGTCTCTTTCCTCTAAACATTTAATAACTCCTGTGTGCAGCTAGTGCAGGTGGAACGCACAATGAGAACACAGCTAGACACCAGAATATTCTTAGAATAAGAAGTAACAAATTTTTTACCATGATTTTTGATATACTCACCTTACTCACCTTCCTCAGGTTTTTTTCTTGTAAAGCACAAGACACTGTTATAAAGTGTAGGAGTTTCTTGGTTCTTACATTTGACAGTGCACATGAAGGGTTGAAGAGAAAGATGGAAGAGTGGAATAATGTAACAACACCTTAAACAGTTTAGTTTTATTTGGGTGCTCAAACATGAAGCGCTTTTGAAATAAGCCTGCAGTAACTCCAATAGCATATTTACTAGTTTCTGAACTTGTCCATTTCAGATGAGCAATTATTATGAAAAGCTGGAATAATTGTACTAATTGAAATGGTTATTAGTGGATGTTTCTTCCCTTTCATTCTCTGTTTCTCAAAGTGTATCTCTTTGCAATCTGTTTTCCTGTTGTTTTCCTTACAAATTTGGTTTATCTGTCTTCACTCAGTTTCAAGATCATACTGGGACAAATCAGTAACAGAAGCCAGGCTGTGGAATGCTAATACAGCCATCTGGAAATGTACTTATAGTTCAGGAAATATGTTTAGACAAAAAAGAAACCCAAGCATCTTATACTTAAAATATCTGTAGGATGTTGAAAATTCTTTTAGTATAGCTTGTGATTTCCACAAGTATTTTAAAGCCTCCTTTAACACCATTGTGGTTCTTGATAAGAACAGTGCTGAAGACACCAAACAGCTCCTTCTTTCTACCAATGAATTGACATCATTTAAGAGAACAACACAAAGCACTGTCATAGCAACCAGCCTTCTAAAACGATGCTGCTGAATGCTGAATTGATCTGATAAGAAATGTCATTTGAGGAAGCAGAGATGATGTTGTAGGTTTTTGGCAGCTGAAATTGAGAGCCTAGAGAATGTGAAGCTTGGGCAAATTTGTAGTATTTGGAACAACTGCGTGGCACTGCCAGTGGGTGTTTCTCTGGCTAGAAACTAGACCAGGAGAGAGCTGTCAATGTCCAGCTCTCCTCAGCTCTTCTGGCTGTGGAGTTGTTCAGCAAACCCTGCATTCAAGGGCTGGCACAAATTTTTTCACCTTCAGAAAACATAGAAAACAACTTCTGTTGGAAATTGTATGGTAACATGGGGAACCTGAAAATATGTCAGGGCCACTTTTTCCTAAAGAAACAGGAACATTTATGATAGTTTTGAAGCTTGGATCCTGGAATGTAGATGTGACTCAGTGGTTATCACCCCTATTAATATATTTAACTGATGAGCATTGGTCATCAGTTCAAAAGCCAATTTTGTAACTTACTGTGAACTTGATGATGTTTGCTGTGGGGAACTATGAAGTCTTGCTACACAGTAGCAAAGGAAAGGGAATAAACTTGAAGCAGTGAAGTCAACAGAGTGTGACTGAAACACCAGAAAACCAAAATGTTTGGGGTGCACTGACAAAATGAGTCAAACCCTACAGCAGAGCACTAGTGTCATCCAGTACTCCTCTGCCTTTTGGAAAGATGCCATTTCTCAAAGTTCTTGCTGATGATGGGACACTCAAAGGGCTGTAGTTATAAAATGGGTGCTATTTGAAGAAAAACCATTGAGGTGAGTGAGAAAATGTAGCTGCTTATCAAGCAAATGTCTCTCGTTTGGAGTTCAGAAGGGAACACAGAGGTGTCAAGTCACCCTGCGTTGTCATGGTGTTCTTGGAAGAACTGAGGGGGAGACAAGCCCATTTCCTTTACAAGGTGTGAAAAATCTTCACAAATACAGATTTCTGAGATATGTGACCACAGGATTCTGAGCTATATGATCAGGGTGCAGGTGAATGTAGTACTTGCTAGTTATGCTACTTATTGAGTCTTGTTTTAATGGCACACTGGAGAAATACCCTCTTTGTTCAATGCTGGTATGAGCTCACATTGCAGATGGAGGCATTTGTTAACTCTGTGTGTTGATGAAATGAGCTTGGGGGACTGTAAGGTTGGTCTAGTAAAGCTGGAGGTCAAACTTGTCAAGAATAGTATCAACCTAATTGTATCATAAAATATTGCCTTACAAGGAGATGAGGAAGAAAGAGCAGTGAAATGAATTCACATTAAAAGTACTCAAACATTCTTTGCCCAAGTGTGTTCTATGAGCTTATAAAATGTGAGTATCGTGTAGCTAGTGCTGCTAACATCAATGCACAGCTGTGCTCAGAACCCAAGCCTTCCTGTTTATTGGAAATTCCAGCCTTTTTGTGAGTCTGAAACACGAGTTGGTGTTTCTTCTCGGGGTATCTTCTGTAACAGATTAGAGTTGGGCAGGGAGTGGCAGAAACCGAGTTTCTCTTGCAAACTGGAAGTAGCAGTGTAGCACAACAGGTTTATTTTGAGTTTGAATATTGAATTTGCTTAGCAATTTATGGACTCTGGCTTTAAAGCCTTACTGCTAGCTTGCTTGTTGTAGTTGTTATTAGAAGTGATGGGCTCCTTAAAATGAGAAGGAATTGTGTATTGAACAGAACTCCCACAGTGAGAATGGAAAGAGCAAAGCAGATTGTTCCTTATCCCCCCTGTAGTCTGGGTGGGTGTTACAGTATATTTTACAAGTAAGTTGGCACAACAATGTTTTCTAGGATATTTTGTATTTTTTCCATCCAGATGAGCATTTAGATTAAGCTACCTTCTGTCAGGAATGAGTATTTTTGAGACTGGAGAATTTGAGGTGTTTTCCCTGAGTTCCGAATCTGACACTACTTCTTAAGCAGGATCCAACTTCCAAGGGAAAGCTGGGATTCTGCTTTCTTTGTAGCAGCCTTTTTGATTGGCAGGTAACTGTAGAAATATCCAAAACTGACAGTTATTTTTGAAATTACAGACCAGTATCCCTTTTTTTTTTTTCAGCCACGGGAACACTGCTGTATGAATGCTTGAAAAAATGTCTGCTTTCCTGCTTTACCTTAGCAGTGTTGGTGCATGGTGTGGAGCTTGCTGCCTGCTACTAACCCTGTTTAGCTGAGTGGTTTGTTTCCCTCAGCAGCAGTAATGCTTCACAGAACAGGCCAAGGTCGATGTGCTGTGTGCAGGACTGTTGAGCAGAGCTGTAACGCTCTCCTTGTGTTCTTGCTGGCTGAGGGGGGGTAGGGGTGCCTAAGAAACTATGTAGCTAAAAATAAGTTCTCATTTATGAGCTCTTATTGGACATTTGTGATAAATATTTGGGACCAAACTGCTCAGCTGATCTAGTTGTAATGCAGGTCCCTGTGCTGCAGGAACTGAAACTCCCTATTCCCTGGGTTATGCTGCTTTCCTTGGAGGGGCTCTGACTGCCCCCAGGGCTCTGACAGTGCTGAGAGTTTGTCCTTTCTAATGCTCTGTTTTCCACTTTTGTTCCCAGCAGCATACGGTTCTCTAAGTGGATGGGTGCTCTCTTTTCCTTGCCCGAGTGGTAACGTTCAAATGCAAAAGCTGGATGCCACAGACCAAGACCTGCGTTAAAACAAACACAAAGTCTGAAGATCGTGTTGTAAAACTGCTTGTTTTATATCCTCTATGTTATTCAACTTATAGCTTATCTTTTTGATTCTTTTGGTAACACTGTCTTCATACTTACCAATGTGGTTTTATTATCCTTCCTATACCTTTTTATTCAGATACTGCCAAGAGTACACTGTTTGGACTAGTCGTTGTGGTGGGTTTAAGGAATTAATCATTTATCTGCTAGGTTGTTCAGAACGATTTTGTGGTTAATACTAAGACTTTGTGGCCTGTTTACAGTAAATGTGTGTGTGTTTGCACAGTATTATAACTTTCACCTGCCATTTTAGGTTATTATGTATCGTATCAGTTTCTCAGAACTTCCTCTGTGCTTTTGTTGCTTTTGAAACTTCATCTCTGGTGATTTGCATTTGTGAGTTGTATGAGAAAATGTACGAAACGCCCGTGATTCACCAGTGATTGGAACAAGCTGACTTTTCTAAATCGCCGTGCCTTAACACACCAGAAACACTCCACACACCAACAACTCGTGTGGATGCCTCTGAGGTTTGGCTTCAGGTCTCAAGCATTGATGGCAAAAATTTGTCACAGGCATTTCTATCTGTCAGCTGAGCGATGGCATGTACTGATTTTTTATATATACCATAACACTACTTTTCATTGAAGTTTTGTAATAAATTGTATGAATGTGGAAAACTTTGATTTTCTTTTTGGGGTGATTTTTCTTATTTTATTTTGCCTTTTCAAGCTAATGTATGAAATGCTGTATTGGCATTGTGCACAGTGCATATTCAAAGGAATTGTGATGTTTACCCTGGGGTACTGAAGGTGTTTTCTAAAATTTGTCTACACGCAAGCTGTGTTGATTTAATTTCAAAACAACTTCAAAAATGTTTTACCTTTAAGTTAGGTAGCAAAGCTTCACATCTACTATTTTTTCCAAAGTTCATTAGGCACCTATTGATGTCTTTAGGTGGCTGAATATCTTGGAAAATCTGATCACACACCTTACTTTACAAGTCCATGAATGTTGTTATTTCCTTTGTCATTGCTGAGTTAGAGCTCTCTTCTGCATGCTTTTGTAGTCTTGTGTGTTTTATATATGCACAAGTGTAAATTACTTTCCAAATATGGGATTGAGACGCTTTGTCTTCTGTACTAAATTGGAGTGTCTTTCATGTAATGATTACCCCTAATTTTGCTGTCTAGCAATGAGTGTTTAATCAGGATAGAATTCACAAATGATTGGCATCACTGGGATGGATTTTTGGCTTGTTTGGAGTTGAATTGCGTGAAATGGACATTACATTGTTACTTCAGTGGCTGCTATAATGAAGTTGAAAGAAGAAATGGAATGACAGATTTGCCTTCACACAGATTTTCTACCATTTTTATGAAGATTTGAATTTAACCATGTTTGTCCAGAGGGACAAGGTGAGAGATTTAATGGCAAACTTTCTCAAAATTTTTTTGCTGTTATTTGCACCTTTTTGTTTTTCTTCCAGGATTTTGCATCGTATTTTGCAACCCTCTTAATTATGTGCTGTCAATTTGTGCTTGTGAAAGTCGGGACAGCCACACCCCTCCTTAGAAACTGCAGACTTCAGTTGGAGACCTTAGTTACAAACTAGATTAGCTCTCTGAGCAAAGGTGGCATGAAAGCTTTGCCTTTCAAAGCCAGCTATAGGATAGTGGGGAAGCAGACTATCAAAAGCATCTAGTCTTTAATTTCATTAAAAACAGAGGAGTTTTTTTTTCTCTCTTTAAATCAAGGTACCTAAAGTCACTCCCACAGTTCTTTTGTGGGAAGCCTCAGTGAAAAGATTTTTACTTGGGGATACTGAGTACCAGTTGATAGTCTGTACTTTCTTTGGGTTTGTGGATTCCAGATGGAGCATTTTGGCTCAAAATTTGAGATCTATTTTAATAATTGTCCAAAAAGAGCTTTTAGAGCTGCTGATTCCATATGTGCTTACTTTCCTTTCAATGTAGTTTTATTTTTTTATGCTTTCTACCACTTCTTTGATGTTGACTGATGTTAGTTTTCGGTTACATTTGAACTTGGTTTTGTTAAAATACTTAACAGCTTACTGGGGGAATGTGTAGTTGTTAAGCCAAGTCTTTGTACTGTGGAGCTCTCTGGGTAGAAGACACTGGCTAGAGCCTGCTTTCTGGCTTTCCATTTCAACTCCCATAGGTGTTGGCAGTGCCAGGGCCTTGGAAGACAAGTCCCTTTCCCTGAATTTCATCCTGGCCTTCTCCAGACTGACGTTTCCCAGCACTGGGACAAAGTGCTCACATGTAACTTTTTTTAATGACCGTACATCAGGATCAAAGAGCATTTGACTGCAGTCCTTTCAGTCTTCATTAGTTTTAAAACACTGTGGCAGACTATAAAACAACTCATGAAAGGCTGATTGGCTGGTTGGTGCCTTTAATTGTGGTGCAGAGTCTCTAATGGTCTGCGGCTTTCTAGCGTATAAAAACAAGGAAATTTGCTGACAATTACCTGATTCATTTTTTTCTGATGCTTTGAATCAATGGCTAAAAGTGAACTCAGGGTGAGCTAATGTGGTTTTGAAATGTATGTGCCTCTGATTGCCAGGCCTTGGAAATGTCTCCTTGTTTTGTTATGAGGGATGTTTTGAATGAGAAGGTGGAAGAAATGCCAAGATAAATGCTGTGATGGCTATAAGGATTTGAAAAGTTGTTATGGTGGCATCGATGTCAGATTTGTTCCCAGGCAGGGCAGTGCCCTTCAGTTATGCAGCCATCACCCTGCCAAGCTTATCCTGTCCTGTGTTCGGAAGAGTTTGAGGTCTGATCATTTGCCTGTCCTTGAAATGGGGAAGACATGACCCCTCCCTGCAGCTGTGGAAGTCAGGGGAAGGTTCTGGGTGTCCTTAATCTTCACATCCCTTTCTCCTTCCTTCTCTATTGTTGAGTTTTCTGTGAGTTGTTCTCATGTCATGTGCAACTGCTGCTTTTAATTAAAGTTCTCCCTTGCCTCATCTTAAAGAGTTATGCTGACAGCTTTTACCTAAAATAACTTCCCATATAACCTCTTTAAAATATTTTAATGGAAACAGAGCACACATTCCTACTTCAGGCAGCATGGTTGCAGTATGATTCAGGACTTCCCACTGTATTTTGAGATGCTAAATCTGGAAGCACATTTCCTATTTATTCCATTTGTGTTTGGGTTTTGTATTGGGTTTTTTTTTTAATACTGTATTCCTCCTTCTCGGTGCTGTGTTTCTGTTGGAGAGCAGGGAATGCTGCCTTTTATAGTGTTTGAACCTTCGGGGCGGTGTAGCCTGCCGGGCTCGGGGTGGCTGCGGGGAGTTATTCCTGCACATCAGCCCGGCCCGGGGCTGTGCTCGGGGCGGGGCTGGAGGGGGCATCGCTGCGGCCGGCGGGTCCCGCTGCCCTGCCCGGCTCCNNNTTGGCGGCCCCGGGCGGCCCCGGCCCCTCGGCGGCGGCGCGGGGCGGCCCCGCCGCTCGCACTGCCTCAGTCCCCCACCCACCCGCGCACACACGGGCACGGCTGTCGCTCCGGGGAGGCACCATGAGCACGGGCATGCGGTACAAGAGCAAGCTGGTGAACCCAGGTGAGGCGGCGGGGACGCGCGGCCGCTCCGCCCCGCGACCCGGCGCGTCCCTCTCGCCTCACTGTGTCTCCTTTTCTCTCCCCGCTGCCGGTCCCCCCCGCGGGCATCCCGCCCTGGCCGCGCCGCCCCGCAGAGGAGAAGCAGGTAGGTGGGCGCCCGCCGGGCACGGCTCTGGCCCCGCGGGGATGCGGCAGCTACCTGGGCACGGCGGCGGCTTGGCTGCGTTCATCCGGGAAATGGGCGCTTTGCCTGCCGCATCCCCCCGGGTCTTGACTTGGGTTTCTTTTTTGTCGCTGCCTTTGGGTGTGTCGAGCGGGTTCGGATGGAGAAAGGCAGCGTGGGGCTGGCAGAGGCGTTTGGGTATTGGGAGCACGTCTCGCATCCCTCTCCCCTCCGCAGCACAGATGCGCAGACACAGCCCCGGTCCTGCCTCTCCCTGCTGCTGCTGCAGCCGATCGGCACCTCGCGGGCGGCCAGGATTTGGGTGTTAGGAAACGTCTGTTTTGCTTTGCAAAGCTACTAGCTATTTGGAGACATGCCTTTGAGTCCTGGAGAGAGAGGAGGGGTGATGCAATCAGATGACATCGACAGGTTTTTTGTTGTCTGTTTGCTATTTGGAGGGATTTAGGATGTTTGAAAAGAAGAGGAATCCTCCTCTGCAGAGCTTGAATGCTTAAGTAAGGGGTTATCAGGGTCCCGTGTGTTCCTCAGCACCTCATCATGACATGGGGAAGTCTGCTGTAATGGAAGAGCCCTTCTGTCTCACAAGGGTGGGGATGGAAGTGATGGTTAACGCAGCAGAGCAATGCATGGGAGGAATCTCACCCATTCCCAGCCTGGCTTATGCTTTCCTTTAGGTCCAGTCTTTCTCTGAGGCTCCAATTCTGGGTGAAGCAAACACCTTGCCTGCTAAGACCCTAGTACTGCACAGCCTTTTCAGGACACAGAATAGCAAACTGCCTTTGTAGCAGCTTGGGTATTCACCTAGCCATGGCAAGAGATGGTGTTTCCTATATAATGCAGACTTGGCACTGTGCATTTTTGTAAGCTGCTGATCACAGTGATGAGAAGAACAAAGTAAATCAAGGGGTAATAGGATAATGGGATCACCAGATGCATTTTTCCCAAGGTACTTGAAATTTTGCTGGTATTTTGTAGTTATTTGTGAATATTATAGTTAATTCTTACTTTATTTCTGGATGAAAGCAACCCAGAGTGTGTTCTGACACATGGGACATCTCGTGTAAGCTGTGAAGTGGGGAGAAGCTTTGTGACCACCCCTCAGAACCATGCTGTTCTTCAGTTCATGTTTTTAAATTAAGAGGGAAGCGGGTTACGTGTAAGGCTCCTTTCTGTGCATTCCCTAGGGGAAGAAGAGGTAGAGATCAGAGGAGTCTGTTGTAGATATTATCATAACTCCTGAAGGCTCTTGTCACACTGCATAGGCAAAAGTGGGCTGGAGTCTGTACCCCAAGGACCCGTGTGTGCAGGACAGTGCAGCTCCTGCTGGGGCAGAGGATGTCTTCCCTCCAGTGTGGAGGGGGTGTGTGTGTCTTATGCTGAGTGTAGAGTGGGTCTTGCATGACAGAGCATAGTTCATTATGGATTTGGGCCAGCCCTATTACTTGTGTATGGGAAGGGGAAATAAGCTGTGAACACAAAGCAATCTGTTAAAGTGAACATGCAAAGGTGTAAATTATTTTTATTTAACATTTTGTAAGAGTAGGATTTTTCTTCCTGTGCAGCTTTTTTTTCCAATCTTCTTGCATGTGACAGCAGATAACAATTTAAAGGATTTACTAAAGCCATAGTTCTTATCTGAATTAGTTTTTAAAAAATTATTATAAAAGCTATTTTTAATGACTATTTGGGAAATGAAGTGAGCTTCTGAGAGGGCAGTACAATAGATTGCATGTAAGTAGTGTTGCTTTTGGTAAATTCCTAATAATAATCATGACTTACCAAGTCCATAGAATGGAACAATGTGGTGTGAAAGAACATGTGTTCATCCTCCCTTACAGCATGGTCAGGGCTGATGCATTGTCTGGGTTCAGGGTACTCTGATTTGCAGACTGGGCTCCTAATTACTGCTATTCATCAGGAAAAAATAACGGTAGATTCTCCACCTCTCTGATTTCTAAGGAATGACCTCTTAATTATTGAAGTCAGTGGAGATTTCATACTGGTCTCTGTGTGCAGAGCATCCAGCATTCCCAGGGGAAGGGTTATGGTTTAAGAGCTCGGGCTGGTGTGGAGCTGTATGACAGGCAGGTTGCCTGGTGACACCAAGCTCCTCAATTTTATTATACCTCAGTTCAGCACCTCTTGGAGAGGGATGGTTTCTCTCCTAGCAATTTATTTTCCACTGGATTACTAAGAGAGATTCTCATGGTGAATCTGGGTAGGAAATGAAGCAATAACTAATGTTCCATGTGCAGAGGAGTAGGCCCCATGTAGGGAAATACAACAATTTGTCAAGAATTTGACAGGACAGGTACAGCAGATGGATGCTCTGCCAAAACCAGAGGTGTTGCTGTGGGAGGAGTGAAGGTGAAACCTCCCAAGTTCCTGGTTAAACTGGAGTCTCCTGGCACCCTCCTCCAGAACATGGCTCCTAGCTCGTGTTGTTGGCGTGTGTGTGTTTGGGGTGTTACCTTGCAGTGTCTCTGAAGCTGGCTCCTGCTCATTCAGGCTCATGTCTCTCATGTTCTTTGAAGTCATTGTTTCTTTTTAAATCGGGAGGATGGGAACCTCTCCTTCCCAAGTTGATCTCTCTCCACCCCATCAACTTGCAAAGTTATTTGGGTGTGGGAGCAGAGACTATCTGGTGGATCCAGTTCTTTCAGTGGGTTTTTAAATTACAGGGCTGTGCCTTTTGCATTCAGCTTAGTCCCTTTTTTCTTCTTGAACTTATTTTGAAGTGGTCTGCTTGTCAGTAAAAATATATATGGGGGGCTGTAGATAGAGAAGATGCTGTGTAAAAGGTAGTTTGGTTGGAAGAGTGGTTTTAGTGAGAGTCATTGAGAACTGAATTCATTGCCTTTGTGTTTCAGTTTTTGAGAATCTGGGATTTATAAGTTAAAAACTTACATTTGGACTCCTTTTGTTTTTTCTTATTAAAAATGGAGCAGAGATTTCTATCATTCCTGGAACAGCAGATATTGCAACAGCAGAGATGTCTTCTATCTAAAATAGCAACTGTGCCAACACCGAGCATCATTTTTAAGGTCAACTTTCAACCCCAGCCTTGCCTACCAGAGAACACTGGTTGGTGGAAATCCCCCAGTTCCCTGTTATTGTGTGCTGAGCTGCCTTCTCCTTTTCTCTACTGTGCTGATGGAGAAATAAGCCTGGGTGGGCTACAGGAAAGTATCCCCTGAAGGGCTGCCCTCTGCAGAGAGCTGAGGCACCCGGGGTAGTTGTAGATCCTGCCTGACACACTGAGGGCATCTCCAGTGCAGGCAGCTGCTGATGACCAAGGACAGATTAGGAGGAGGGAAAAACAGGGATTCTTTGTGCCTTGAGCTGGTTGAACATGACCTAATGTGACCCTCAATTTCTATGTATATACCTGTGCAGGGAAAACTGATTAACTGAGTTTTGTGAAACGTGTGATGAGAAGTGTCATCGGAGTGGTAGGTTCTCTTTTACAGCAACTGTACAACAAAGACCATAAGCAGAGCTTAGTCTTTACAGCTAATCTCCCCAAAGTCTCTGCTGGAGTAGCTTGGAGAATTTGTACCTGCACTGTTCCTGTGTGGCATTGCCATCTTCCACCTAAATGTTTTTCTTACAGTAACAGTTCTTGTAGTCTTGTGACTAGAGGAATGTTCTTGCTTGTGCAGAAAAGTATGGAACCTGGAAGGAGAACAGACTACCACTGACTCTTTAATTTTCTCAGAATTAAACCAATTATTTTATAATTGTGATTCTTTGAGTCATTGGGAGCAGCAGTATGGAGCTATGTTCCTGCTCTGTGTCAATTCAGGATGGTTGTGGTGAGGTGGCTTTTTTTTTTTCCCTTCGGAGAAAGCAAAATTATGTTTGCAGCTGTCTAATGGGATATTTCACCACAGCTGGATAGTCTCTCACTGTGTCATAGCCTGCCCTGGGTGAGGCTGTTTCTCTTTGACTCCCCACATTAATGTCTCTTCCAACCTCTGTGTTTTCCAACCCTGGTCCTGCATCCTGGCTACCAAGATGCGCCTGCCAGAAAGGGAGTAGCAAATTAGTCACAGAATCTGGAGGTAAATACTGGAAACACTCTTAAAGCAGTACATCCCTGCTTGTTTTTCTGATGTCCCAGTGTATCTTGGCCAGATGTAGCATAGGAGTAGAAGCTTTTACTTCTCTGTGAAAAGCCTTGTGTGTTTCATTCATTTTTTTTGGCCCATTTCAAAAGACAACGTTGGTCCCTTGCCCTCTGAGCTGGGCAGGGGCTCAGTGCTGAGAACAGAGTGTCGGGAGTGGGTGGGACTGCAGCAGGTCAGGAGGTTCAGCCCTGCCTGTCTTTCTGCTGTACATCTGTCTAAACAGCCTGGCTGCAGGAGGCCCTGTGTCACAGATGGGCTCTTCTGGGCTGGGAAGGGAAGTTCATCCTGGGCACGTGAACCTTTTTTTTTTTTCCCATTCTTTGTCTGCTTAGCTACTTGGAAAAGGGCTGTATAAAGAGGTCAGTGCATGGATTTTGTGGTGAAACAGAACTGCTGTAGAGCTGGGCACAGGTTCTGTCTGCTGCTGCTGCCTCTCTTCAATTATTTATGCTCCAAATGGATGAAACAGTTGGGAGTGCAGGGCAGGGGAGAGGTTCAGCCCTCTCAGTGCAAGTACCAATCTGCAGTTTATGGAAAGGAGAAGTAAGTGCTTCCTGCACAGGATTTTTGTCACTTCAATTTCCCTGCCCAGCTACTTGTGCACAACTCCAAAATTCTGCTGCACTTGTGAGAGTTGTACAGGGCTGTTCCAGTGTTCCAGGCATGATAACCAAATGTATAAGTTCAACAGATGTTAGGGTCTGATCCTTGCTGACTTGAGGAAGGAGGAACAACCTTCATTTAACCCCAAGAGATGCTGGTGACACTTGTTCAGCTGCTGGGGCTTTGCAAAAGATGGCTTACACTTGCAGAGGGGAAAATGTTGCTGTCATTTGAACAAAGGAGAAACACAGTCCCTGGGTACTTTTAGTCTCCAAAGTCAAGGAGTCTCTTACAACTACTAACGCTCTCAAAAATGTTACTGGCTTCACAGTGAGGGTGTTCTTCATTTGATGGTTCTAGAAATAAATGTAAGAGGCTTCTGTTATGACAGTTCCCTGGAGAAATTGAGGAAAGGCAAGTCAAGAGAGAGAAACAGCTGGTGGAATTCAGTGTCTTCTAGAGCCCATACTGCCCAGTTTCAGTCTAAGCTATTCATTAAATACCCAATGAAATGGATGTCCTGGAAACCCAGAGGAGATTCCACCTCAGCCAGCTGGTTGGTCACTGTGCCAGGCCAGGCTAGGTGCCTGCTGCATATCTCTAGAGCTTTGCCAAATTAGATTTAAATGTTTGGCCCAAGGGTTTCCCCAGCTGTTTTGGGACACCCCACTGTGGGGACCCTATAACCATGCTTCAGTTACTGCTCACATGTGCTGAAACCAAGCCTGGGGAGCTTGGCTCCATCATTAATACTTAAGTACTTCTTGGTAAGGTACCTCTTGGCTAAGTTGAGAGGGTTCCTCTGCCATTCCCATTTCTCTTCCAGTTCAAGTGGTCTCTGTGTTACCTTTTTGTTTGTATAGCAGAGCATGAACTGGAGGGTGCATTCTTTGCTTACCTGTAGAGTTTTCTTTCCTGACCAATGCTGAGTGTTTGTCCCCTTATTTCCCAAGGCAGAGGTTTTCCTGTGACAGTGAAACCACACAGGATAAAGCTCTACTCATAAAAAACATGGGGCACCTCTGATACACATGTGACTTCAGGTGTTTGTGAAGTGTATGTAAGTTGTTTCACAGCATACTGGAATCATTCCCATAAGGGCTGGATTTTGTATGTGTGTGTGCATGTCTAGAGTGTGGTTAGCCTTGAAGCACAGGAAAAAAATGTTTGTCTGCTGTTACACATTCCTTTACTCCCAGAGATTTGTCCCTGGAGCTGTGAAGAGGTTTGCAGTCATCTTGTTCCCACAAAAGTGTTCAGGAGCTGGATTTCTGTGTGGTGTTGGGATGAGATGCCAGAACATATGCTCCTCATCAGTATGTATGTGTGCTGCTGTTCATCCATGACTTGGCTTTCCAGAAACTCTGTTCAGCACGAACAGTGGAAGGGCAGCACTGCAGGCTGAGAGGGAAGATTTGGATGTACAGTGCTGACCATAGGGACTGGGCTGCAGGAAGTGGAACAGATCTGTTGCTTCTGACTTAAGTAAGAGGTATCTTTGCTTTAGGACTGAATGGGGTGATATTCTTCATTCCTTCTCTTTAGTATTTCCAATTGAAGTCTGTTATGACCTGCTAACATTCAGCTAGTCTGCTATCCCTCTCCTCAGTCCTCTCTCCCTACGTGCAAGGCTGGTACCCAGCAGCCTCACAGCAGCCAAATGCTGGGGGTGGCTGGAAGGGAGAGCGTGCTGAGAAGATGCAGGGACTGTTTTGCTAATGGGCACAGCTTGGCTAAGTGTTTGCCAAGAGCTGAAGAGGAAGTGAAACCCTGCACAAGCATCTGCAAGGGTGTAATGCCAAGAGGGCGAGGAGAATTGTTTAGTTTCTGGCTTGAGTACAACTGTCCACTCCTAAAATCAAAAGAAATAAGAGAAGTTGAGGCTGAAGCTGAGTTCTGGGAGAGGGATGTAGCTGTGCTGGGCAGGGCAGGACAGTGCAGGGATGCTCAGGATGGCAGACACCTCTCTGGATACAGCTGTGGAGCCCTCAGCCTGCCCCAGCCTGGTGCCGTGCCATGGCAGCCAGGGAGGCTCAGGGTTAACGCTTGGAAATGTGGCACTGGCGGATCTTGGGCTGTGGTTCATGCAAGCCTGGGGCTCTGTGGGGTGTGAACCAGTGTAGTTAAGTCAGCCCGTGGTGAGAAGCCCTTACTTGAAGTTAACTCCAGTTGTTCACTGAGCTCTTAAAGCTGGGCTGTTTCTGTGCACAGTGGCAGTGGCTGATGGCAGCAGGAGCCGTGCTCGCCCTGCCCTGACTCCTGCAGGGGAGAGAGGGGCAGCGGCCGCCTGACCCTGCCTGTCTGTGTGACCACTCGTGCCGAGGAGAGGGAGACCTGAGCTTTGTGCAGCTCAGCTCTTCCGGGGATCTTTGGGAGTGCCCTGTTTGTCTCGCAGCTTGTTATCCAATGTGTCCGGGGTGTGTATGGAGATGGGATGGCCTGTCTCTGCCTGACCCCACCCGAGGCAGTTGGTGCCGTTCTCCGAGAATGACTCCTGGCAGGGAAACTGGGAGCTGAGAGTGCAGGCTGAGCAAATAAACCACAGGATCATGAGTGCTAGCTCCTGGAGACTGGCCATGAGGAGTGAGCCCGTCCCCCTGACCTCTGGACGTTCTCAGTGCAGAAGCAAGGGAGGGGAAAGAGATGGGAAAAGAGCTTATGGGAAAAGAGGCTCCAAGGGCTTAACATCTCCCTTCTGCTTTCTGTGAGGCAAAGCTCATGGCAGTACGGATGTGGTCCCAGTAAATACGTTTCATTTTTCCTTGCAGACCCCCTGTGCATGAAGCTGTGTGAACATACATGATAGCACAAACCAGGCCTTTTACTGATATAATTTGTATTGCAATTATTTTTAAGGTTACTTCCCAGGCAAGTCACTTTGCTTTCAGCTTTTTGTAATGTCTCCTCACTGTTTCCTCAGTGTGGGAACTATTTTAATCCTTCCTGATGCACTGAGCTCATTCTTGCTGTGATATGTACACACACGTAGTCTCTTTAGATCCTGCAGTCTTACATCCAGTTTTATTTTCAAATAAATTACATATTATATGAATTATATATTCAGGTGAAATGTGAGTCACAAAGGCATCTGCCTGCCCTACACAGAGTCCCCTTGGCTGTGCTTTCTCTTTGGTTTAAAGCTCTCCTGAGTCTCTGCAAGTGATATGAAGTCCTGGAAATGTGGATAGGCAGTACTGGAAGTACCCATCTAGACCAATAATAATTTTCCTCTGCCCCAGGCCTGCTATAAAAAATGCCAGGGAGATTTATGGCTTTTAAGATCTTATAGATTCTCAGAGGTTCCTGCTGCTTAGGGAGTCTGATGCCAGCTGGGGTCAGATAGTAAAGGAAGAAGCATCAGAGCCTTCAGAAGCTGGTATTTGCCCTGTTTTGTAGGCAGTGGGCTGAATCAAGGCAGCAGGAGTTAATTCAAGAGATGGAGCTGGTCTGCAGCAAAGCCTTGCCATAATTGCACGGGGCCAAGATGAGCAGGAATGTGTCATTGGGACAGTGAGAGATGCTGTCAGGGATGATCTCTTGTCTCATGGCAGTTGTTCTTGCAGTCCTGACTCTCAGAGATGGTTTCTGCGATGCAGCTGGAGCAATGCACTGGAGCTGTAGCAAGCAGAAGGGAAACTGCTTGGGTCTCATCCCAAGGTTTATACCTGTGCTGTTCAGCTGCTTTAAAGAGCTCCCCTCCCCTTGAAAGGAGCCCTTGGCAGCCTGTGTATTTATGAGGGGAGTGGGTATTGGGGAAGACAGTAATTTAGCAGAACTTGGTGCTTTTACTGAGCAGTTAATCCAGGCACATGCTTGGGAAGCACTCCAGGTTCATTGAGCAGCTGCACCCTCTGGGTCAGCTCTAGTCTGCCAGCAGCCCTGGGGCTGACACTTCAGAGGCTCAGAGCAGGCCCGTGGAGATCAGCGAGTCAGAGGCTGTTTGCTGCATACACCCCAATAGTGCCACATGGACCTGCTTGGGGCCATCACTGGGCAGAAGGAGTTTGTCCTCTTGTCACCTGGATAGGCCTCATCTGCCCTGCCCCACCATGCTTGGCTCACACCAGGTTCACAGCATTGGATCTCACAGCAATTTGAGTAAACCAGAAGGAGCTGGATGGAGCCCAGTGCTCCTGTTCCTCAGTGCCTGCTCTGTTCAGCTGCCAGCTCCAGAATGGACTTGCATGCCATCTCAGGGCTGTGGGATGGCATTATTTGCAGCAGCTCTCATTAATGTCAGTGAAAGCCTTTCTGTTTGAGGTGGTAGGGCTGGTCCTCAGCAGCTGCTCAGACGTTCCAGCCAGTGCCAGGCGTTTTGCTGCCTCGTTTGAATGCCCAGTGTCATCTGAACATCTCCCTGCTCCTCCCGTGGTCGCACTGTCATGGGCAGGTGGCAGGCAATAGCAGAATTGTTCTCTTGGTAAACAAGTGATGGTGTTATCAGAGCTGCCCCTCATGTGGCAGCAGTGCAGGGTGTGCATGGGGTTGCTAATGAGGGGTATCATAGGGCTTGTTAGTCTGAAAGCTTAATGAGCCATCTTCTGGTTCTCTGCACAGTGTGTGGATGTTTCTTCCTGTCACCTGCTCCTGTGATGCATCTTGCACTTGGGTGTGTTTGGTACTGAAGTGTGGCCCTGTGAGTTAGAGCTCACAGCACATATTGGGCATTCTGGAGGACTCAGATCCCATTTATCATGACATTAATGGTAGCGGACATCCAGGAAATGTCTGGATGAGACTGCTGCTCTGGTTTCCTCAGACACCCTGCTTATGCTTGAGGGCTTCCTTGTGCCTTCAGTGAATCCACGTGTACTGAGTACCTAGACTTTGTCCCTTAGCTGATTAGGGATTTTCCTTCATGACAAATAACTATTTTTCTTCATTGTTTTTCAAAAAATAAAATAATTAGGGTATCCATCCACTTCTTGGCTGGCATCCTGCAGTAATAGGCCAACATATGTTTTCTTCAGAAGAGGAAGCAGGTCTTGCTTTGTATTTTCAAAGCAATGGTTTATAAATGAACCTGAAAAGCCTGTGAGGGGCAGTGGGATGAGAAGACACACAGACAATAAATCTGAGAAAATAAAGCCCAGAAAATACATCCCAAGAGATTGCTGTTTGGCCTGGCAAGTCAGAGCCCAGGCCAGAAGCCCAAGAGAACCCCCACTCATTTTGCATGTGGCAATGGTTCCAGGCTTCTCTTGAAGATAGGTAAACTTTGGATTCCTAAAACATACAAAGATTTGACTTCATGCTGTGCTGCACGTCCTAAGAGCTACTCGTGGGTATCTAAGTTGATTTTGCACCCAGTTCTCGTTAAAGGGCTGCAAGTGACAGATCACTCTTGGCCTGTTGTGGCTGTCACTTGGGCTGACACTGCATGGGGGTGCTGGCTCTCTGCTAACCCATCGACTGAGCAGAGCATTCCCCACCCTGCCTCGCTCCTCTGCCTTACCTACTCGGCTCTTTCCATTTCCTTTGGGTTGCCTCGTAGGAAAACACAGTCTAGCAAATGCAATTTTTTCCACTCCATTGCTTCCAAGTTCTTTCTAACATTGCGTGTTGCTGCCCCTTGTGTGTCCAACAGCCACAGCGTTTACAGTCAAATGAATTTCTGTCTTCTCTAATATCTTTTTAATCTGGTTTCATTCTGACTTTTAGAAATCCAGTGTAATCATCTCAAAGGTGACATCTTCGTGAACTCTGATGTTCCAGGACCTGCTATGTTAGCATCTCTCATCTTAGATCTCAAGTACTTTACCATTTTTGTTATTTTAAGATGAGCTCAGAAAGAAATTTATGAAATCAGCAATACCACAGAAAAATTCTCAGGAGGGGAGATTCCACAATTATCTGTTCCTTACAATCAGGACTGTATTAGTGAGTTGCTGATAACGGATTTTCTATAGGACAAGTAGAGAGTGTATTGATGACTCTGGATAAACTTTACAATGGAAATCAAGACTGAAATATCAGCAAAGACCAGTGTCACAGTGATATTGTCAGCAAAGAACAAGCGTTATGGAGAGCCCTGTTTGTTCAATGACTGGGCTGTGGTTCCAATGCAAGAACAGTAGTTACTCCTCTTGGGACACTGACAATTCATGATTGCTTTCTCTCTCAGTTTTTCAGGGAAGAAATTGTTATCTTAAGGTGGAAAGGATTTTAAGAGGTGTAGAGAATGCGCTGTTGAATGTCTGTCTTTTAATAACCCTCTGCAAGATGTACACTTTTAGTGTCTGTCTCTACAGTCCAGTTGGGTGAAAAGGCTTGTTCCTAAGGCTGTAATTTTTGGTGAGGAGAGAAGCAAAATGGCAGTCTTGAATTCAGTAGAAAATACTATCCCTGAGACCTTGTCAGGACAATGCTCTAATTCCACATCTGTCCTGGTCAAATTGGGTTGCCTGGTCTGGCTACAGTATTTTATACTGAGTTATCAGTGGTGAGATTTGCCAAAATTACCCAGTTGGGTTGTAAACCCAGTACCTTTTTTTGTAAGATCATAGCAGCTCTGATCTTCTGGTTCCAGTATGAAGCTCAGTGGGGCCTTGTGACACAATGGCATGGCAATGGTGTCTGTGGAGCCTCTCCTGGGCCACAGCCTTGCAGTTTCCCACCGTGCCAGTCCAGGACTGTAGGCTGTTCCTGCCACAAATGAAGTGATCCTGCCTCTGAAATAGTTGGCACATTCTGGATTAACCAAGGAGCTGACACATTCTCTGGTCTGGGTCGGTGGTGTGGAGATGAAAGGCAATAGGCTGAAACACGAGCTTTTCCACAAAGGCCATTGTACAATGTAGTTATTTAAAAGGCAAATTTTTTAGGCAATTTGCAATAATAGGAACCAAGGGCTTAGCCTTCTTTTAATATAGATGAAAGTGCCTAACTCCTTTGAAACTGAGGAGCTAGATACCTCCTGTATTTCTATAAATTTGGCTCTGGTGAGCAGCCTTGTCACTGCTCTCCCCCCCCCATCCCTCTCTGATCTAAGCTGCTGTGTAGCAAGAGCTCTCACCATCTCCCATGAGGAGGCTGCTGCTGCCTCGGCATTTACGCACCTGGTGCCAGGCTTACAGTTGCCTTTCATGTGCTGTGGTCCATGGATTAGGTCCAGGAAAGGGGTTGCTGAAGGAAAATATCTGAAAATACTGCAAGAGGTATGTTCCAGGCTTCTCTGAATGGCCCTTTCATCTTTGCCTCAAAAAAATCAGTGAGAGTCATAGCTCTGTGAAAGGATCATGGCTGCTCTCAGGAGTGGCAGACACATTTAACATTTTGGTTTCTGTATTGGAACTAAAACTTTTACAGTGTTGCATCTATTTTAGGGATCTATTCAGCAGAGATGTTCCATTGTGGATTAACCTCTTAAGCTCATCCCACCTTTTTTTGAAAATTGTCCTCTTTATTTTCCTTCAGACTCCTCCTTAAACCCCTCCTGTGTCTCGCTGGCAGGAGCTGGCTGGTGGATAGTCACTGTTTGTCACAGTGGCTGTGCTGCTTTCTGACTGCTCTGTGTGCCTGCCAGTTGTCTCGTGTGCTGAGCACGGGCTCTCTGTGGCTGGGATCACCTTTGTGCTCCAGCTCAGCACCCTGACATGGGGGTGTGCTCCCTGGGAGCTGACTGCAGTCCACTCTGGATGGCAAATCCAGGACTGAGGAGCTAGGCAGTGCATTGCCCTGAGGCCTTCTGCTCCTGTGTGCCTTTCTCTGCTTCACCCAGACTCATCACAGCATGGAAAACTCACACAGGCTTTGCTCTTGCACATATTTTCTTATCTTTTGCAGTGTTGCTGTCTTTTGCAGGGGACAGAGAAACATGGCTTGGAGCTCTCCAGGGTGTCTGGGTGAAGAGCATGACCTTTCTTCAGTGCTCTGCAGCACTGGATCTTTAAGTGCTCAGCAGACAGCACTGGCCCAGCCAGGGCAGGTGTGGGTGTTGGCAGTGAAGTTCTCTGTGCTCAGAGGTGGTGGAATTGAAGCCCAGGATATAACAGCTCTGTCTAGAGGCATTTCTGTCTGGAGGCCATGATTTTTAGGGATACACAGCATACTTTGATGAAGGAGTGGCTCTGCTCCCCGGTGAGTCAATCACACCACAGGCACTTGAGCCTCAGGATTGCCCTTAGCCCAAATGTTCAGCTCCAGACCTGTTCCTTCCATGTAATGGTTGGTGTTTCTCAGGGCAGTGGGTGTGAAGCACACCCTGCTCCTGTTGGAGCTCTCCCACTGGGAGCTCACAGGCAGTGCTGTGTAGAAGATCTGTGGTTCCTCATCTCCCCAGCAAGGCAGCCTGGCTGTTGGACAGTCACTTCCCCACCAGCTCCTCACTGTGTTGATAACTTCTGCTGGCATCTTACTGAGTTACAGGTGTGTGGCCAGAACTGGCAGAAAGAAGCTGCTGGGAATGCAGCCAGGTGGGAGCAGCCTGCTGCTTCCTCTGCTGAAACCTGTTTGTCCTGCAGTGCATTTATTCCTGGTCTATGCTGAAGAGGAGCTACCTGAACAGCCCAGATCTGTGCCTGGTGCCAGGGGTTGAGAGAGATTTCTTTCTCTAGTGCCTACTACTTCTAGAAGTGCTGAAGCCCATAAGGAAGAAAGGTGTCACTTTAATTGCACTTTTGACTGGTTGTTGTCCAGGGCTGGCCTCTAGAAAGTGGCTGAGGAGCAAAGTGCTCCCTGGGAGATGCAGTCATGCTGTATTTCTCCGGCTGTTCAGCCCCAAGGTTGTTGTGTGATCCAAATAAGCTATCACAGAATTGGCAGCACATGCAACCCAGTCTCCATCTGCTTGAAGGAGGTTTAAAATTATGTGACATGTGATCCATAGCTGCACTCAAGTATGCTCTTCCCCTTGTTCCTCCATCCACTGCATTTGCAGTAGCTCATGTCACCCTTTGGGGTCGTGCCCACTGGCTGCTGTGTCACCAAAGAAGCCAAGGCCATGTGCAGGTGTGAGCTGGATTGGATTCCAAACAGGGTGTGGATCACAGCAGCTGTATTTGCTGACAAAATGGCCCCATCCAGTGACTGCCATTGCAGTGAGACTGGGAATTCTGGAAGAGACCCACAAAACCTGGGTGCCTTCCTGTGTGGAGCAAAGTCTGGGGTGAGGGGAAGACCCTGTGACTGTGTAGGAGTATTTGTGTGTGACAGTGATATGTGGTGGCTGTTACTGCCTGAGGCACTGCTGGGTACTGCAGTCAGGTTAGAGCTTCCAACAATGAGACACTGATTCATCTGTGGTCAATGTGTTTTTAAAAGAATGCCACTGAACTGTCAGTCTGGTTTCTCTTGACCAAGTGTGACCACTGCAAGGCTCTTTTCCTTAGGACTCCCCCATGCTGGTGACCTGAATTTTCATTTTCCTTTCTCATTCTGGTTCCTCAGGCGTTTGTGCTGTCTGATCCAGGTGGGAGAATCCTGCTGCCACCTTGGCCAGTGTGGCCTTTTGTACAGAGAAGAATGGGGCTGTGCTGAAGAAACCACAGGGTTGTGGTGCTGGTGTTCAGTGCTGTGTCACCAGCACAAACCATTTCCACCCTGTGTGTATGGGCAGATATAGCTGGGCTGCTGCAGTTGGAGGTCAGCTGTTGGAGCTGGCACAAGGCAGAGCAGTGTGGCTGAGCTCATCTGACAACACCAAGCTGTGATTCTTCCCCACTGCTCTGCCTGGGTTTGGATTTGGGGATTTGGGGGTCCTGTGCAGCTTGTGCCATATCCTGCTGTTAATTCAAAACAGTTTCTGCCAGGTTTGTTCTTGCAGGGGGAGGAGGGAGGGTGGAGGGTTCGGATGGCAGTGGACTGGGAGGCAGAGATAAATTAAGTGTTGAGCTCTAATGGGGAACATGCTCCATTGGTTTGGGTTTCCCTCCCCACCCATCCCACTCTTTTTAATCTGTGGCACAGTCTTGGGAGCAGTTTGAGAACGGAAGTGATTTCAGACTGGAGGTGACCTCATCCGTCTCCACTGCTCTGAGGTGGAGCAGTGTTTGGAGGCCCAGCCAGAGCTTGAATGATGCAGGCAAGGAGAGCCCTGTGCTTCCTGCCCAGTGGTGCACAGCTGTGTGAGGGAGTGGGAAGTGGGTGATGCCGTGGGGGTTTTTGTCTTTCTCTTCTCATCTTTCTGCATACTAGAGTGGTGGGAAGTAGGAAGGAGAAGCAGAGTCCAAAAAACACAGCTGGACATGTCACATATCAGGGCAGTTAGTTCCTGATGAAAGGTCCAGCCCTGTCCTGCAGGGTGCTGAGCTGTGCCCTGCTGGAAAACACACTAAGTGTGGTCATGGGCTGTGTGCAAGGTGCTGAAGGTATGTGCATGGCTGGAAGAGTCCTTGCTGGGTTCTTTGAATCTGAGGACCCTGTGGATCAGCAGAAAAGGAGATCAGAGTCCTCCAGGAGGCTTTGCTTTTTAGGACCCAAGATGTCAATGAGAAACCTGGGGGATCTGAGGATCTGGAGCATGGGGTGAGAGCCAGCTGAGGTATCAGCTGCAGGTCCAGATAGTGATGAGGAGCACATGACCACAGATGCTACTTGCAGAAACTACCAGATAATCTGCTTCCTGACATGGCAAAGGACCCTTCCTCCTGCCTTGATGTCTGCTATTTTGAGGTGGCCAAGATTTTCTGTGGCACAGCTGGAGCCTGGAGTCCTTGGACTCTGCTGGTGTCCAGCAAGCCCAGCTGTCTCCTGGATTCTGGAGCTGGTTTGCCAGTTGCAGCTCTGGACTCAGTAAATGTCCATGTTTTTCACTAAGGACAGCTTCCAAGTGCTGTCTCACAAGCTGTGTGGGGGTGTCCAGCCACTTCCCCTCAAGCTTAGTTGTCTTCTGGCTCCAGCTCAAGCTGAAGAGATGCTGGGCTGTGGTAGGCTATGGTTGGGAAAATAAAAGCAGTCTTTTCTCATGTCTCTGTGGCTGTGTGGCTGCAGAAACTCCCTGTAGCTGGGTAGGCAGTATTGGAGGGGGATAAATTGACTGGAAGAATTTGTTTTTCTCTTGGCCTTGTCCCAGGTGGCATCAAGATTCTTGCTTGGATATTAATTTCCCTCTCACCACTGCTAAATAGGGAGAGTTTAACCATTCATGGGATCTAGCAAGAGACTTTCTCCAGCCCTCTTGCCCCTCTTCCCTGTTTCAGTCCCTGGGAGCAGGGACTACAAATGAATCCTGTTGTGAGCATGTTACAGTGAGGACAAGAATTTTGCTTCTTTGCTCCTTCCTGCCTCATCATTGTCTCCATGCCTGTACGTGATGAAACAATCTCAAAATGCATGGACAAACAGGTATTTTATGTTAAAAATGCCCCCTTTTTCCCCTCTGCTCAGCATCCCACAGCTGTGCCCATGACACTGAAGGGCAGTGACAGGTGACAGGCACTGGCTGGGTTACAGAGGGGCTCTGCCGTGTCTTTGAGAAGGAGTTTGGGTCAGTGCAGCCCAAGGAGAGGTTTGTGTTTCTGTCAGTGGTGACGGATGTGTGGCAGTGCTGGCTGCCTGGCAGGGCTCAGGACCTTGGCAGCTCGCTGCATCTGCAGCCTCTGTGTGTGAGCCCCAGCAGCATCCCAGAAAGGGACCATTATCCCCAAGCCTTGCCTGTTGCTGAAGTCAGGAGGGCACAATAAAGATGTGTCCCGGCGGCAGCCTGGAGCGGGCTCGTGTGTCGGGAACAAAGGAGGCTTTGTACCAGGCACTGCCTCTGGTGGGAGGTTTGTCAGCTCTGGAGCTGGGATGGTAACTCAGGGCTCTGTGCCAGCCCTGCTGTGGTGCTCCCCTGATTCAGAGCAGGGTCACTGGTTCTTCCTTCACTGGGGGAGGTCTTGGCAGCAGATCCTGCTTGCCTGAGCACAGCTTTGCCCGGTGGGCTGGGAACTGCAGGAGGCAGGGCTCCCCTGGTCTCTCAGGTTCATCAGCCCTGTGCTCTGTGGCCTGAAGCTGTGTGTGCTCTCTGCTATTAAATCCCCAGAAGCAGCCTCAGGGTGACTGGGACAGGGCTGTAATGGACCAGGATGGCAATGTCACTCTATCTGAAGCTTGGAGGAGAAATGTCTCCTGGGAAGATTTCAGCAGAGCAGGGCTGAGTGGGACAGCTTTACAATATGTGATAACAAAGTAAAGGCAGATTGGAGAAGTGAGGGAAGCTCCTGTGCTCGAGCTGTTACACCAGACACATGAGCTGCAGGAGGATACGCTTCAGAGAAAGCTCTTTTCCAGCTATTGAGAATGGACCTGAGGTCTGGCTGCTCTCCCACCTCTGGCTGCAGCATCAGGGCCATGTTGTTGTGGGGCTGAGCATGGTGGTGCCTGCCGAGTGATCCAGAATTGCCCTCTCCAGAGGGGTGTGGTTGGAGATGAGATAATCAAAAACACAATGGGCCAGAGAAGCTGATAATGGGATTGAGGCAGTAACACAAGATCATATTGGGAAGGATCTCTCCATGAAGCTGTGTAGGATGCTTTAGCATTTTGGTTTTGTGGCAGTTTTGTCCAGCCAGTTGCTGCTAGTGCAATATTGCAGTTTTGTTCATGCTATGTCCTGATATTCCATCCTTACTCACCTAAGAGCAATGTTCTCCAGGAACACTCAGTTCTGCTCTCTCCAGTGAAGACTAGAAAGATTTTATTGTGAAGGAAAGGAGAACTTTGTGTATGTTCTGCTGCTCTCTGCTGTTGTTGTGACTCCACCACAGGCACTAGATCTTCCAAATAGAAGGAATCTCTGAAGAGAATTGCAGGGCCCATGGGCAGGCTGAGAGCAGCATAATGTCTCTTCTGGCTCTGAAAAAATATGTGCTCAGAGAGGAAGCAGCAAACACAGGAAGAGGGTTGTTGCTGAACACAAACTGCCAAGAATTAAGCAATCTGTTTTATAGTATGAAACCTCCTGTTGAGCAAGAAGACTTATTTTCCCTCCCAAGCAGGTGTGACTGGTAAAGCAAGGTGGCAAAGTCCTCCCAAAGTTCAGCTGCCAGACAGGACCAATACTTCTGTAGCCCTCCCTACATAGAGTGTCCCCAGTTTTTGTCTCTTTCCTCCTGCTACCTTTTTTGGAAGCTGCCTAGACTCTCCCACGGTACCGGCTGCCATTTTCACCTCCACTCTGTGCTTTTGTGCTGCACAGGCACCACTAGCATGTTTTACTCTTTTGAGATAGAAAAATCAAGGCCTAGTAGCTGTTAATTTAGGGATCCTGCCTTATCAGTGGCAGATTCCCTTTGGCTTTGAGAGGGCAGGCCAAGAGATGTGGGAACAGCTTTATCAACCCCTTCTGTGCTGTGGTGCCATTCAGAGCAGTAATTTGGTGGAGCTGTGCTTGGGAGCGAGTCCTCTGTGCCTTCAGGGAAGTGGCCTATAGGTGGATTAAACATGGAGCTTGTCACAAAATCAAAGGGGGAGGGCTGCAGTGCCTCCCAGGTGTTCACTTTGCAGAAGGGAGGTATTAGGTCACTGAGGAGGGTGAATTCAGCCTCTGTCCCAGCTGTCTGGCTGTCCATTCCCTGTGTGCTCAGGAGAGCAAACCCTCTCTAGAGTCCTTTGCTGTGTAGCTGCTCCTGTGAGCCAGCACATAAATGGAAACAGATGGCTCCGTCTCAGCGGTTAGTAGGAATCTCTCACTGCTGCAAAACTGCTAATGAAGTCTGGGGCTGGACTGAAGCAGACAAGGCTGCTGTGCTGGTGGGCTGTGCTGGGCTCCTGGCTCTGTGCTGGGTGCCTTTACTGCCCCTCTGTCACAAGAGCACAAGATTGCTGAGCTGACCCCCCAGCCTGGCAAACTGTGCTGTGTCCTGCAGCAGCCTCAGGCAGAGTGTTCATCTGGGTACTGCAGAGCCACTGGGACCTGTCAGTGTCCACCAGTCTTGGTAAATGATCTGTATGGCCATCCTTACTCTGGCTTCCTTACTTGCAATTCATGCCTGTATTATGGAAGGGCATGAGGAGCCCTCTAGTATCCCTGCTGAGACTCTGAACCAGATACTTCCTCATTTAAGGCTCTTTGCTCTGTTTCACTACAAACTCAAACTAACTAGTCTTATTTTTGCTGTGGTGGTCAACATCTCCCTGATAAGGAGAAGCAACACTCAGCAGTTACTGACTATTACTCTTAAGCTTGGGAGAAACTTCATTTAAATTCCCTTTGACAGCACAGTTTGATTTAGATGTTCAGTGACTTGAAGTTCTCCCATCATCACATAAAATGTGAATCTCTAGTCACACTGCAGGGCACAGGAAAGTGGTGAGTTGTGCAGCAGAGGTGTAACCAGGCTTGGTGTTTGCTGGAGCAAGTAGGTGATGGAGAAGGGGAGAGAAAGGTGTTGGAAAGCATTTCTTGATTTCGTTTTTGATTATTCTGACAGTTGCCCCCCAGGCATGGCCTCAGTGTCTGCAACGGCAGGGTACAGGGAGCCAATGTGAATGCTGGGTGGCTGCAAAACAACAGGCAAGCAGGGAACAATCCTGGTCCCCAGCTGCCTTGCTGCCCTCACCTTTTCTTCATTCATGCAGCAAACTGCCAGGCTCTGTGTCTGCCTGGGTGGTCCCACAGCTGTGCTGGGGACCTCCTTGGGCAGCGGGGGCTGTGATGCCCTTTGGGAATACCGTGCCTCGCTGGCACTGTGAGCTGGTGTGGGCACTGGTGTGTGCCAGGCCCTGGGAAGCCCAGCCAGGCTGCAAATGGTGGGGAGGCACTGACTGTTCAAGGGCTGCAGTGTCTCAGCCTCGTGGCCTGCGAGCCTGGCACAGCTGGGTAATGCTCCATGCAGCTCTTGGTGGGCAGCCAGCAGTGGGCTGGCATGGATCACAGAGGAGAGAGTCAGCTGCAAGCTCCTGGAATCTTCTGAAAGGCATTTCAAAGCCCTTGCATGGAGCAGGGAGCAGTTCGGTTTTTGCAGCCAGGTGCAGAATAGAAGCTACCAAGCCCAGGCAGTGATGTGGAGCTGCTGGAGGTCTCAGTGGTTTGCACTGGAGGGCTGTAAGCTCTGCATGGATTCAGGACCTTGCCTATGAAGAACACAGGATGTCACAGGTTACAATAGGATAGAGCTGGCAGATTTGTCTCTGAAAGCTTCAGTCCGTACATCTCCTGTGAGGGGGAAACTGTGGAAAAGTTGTGGATCCCAGCAGGATAAGTCCTCTCTGTCAGGTAGAACTGATGTGTCTGTGCATCTCTGCAGGTCCTGGGGATGCTTGTGCAACCATCAGGACTTCAGGTGTCAGTACTGCTTCCCAGAAAGCCACTTCTTAGTGGCAGGGGAGGACAGACAATCTTGTATGCTCAGTGAGGATCTCTTTGGATACTTCATCTGGGCACACAATCCTCTCCTTCTCTGGGAGCTCTGAGATACAGCTCTGTGTTAAATTACCCCAATTTCATCATTGCTCCATCTCTTCCTCAGGTTTCCTGCAGGAGAGTGTTATGATCTTTTTCTGAGAGCATCTCACACCATGGCTGAGAATCAGGTATGCTTCTTTAGGCCCTGCCCAAAAGGAGTGTTTGGCTCCACTGCTCATAAATGGAGGTGTGCTGCAATCCCAGTCCAGCTGATTGTGTATTCCTGCTGATTAGCTAATTGCTTCCAATTGCCAGCAACATCATACTCATTGAATTCACACTGTGTTACCTGGGGAAAAGGGGCAGGGTGCAGCTATTGGAGGGAAGCCTGTGTTTGCCAGGCTGAAAAGGACAAATGCTACTGCAATGAAGCACTCAAATCATCATGCAGTCCATTCTGCTGTTCATACTGAACCAAGAACAACATCCTGGGGAGGAAGGGAGCAGAATTTCCCTCTGACTAATGCTGCTGGATTGTGCAGGGCTTCGGGGGAACTGCCAGCCAGAGAAACCATCAGGAGGGGAAAGGAAATGGAAAGGGAATCTAATTATCCATCTGCAAAGACAGATGCTAGTCCCGACACAGGGCCCAGCCCTGGGCAGACTGATGTGGGCAGTGACGTTTGCACAGACTGTGTTTATGGAGGGGCTGGGAAACGGGCTCCTGGGGGTCCCCTCTGGGATGGCAGATGGTCCAGCACACATCACAGCCAGCCAGGGGAGACTGGGAGACACACAGCTGCTTTTGCTGGGAACACTGGCCCGTGCTGGGCTCCGAGGGACGGCGCTTCGCAGCCAGGTACGGCTGTGCTGTGTGGGGATGGAGGTGCAGCACAGGCAGAGCTGTGCTGGTGCAGAGGAAGGAGGCTGAGTGCGTGGCTCCCTCTCAACAGGCTCATCTCGGTCAGGTGGGCTGGGGCTGCAAGCCCAGGGCTGAGGGTGGGAAGGAAGGTGAAGGTCCCTGTGTGCCTCTGGTGTCTCAAGGTGCACAAGGATTTTGCTGACAGCAGGGAGGGAGGGGGTGTGGCTGGAGCCTGGGCACCTGAGTCCTTTATGGGAGACCTGCAGGAGACCCCCGAGGAAGGAGAAGGTGCCTCTGCCTCCTTGTTCTGCAGAGTTTTTCAGAGTTATTGCTCACACAGTCTGAGGCCAGTTTTTCTTTCTTTGGGTGCTTCCCAGAACTGAAGGTTGCTTTAGAGAGCTGCCTTTCCCCCCTTAATTAATGGAATTTAAAATTATTTGGTGAGCTAAGTGGATTTATTCTCCTCTCTTGTGGGCATCAGCTACTCCTAAAGTTATGTTAATTGTAGCTGGAAGATAGAGGTTGGGAGTTCTCCCAAGACAGTTGGCTTTCATTCTCCCAATAAGGTTTTCAGGAGCCTGCTGGGAGGACAGCAGGGTTAAGATCTCCTTGCAGATCGCAAAGTGTCCACGAGAAGGGTGAACTGGGAATGAATCAGGAGAATTTCTGTTTGAATGGAGCATCTTTGTTGTCCACTGCCTTGCTCTCCATGGTCTGTGCTCAGTGTGCCGTTTGCAGGTGTGGTGCCCCAGCCTGGACTGTCGTGCCCTGTGATGCCCTTGGCTTAGCTCCTGCTGGACCAGGTGTAGGTGTCTCACGATGCTCAGAGGCCGTGATGTCCTCTCCAGTTCAGGATTCAGCCTCTTTGGTAGACAGGCCTGATCCTGCATCCCTTACTCACGTGAGCAGTCGTCTCTATTTCAAAGGGACTACTCGGTGAGTAAGGATCGCAGGATTGGGACCACTACCTGTAACTTAAACTGCACCTTCTCTAGGATCCTGTCCCCAACCTTTTCCTATTCATGTATGTTAGCATGTATCAAGAACTTCCAAAACTGATGTTCTTGTCATTTGGATGGAGAACCTGAGAGCTGGAAGAAGCAGTGCCTTTCCATTGCAGAGGATAAATCACCAATATTTTCCATCCTTTTCCACCAAACCACTCTAAGCCCAGCCAGCTTCTGTGCCCCAGAGGAATGTGTGCCTGTTTCTCTCCCAAACGTTATTCCTGGCTTCTCAGGGCTGGCAGGGCTCTGCTCTGCCTCTCCCTGGTTTTCCCAGCTTTGAGATGAGAGGCCGGGCATCTATTTAAGCCTGATTTGTCCTGCAGAACTGGAGAATGCATCGGAAGGAAAGATGAGCAGCAGTAGTGCCGAGATTGCCACAGACCTTCCTGCACCACCTGGCTTCTCCTTCTGTCTTAACAGGCTAAATTTGGAAAACTCTGTCCTGTGCTAAGGAATGTGTTCGCAATCGGAGGAAGCAGCGAGGGCGGCAGGTTTGACCCGTACGTTGATTTCCATGTGGCCTTGGCCGGGGAAGCCTCCTGGGCTCCCCGCTCGGACACGGCCCTTGCGCGGGCCGGCTTCTCCCTCGCGCGGAGCGCTCCGGTACCGCACGGCGGCTCCTCCGTGGGGAGCAGCGGGCAGAGACCGAGGGGCGGCCGGGACAGAGCCGGGCAGAGACCGAGGGGCTGCTGGAAGAGATCCGAGCAGAGACCGAGGGGCGGCCGGGACAGAGCCGGGCAGAGACCGAGGGGCTGCTGGAAGAGATCCGAGCAGCGACCGAGAGGCTGCTGGAAGACATCCAGCCAGCTCCACGTCTGCCCAGTTTGTTATATCGTGCAGATTATCCTAAATGAGGAGCTGGGTGTGAGAAGCTCTGTGAACTCGCTCCAGAGCAAGTCACGAGTTTAAACAAGCAGGAGGCAAATTACGGTCGTGGCTCCTTTTTAAGAGCTGGAAGTGGAGGCATGGCATGAGTCACACAGAGCTTCTTGAGAAGCACGAGGCACTTCAAGTGGAAGCAGGGAGCATAAATACCTTTGAAATAGAATTTGATACATTTCTGGAGGGATTATGTGACAAAGCAGCAGTGATCCTTGAGCGGAAATTAAAAGTTTGACCTGTGGGATAGGTAAAAGAAAATATGAGATCTGGCTGCTGTGCAGATTGTGCTTGTGGCACTGAACACACAGGGGATTAATCCTCTGCTTTGGGATTTCTGCATTTCTTGTCTGGTATCTTGTCTTTTCCTGAGCATCACAGGATGCAGCCTGGCTAAAGCATCAGATACTCCCAGAAGCCACTTACATGGAGCCTTGCTTGCAAGTTTGAGGTTAAATTATTCATCAGACTTTAGATCAGCAAGGCTTTTTCCCTTGGATCAGGTCAGCAGGAGCCTCAGGGTGAGCTCTGCTGGTGATGGAGCAGCAGAGTTCAAACCTTGCAATATCCGTGAGATTCATCTGTTTGAAGTCAGCACTGATGTTCCTTACAGTGGGAGAGGAGGCAGCAGGAGAAGAAGGTGGTAACTGAGCCCTAGAGGTTCCCAGCTATGCACCTGCATGAAGGATATTGGTTGTTCTTTAACCTCCATTGCCCTGGTCCAAGCAGGGAATGGGTTTGTTGCCTGCTGCTGCTCCTGTTCAGCTTGAGCAAAACAAGCTTCTCTGGAACTGCCCTTCCCTTCGTCCTAGAAAACAGCCAGGAAGAAAATCTCCTTTCTGTGGGGAATTCTGAAAATAGCTTAGTTGCTTCAGAGGAAGAAACATAAGTGCTGTTATTACATGACTGCACTGATGCTGCCAAGCCATGGATATGCAGTTTCACCACTCTTCCATGCAGGCCAGACTGGCTGGGTGCATCTCTGGTGAGACCCTGTTACCTGGCTCTGTGCTGCTCAAGAGCATCTGTCTGGATAAAGCTAAAGATTTTTCCTTCCATGACATGCTCCTGGTTGTTCCCCAAGGATGGAGCCTGACTACTGCAGTCCCTAAGCCACAGCATTTCTGCCAGAAAACAGCTCCCCTGCAGGTGGAGGACTTCCCTTCTATCACAGTTTGACAAAGAGCTGGTCTGGGAGGTGGGAAGGACTTGGTGGACCCCAAGCCTTGTTGACTGGCAGGTTTGGGCTGGTGCTCTGACACTCAGAAAGCTGGATCCTGCAGCCCGTTTGACCCCCAAGCTGTGCTCTCCTGCCTGGACAGGAGCTTAGAGATGCCAGTGGAAAAAAACACTCTAGATTTGCTCTAGATCTTGGAAGTGCCGAGATTTTCCCTACTGAGCTCTGCTGGACACTGCAGGAGATGTCTTCTGTTTTTCTTCTTTTAAGAATGGTGTACATCAGATTTCTTGTTGGAGCAGAAGGCCAGGATTTACACTGGGCATTTCTAAAGGCTGTGTGGAAAGAGGATTGTGATCAGAAAGGACAGGGGCAAAACAAGATTGGCTTGACTGTCTTTGGGAAGTTTGGACACAGATCAGCCTGAGCCAACAGCTCTGGGTGTGTCATGCAACACATCTGAGGGACATAAACAAGTCTGTCATTTATGGTTTGGTGACTCTGAGGATGCCACATGAGCATCTCTAGGAGGAACAGGAGAGGCTGAGACCAGTTGACTGTCCTGCATTTTGGAAGCCATAGCATTGGCCACTCAGTCTTAAGATGATCTCTGTAGCCAAAACCTACTCTTCTGTTTTTTTTCCTAATCTGCTCTCTGAGTTGTCAGGCATGGCCTTCTGACTGGAATTCTTCCCTGGCTGCCAGTCCTGAGAGCATGTGTGATGTGTGAGAGCTCAAGGCACTTGGGAGACAGTAGTTCCTTGTTCCTCTGCACTCTCAGCACAGCTCCTGGGGCCACGAACAACACTGTGGTTTTGTCACAAGCAAATCATTGTTGACTTCATCTGTGATCCCAACCCAAAAAAATGTTCTGATTTGGTGCAGTGGGCTCGTGGGGACACAGCATGTCTACATGTGCCTTTGGAAGATGCCTGTGGTTGGTGGCCGTGTGGCCTGTGGCCTTCAGACAAGGGTTTTCCAAGCCATAAGAATTCTTGGGAGTTGGAGAGGGTTTGCATGCAGCTATAGTGGTTTATGGTGTAGAAGGACTGGTGAAACTTCCTGTTATCTTAAGGTTTGGATGCACCTTGGGTATGCCACAAGCCATTGCTCCTGCTGCCCAGTGCAGGCAGCGTGGTGCTGTCACTGCTTCTCAGTCGTGTGCCAGCTGCAGACCCTGGTGGGAGAGCTCCCCAGTCCTGGAAAGCAAGGATTATGTGAATCTAGGAGGAGGAAGAGGTGTCATGAGCATGGCCTGACCTGCCACTGATCTGGGAGACCAATGCAGGGCTGTTAGCTCCCTGGGGGATGGAGCAATGCTGCAGAGTGAGGGCAGAGCCACGAAACAGGGATGTAATCTAAGCAGTGGCAATTCCTGGCACACCTGCATCTCAGTCCAAGCCTTCTGCTTGACTGCTACACACAGAAATAGCTGGGAACAAAACTCAGTGGGTGTGATTAAGGATGCTGCTGGCGGAGCAGGGTGGTTTGGAGAAGAGTTTCATGCGTGTGGTATGACAGCTGTTGTATGGCAGGAGTTTTCCTGCTCTAAGAGCGTTTCCCGTTTATTTTTATCAGCCTTTAGGATCTTGTGACTTCTGACATCACCCGCCATCCAATTGCAGGATGGCAGCGCAGGTAGAACATTGGGGGTTCTTCCCCTCTTCTTTCCTTTGCACACTCACAGCTGCTTCCAGTCTTCAGGCCACTGGACCTTGGAGTGACTCAGTACCTTATAACAGAACCTGGTGTCAGCCAGACTTAGGGGACATGGTGGAGGCTCTGGGTCGTGGCCCAAGGTGACCAGGGCAGGCCTTGCTGGTCTGGCACTCTGTGGAGTCACTGCTGGAGCCTTGCAAATCCCAGAGAAGCAGCAGGAGCTCTGGCTGAGAGCGAGGCAGGAGGATGGCTGCAGCCTTTGTCCTTCCCGTTGGTGAGTAGAAAGCTGCTCAGGAACCCGTGGGGCAAGGGACAGGTTCCTCCAGCACCACCAGTGCTGTCATCTCCTGTCACTTCATTATCCATGCTGTGGTATTAACCCCCTGGTTTTCAGAATGGTGATTATATGAAATTAGGAGCTTTTGTCTGTTTTATATAAATTCTTGTCCAAATTGTGCAGTTTCTATGGCTGGACAGAAAAGCTGGTAGGCATATTTTATAGAAAGGTTGAGAACCCAGACCTGAGATTTGAATGACCGTTTTGGTGTGCTCAGCTGTTACTGGGTTGGGTTCATCTGCTTAATGAACACCCAGATACTTCCTTATTCTGAAACTTCAGAGCGCCCTTGGTTGCTGTAAGATCCAGAATGCATCTGCTGCTATTCCAACTAGATTCAGAGATGAGGCTGCAGTAGAGCCTGGACTAGACAAGAGATTAGCCTGCACCACGTGGGGACAGATCCATGTCAATGAGGACTGCAATCTAGGGATGAGATTTGAACCCTGCTTTTGGGGGGCTTTGTGGACCCTTGAGACCTTCACCCACACAGCCAGAAAGCAGCATATTTTTGCTGAGAGCAGCTTTCCTCCAGCAAACCTTTGTCTCGGCCGCGACAGGCAGGGTATGTAAGAAATCCTCCAGCTGAATAGGCCCATCTGTCACGCGGAGTCAGACCGATGGCAGGGACAGCATCCGGTACGTGCACAGCCTCTCCGCGGGACACTGGCGGGGCGAGAGACATCGCCTCTGGCCTGCGGCCGCGGTGGCCTTTGTCCTGTCCTCGCTGGCAGGCTCCTCCCGCGGCACAGGCGGAGGCAGGAAATCCCGGGCAGCTGCCTGGGAGCCTCCTCGCCTTTCCTCGCCTCTCCCCGGCTCTGCTCCTCGCCTCGGCACCGAGGCGAGCCGAGCCAGCCCTGCGTGTGTGTGCACGCGTAGGCGGGGGGGCTGCCGCATGGATTTAGCGAAGGCTGGGAGGGAACACATGGGTTGGGGTTTTTTCCCTTGGCCCGCGGTGGCTGTCCGTCCGTCCTGCCAGCCGCGGTTATGGATTCGATCATTATTCAGGAGCGGTTAGTGGAGCGGCTGCTGTCTCCCCGGACGCAGGCACAGCGAAGCCACCCAGGCAAGCTGAAGGTACCGGGATGTATTTATAGCACTGCGCGAGCCGGGGAGCAGCGGGGACAGGAGGGGGGAGGATGGTGCCCGAGAAGACGCGCGCAGCACAAGATGAGACCTCTGAGGAGCAGAGGAGCGGAAAGACTCCGGTAAGGGAGGGCCGGCGGCGCCGAGAGGAGGGGAGCAGCCCCCGCGGGCGCGGGGCCGCCTGGAGCCGGGGGCAGCCGAGGGATGCGCGGCGCTTTGTGCGGTTATCCGGGCAGTGATTCCCCGTCTGAATGGCGTGTGCGTGCGTGGGGGGGCCCAGGGCTGGAGTCAGCGCTATGTATGCCCACACGCAGTCCGATTTGTGTTAATTAACGCTGTGTTAATGCTGCGCTTTGCTGGCCGCTTTCCTTCTCTTCAGCAAATGCTGGTGGGCGAGTGGTTTTGCCGATACTTCTGTGCTCAGCCCCAGGCCCGAGGAGCAGATGTCCGTGACAGATGCCTCAGGGGCTGTTTGTGTTATGAATTTATGCAGCTTTCTGCAATGAAAGGAAGCAAAGGGTCTGCCTCTCCTCCAGGTCTGGGCTGCGCTGGTTCGTGCAGACGCGGATGTGGCGGCCGTGCCTGGCCGGAGGGGAAAGGCTGGAGGAAGGGCTGCCTGGGAGGGAGCTGGATGGCTTCTGCTGGAGGCTGTGACACCGAGAGGACCCCTTCCCCCTGAAGGGGCAGAGGCGCCAGGGTCCTAGCACAGCTCCATCATTTCTGAGGCTTGCTCCAGACCTTGATAGGGATTATTCTTCAAATTTGCTGTGGTCCCATGATGTTTAATTTTAGCCCTTTTGAATATACCCAGCAAGGCCCCTTTTATCCCCAGGCTCAATGGTGAAGTCACGTGAGATCTGCGTTGGTTTAAATAGCACATCCACCAGAGACGTGAGGAGGGAATTGGAAAGGACAGGAGGGATGGAGGCTGCACTCTGCCTTGGAGATGCAGGCAGCCTGTGAACACCTCGGTACCAGGATACTTTCTTCTCTATGCAACACATACCCCCTACAGGAACAGGGCTTGAGCTCACCCAGGGCTTTGTTCTTGGCCTGAACTCCCAGGGAGAGCAGTGGCTGCCTGAGGAGCCCTGGCCACCTCGGCTGGGTATTAGAGGATGTGAGGATGTGACATGTTGCTGTAATGTCTGGTGAACCAGCAAGCGTGTGCCAAAGGAGAGTCCGGGTACGTTTTGCTTGGCCTGGGGTGCTTTGGTGTGTGTCAGGGTCCCAAAGATTATCCACAGTACTGTGGTGGTGTGTGGGGCACGTTCCCAGGCACGTGGTAGTGGGATGCCAGCGGGAACAAAGGCAGTGTCGTGGAGCAGGCAGTGGGAGAGGAGCTCCTTGTGCCAGAGCGCCGCTGGCTTGGCTGAGGCCCTTCCCTGACAGCTGGAGTTGGCAAGGGAAGCACAGTGCAGGAACCAGCTGTCCTGCTTTTGTCAGCTTGATGGGACCTGGCTTGTGAGGGTCAAGAGCAAGGGGAGGGGGCAGTGATGCATTTAGGAACTTACTCCATCCAAGCTTCTCATCTAATTAATGGATTTTAGCTTTTCCTAACCCAGAAAGCCCCCTGTCTCTGTCAGTAGGCTCTCCAAGCCTCTCCACCCCATGCACAGTTGCTCTGCAGATACTACCTGGAGGTGGTGAGTGGTGTAGAGCTTTGAGCAAGGCACACACCAGGCTGGGGAGGCTCCTTGGGCTCATTAAGTGCCGTGTCGATGTTGCCGTGCTGGCAGAGGTTGTGGTACATGCCTGTCAGTGCCCAAATATGACTGGGAAAGGAGCATGCACTAAGTGTCTCAAAGCAAAGGTGAAGAACCACGAGTCAAGGCTGGTGCAGAGTGACAACTCACTTTGTATCTCTTACCTTCACCCTTGACAGGGCCCTGCAGGGTGTCCATGGTTTGTCAGAGGGAGACATGGCTGGGGATGGAGTTTTTCCCCTCACAGATCTGGCTGTCTCCCATAGTGAGGAAACTCCTCTGCTGCTATTGCACTCAGCACTGACCTTCCTTTCTGCAAGGGAAATGACTGCATGAGTCAGGGGTACAGGGCAGTGTCCTGCACCAGCTGGGATTTGCTCATTTTGAATATCATGATTCCACGGAGCTATGGGGAGGCAACCAAAGGTACAGCAAATCCACACTCTCTTGGTTGGGCTGAACAGAAATGAGAGATCAGGTTCAGCCAGTTACACCTGGCAGAAGTAAGTGGAGTTGCACCAGAGCACAACTCCCCAGTGTCTCCATTGTCAGCCCTAAGTCATCTAGGTTAAAAACCAAGCAAAACAAGAGAAACACACCCCAAGCCTCAGCTATGGTTTCATTAGCACATTACTGGTGCTATTTCAGCATCAAGTCACTGGAGAGAGCGGGTGATCATTGTCTTTACAAAGTCTGGTAAAGATCAGGGCAGGAGAACCACAAAAGGGGAGTATGTTGTATATTTGTGGTGCTTGCTGGGAAACACTGGACCTTTTCCTGTGAGGTGTTGGCTGTTATGTGTCTACTTTGGCTGTGCTCATGGATGTGTTTTACCAGGAAGTGAAGCAGCTGTGAGACAGCTCTGGTACAGAGGCTGGAAGCAGTCTTTTCTTCCTTGTTTTTGTGACCTTGCCATTATCACGTTTCTCACTCAGCTTTGCACACCTCATTTGCCCTTTACTGAGCCCTTTGGGTGGCAGCTCGTGGTGTCCCCCAGGCAGGCATTGCTTTGCTGCATGCAGCTTGTCAGAGCTTCCATCACTCATCACCCGTGGGTTTCACTGCCGCTCACTGCACTGCTGCTCGGGATGTCACTGCCTTTTAGATCAGTCATTACAGCTGCCAGTGGAGCACTTTGGGCACTCTCTAATCCTCCCCTTTTCTCTAATTTCATTTTCTCTTTCTGTCCCTCCCTTTCTGGATTGTGGGCTGGTGAAACAACATTGTTTCAGCTATGGGAGGTGAGGGAGATCAGAACCCACAATCACTCACAGCTAAAATGACCAAGTTTCAGACCCAAACCAAACCTCAGTTGCTGCAAAGTAGTGACAGTCCTAAAGGTCAGAGTTCTTGTGCCACGATGGCCATCAGCCACATCTGTTCCATCTAAGTGAGCAGCTCCAGAACAGCCATAAATTGGGAGGAGGAGACTCTCCATCTTCCCTGCTCAGTGTCCCCAGTGGAACTTTGCAGTCTGTCAGACTGAGGATGCCCAGGGATTCTCAGACAGGTGGACATGCAGCTGTAGAGAGCTGCTTGGGAGCAACCTTGCTCACCTACAGTGTGGAAATAGGTACAAGTCAGCATTGCCCTAAGCTTGGCACCCTGGGTCATATTTTATATTTCTTTGAGTGTGCAGCCCAGGAATGGAGAGAGTTAAACTTACGAATGGAGATGTTCCCTGCTGTGCCTGAGAATGGGTGAGGACAGTCATGTGCTTGAAGGCATCCATGGAATAGGAGCAAGGGCCAATTTTGAGGAACTCCCGGCTTTGTGGATGTGTCTGTGATGCGAATCCCTGTGGTATGATTATATTCAGTGATGTTGAAATGCAGAGTCCATCATGTCTCTAGCTCAGGCATTTGTGAATGGCTTAGTGTGCTTGTACAGAGCGTGTGGCATGCTTGTGGGGTGCCTGTGGAATCTGTGCTGTGAGGGAGCACTCAGTGACAAGGGGCTGTGTCTGGGGAGTAGTTGTGTAGTAGGTAACACTTCAGTAATACTAAATGTAATACCCTTACCAAAATAATCTTAGTTCTATTATCAATATTTCCACGTCCTTCCACTTCCCATGCTCCTTGAACTTTGGTCTCTTCAGAAATAACACAAGAGATTACTCAGGATTTCCTCTTATTCAGCCAGGAGTGGCTGTGACACAGCAAGAAATAATCCCCTCTCACGTCAAGCAGAAGCTGAGCCACTGTACCTTCCTCTAGACCTGGCTCAGGACAGTGCAAGCCCCGGGGTGCTAATGACAGAGCTCTGCATCATGTAGCACACGTGTCTCTGGTGGGAAGGATGTGGAAATTACCTGGGGAGAAGTGGCACTTGGTGACCCTGCTGTGAAGGGAGCCTGTGACTGTGCAGATGAAGCAGAGTTAGGAAGTCTGTCAGCAGCAGCAGGCCTAGATGTGCTCTCTGGTGGGAATGGTGGGATGTGCCTTTTCCCTTGTGCTCCCTGTGCTGAGAAGCTGCTGGGAGAGTAGCCAAGCAGGACTGTGGCTGGGACACGTCCCTTTGTGCCCACCTGTGGGAAGGGCCAGGTCCCTAAGCCCAGAGGAGGGGTGTGCCTTGCCCTGCACTGCTGCCAGGGCAGGGACCTGCCTCTTCTCCAGCCCTTGGCTCTGCCCACTCCCTGTCACTGTGTGAGGCTCAAGCAGAAGGGGTGGCACACTCTGACCTGCTGCCATCTGCCTCTGCCCCACAGGACCATGAGAAGCAGTACGTGGGCTTTGCCACTCTGCCGAACCAGGTCCACCGGAAATCCGTGAAGAAGGGTTTCGACTTCACCCTGATGGTTGCAGGTGAGACTGCCCATGCATGGAGGTGGCTGGGCCACATGGTGGGTATGGGAGGGAACCATAGCTCCCATAGCACCTGCATCCTCCCCTCACTCTGTTCTGGTCCTTGTCTCAGGCCTTGCATTGCTCCACAGCCTGTGGTGGTTCCCCCAGGAAGAATGGGCCCCTCCTGACCCCTCATAACCCACCTGAGCAAGCTTTTCCTCCAACAGTGACTGCTCTGGGTGGTGAAGGCAGGGTCAAATAGGGACTGAGGGAAAGGAAGGAGAGGGAGAATGGGAGAGCTGGGAGATCACATTTGTACAAGGATTGAGACATCTTGCAGCAAAAGTCTTTCCACTGCTGCAAAAATGTAGCACCAATAAACAGCTCCTGACAGCTTGTCTCTCTTGCTTCCTCTGGCACAGAATTCAAAGCCTTGTTCAAAGTTTCATTTGTAAGTCAATTAGTGGGTCATGTTGCTTGCTTTTTCCTCCTCCCCCTTGCGCTCTGTCAATTAGGAGAGTCGGGTCTGGGCAAATCCACGCTGGTGAATAGCCTGTTCCTGACAGACCTCTACAAGGACAGAAAGCTCCTCAATGCAGAGGGTAAGTTAGGGGCAAAGCGGGGTGAATGGGGCTGTCCTAAGGACTTTAGTTCCTTGCTTCAGCAGCAGCTGCAAGCTTGGCTGGATCCCAGCCCTCTTGTTTGTGGCTCTGCTCTCCTTTGTGTCTGCTAAGGCGCTAGAATCGAGCAAAAAGGGTTTGGCTGTAGGGCTTTTCTGTCCTTTGAAGGGAAGATGCGGCTTCAGAGCAGCACTAAGCCCTTTGGGATGAGATATTGAGATTTGTGTTTTGGTCTTGGATGCTGGAGTATGGTAGGGATTCTCCTTCTCCAGCAACTGGACAAAATGTTCAGAGCGGCTGGGCTACAGGCACTTCAGAGGTTTGTGTATCTTGGAGTCTGCCTGCTGCTGGCCTCCTGCAGTACCACCCTCTTGAGGCTCCTTAGAGCATGTTCTGGGGTTTTGGAAACCTGTGTTACTCCCTGTGTTCAGTGATAAGAGGGAGCTGGCTGGTCATGGGTGCAGTGGGGATCCCCAGCATTACTGCCTGGCTTTAACTCATGCTCCTGTTCAAAGAGAGGATCAACCAGACAGTGGAGATCATCAAGCACACGGTGGACATTGAGGAGAAGGGTGTCAAGCTGAAGCTGACCATAGTGGACACACCAGGCTTTGGAGATGCTGTTAACAATACTGAGTGGTGAGCAGGGCATAGCTGCCTTCCTTTTTGTCTTTGACTTCACAGTCTTTAGGAGACAGGAGACACTGCTGATGATTTTGTTTTGATTGAATTGCCCTTCCCAGCTGGAAGCCCATCACTGACTACATTGACCAGCAGTTTGAACAGTATTTCCGTGATGAGAGTGGCCTGAACCGGAAGAACATCCAGGACAACCGAGTGCATTGCTGCCTCTACTTCATCTCTCCCTTTGGGCACGGGTGAGAGCCCACACTCCAGGCCTGGGGAGTGACTCAGTCCAGAGGGAAAACCCTTGTGCCCCAGGATTGCCCTGTAGCAGCTTTTATTCTGTCAGAGCACAGGAGAGGAGCTGTCTGGATGTTCTCCCTCTGCTGAGCATCACAGCACTCCCTTCCCCTCACCAGCAGGACAGACTGCCTGTGACCAGACAGAGCAGATTTCCCTCAGGCCTTAAAGCCTGATTTGAAAATCAGGAGAAATAATGCCATGCAGACTTGTATGTTCCTATTTAGCTAAGCTGGACTGATGTGTAGGAAAGGGAGTTTTAAGCTGCCTTCAGTCCCTGCCCCTTGCTGGCTCATGTGTCAGCCTAGCCTGGAGCAGCTGAAGGGGCTGTGTTGGCTGCCTGTGGTACAGGACAGCTGGAGGGACACCCCAGGCTGTGGCCTGGGTGGTATTTGGCCTGCAAGGGAGCACATACCCAGCCAGTGTCTGTATGAGACACTCAGCAGCTAAAATTGGAGACAGCTTTTGTGAAAGTACAGCCCTAGGTGAGGGCTGTCCCAGTGCTGCTGCAGGCTCTTGTGACAGTGCTGTCCTTTTCCCTTTGTGCTGGGTGGGTGAGAGAGGGGGAGCTGCCCTGTGTGCCTTTGCTAACAGTGTCCCTCATCCCTGCTGCAGGCTGAGGCCTGTGGATGTTGAGTTCATGAAGGCTCTGCATGAGAAGGTCAACATTGTGCCCCTGATTGCCAAGGCTGACTGCCTGATCCCCTCCGAGATCCGGAAGCTAAAAGAGAGGGTGAGATCTCTTTCTGTACAGTTATACCTGAAGTAGTGGCAGAGATGAGCTGAGGAGGGAGGTGAGATAGACATATGTGTATTTATGTGTCTGTACAGCGTGATTATGTGTGTATATATGCACACACATACACAGTATCTGCACATACAGCTGCAGCTGTGCTCTGCTGGGAGAAGGGAAGTCAGCAGAGAGGAGGCTGACTGTAGAAGAAAAATCAAATTCTTTTGCCATCTGTAGGCTATAGCAAACCATGGTAGCACAAGCTGAATAAACCCAGCATTTCTGTATTGTTGAGTTTTACATCCTTTTGGTTTTGTCTTGCATGGACACAGATCCGAGAAGAGATCGACAAATTTGGCATTAAAGTGTACCAGTTTCCTGAGTGTGATTCTGATGAAGATGAGGAGTTCAAGCAGCAAGACAGAGAGCTGAAGGTAAGGAATCTGCTCAACAGGGTCTGGGGAATCAGGCTCGTGGATATGTGGGTCAATCCAGAAGGAGCCAGAGCTGCCCTGCTTGTGCTGAAGGCCTGTGCTACTGCTATCCAGGGAACAGCCTTGGCTCCTGGGCTGGAAAAGGTGCTGCTGTCCTTGCTGGTGCCATGAAATCAAGTGTGGCATGAACTCATGGCCCTTCTGCTCTCCCTCCAGGCAGTGTCAATCTTTCCTCCATCTGTCCCAGCCTGTGTGTTTATATAAAAGATGCATTGTAGAACAATTCTGAGCACCTTTTTCTGGGTGATGCCACCAGCAAGGAGCAGAGATGTGTGAGTGGTCAGGCACCACTGTAACTCGTTAGTTGCATTAAGGGACACAACATGATCATACAGGAATATCTGGAGGCCCCAGCAGCCCAGTCCTCACCACCTCCCAAGCCTGTGTGTGCATGCAGTGTGGCCTTGTTTCTGCTGTCAGAGGTGGGCAATGGGCTTTGAGTCCCTTCTGAGCAGAGAGGAGCACAGCCTGTGCATTCCTGCTCTTGATGTACATTGTCCCACTTGCTTAGTGTCCCAGCCTCTTTGCTCTGGCTTCCTTGTAGAGCTTCCCCTTAATGAAGGGATGCAAGCACCTGCAGAGACAGCTTCCCTCAGGACAGCTGAGGTCAGGCTGGGAACTAGGCTGCCTGTAGATCCCAGTGCTTTAGGCTTTTCTCTGCAGTGTGCCCTGCTCTGTGGCACGTATGGATGTCCCTATGCCTTTCCTACTAGCACCTTCCTCCTTCTGTTCTGCTGTGCCTGAGCTTGGCCGCTGGAGAAGGGATCCATGGGCAGGGGGGGCTGAGCTGGTGCCTCTCGTTGCAGGAGAGCGCCCCCTTTGCCGTCATCGGCAGCAACACTGTGGTGGAGGCGAAAGGACAGCGGGTCCGTGGGCGGCTCTACCCCTGGGGCATTGTGGAAGGTAAGCGTGGAGCCTGGGAGCACTGGGAGGAGGGGCAGGCAGGGGCAGCACAACAGCCAGGCATTTCCAGCAGGGATGGCAGGGAGGAGCTGGGACTGTCTGTGCCACCTTTGGCACATGGCAGGGGACAAGCTAAGGTAGAGACAGAGGCACCAGGACTGGCTCAGGAGGCCTGTGTTACTGGGAGTGTATCAATAACCCTTCCATTGCAGATTGAGGAGCCTTAGCTTTAATGTGCACTAGGACATGGCTTTTTACTAAGTGAGAGAGGCTGGGCATTGCCTGTTTATTTTCTGGGGAAAAGCTGTTGCCCTCAACCAAACAATCATAAACCCTCATGCACTCACTCCCCTGCTGCAACTCCTGTAAATGCTGGAATTACTGGGCTGGAGACTGTGCTGATGCACAGTGTTTGTCTTCAACTTTCTTCCTTTCTAAAGGGAGAAATTTCAGAAAGCCCTTAGGCAGAAAAACCCTGGAATGGCTTTTGCTGCTGTTGCTGATTTGCCCTTGCTGGTTTGTTGCTTTAAGACCTTGCAGCTTTAGATCCCAAAAGCTTGTGTTTGCACTCATGGGCTAGTGCTGGCTGCTTGGGCTGCCCAGCTGTTGGCTCTGCTCCCTCAATGGCTCCAGAGGGGGCTGTGCCTGTCAGGATGCTGGCACTTGGCAGTAGGATCAACTTTGTGAACCCCTGTGCCTGATATAGCTGGTTTTCCCCAGCCCTGCAGAGAGGCAAATGGAGATCATCACAGCAGCACAGTGCTTCCCACGGTGCTGTCTGGAGCAGGCTCCCCATGGCAGCAGCAGCTCTTTCAGCTCTCTATTGCCTGTTCTTGGCTTTGCTGCTCAGGGGCTGATTTTGTCTACAGGGGCCTTTTGATAAGTCCTGAATTCTGATGAGACAAGCAATTTACCTCCAGCTGTGCTCACTGTGGTTGTTACAGTGACATCCCATGTGCATGGGATCCTCTCTAAGGGCTCTGTGGTATGTGCTTAATTAATCCTTTTACATAGAAAAAGTCCTGAGAACACAGTGCCTTCAGCAGCCTGGCCCAGTGTTGACAAGTGCAGAGCTCCACTGAGGCCCGTGCCAGGGCAGTGGTGGGGAACGACGAGGAAGGAGCCCTGGGGTGGTGTTTTAGTCCAGTCTGAGTGTCCAGAAGCTGAGAAGGGGCTCCCTGGAGAGGTGAGGTGTGATATCCAAGCACTCTCCTGTTGTTGCTCCCGCAGTGGAAAACCAGGCCCACTGCGACTTCGTGAAGCTGCGGAACATGCTGATCCGGACACACATGCACGACCTGAAGGACGTCACTTGTGATGTCCACTACGAGAACTATCGAGCTCAGTGCATCCAGCAAATGACCAGGTGGGTCCCCACCTCTGGTGGGAGGGGTCTGTCACCCTCTGTGGAGCTGGGGTTGCTCTCACAACAGCTCATTGGTCAGGAGGATGTGGATCTGCTGGGGGCTTGCTGGGCTGCAGCCTCCAGGAATGGCATTGGGAACTAAAATAGCAAATCCAAGCATGTTTCCCACAGCCTGAACTCAAGGCAGGAATGCTTCTGAGAATCCACATTCCTGTCTGAGAATTCCCTATGCAGATATAGAGAAATAGGCCTGGAGATTCTTTTGAAGAGTTGTTTCTAGCAGTGGATGAAATATATCCAGCCTAACAAAACGGGGTAAACCATCTCTCTGGTGAGTGATAGCTGTGTGCATTGCAGAACAGGAATGCATTCTGTGGTCTGCAGTTATGTCTAAATAACAGCATGACCCTTGGGATACTGCTGTTTCTGTTGTTTCTCAGACAACAGGGCCCAGGCAATTAGTAAGACAACACATTTCCAAAGATTTCTCTGCATTGTCTTCCCTTTCCATTTGATGCTCTATGGTTTTAGTCAGAATGATCAGAAGACAGGAGAACACTCATAGGCTTCTCATTTGAGACCTCTATTTTTCCTTCTCCCCTCCATGACTGATACACTGGTGAAAAAATTTGGGTTTAAGTAGGTCTTGGCTCCTCTTGTGAGCCATTCCCTTCACTTCCTGCCAGCCCTGGCTGGGTAGCTCTGTGCTGCCACGTTGCAGAGCAGAATGGCTGTGCTTCAGCAAGGAGTGGTCCTGCATGTGTGCTGACGTGCAGGTTGGCACATTCTCTGACACACAGTCTATCCCAGTACTTTTGCATAGCAGACAAGCCTGTTTTCTTCAGCAGCAAGTATATGGAGTCCCAAAATAGCTATGTTAAATGCTAGAGCTGGGTGAGCAGTGTCACAGCTGCTATTTAGGTAGGCTGTGGTCTATTAAAAGACGAGCAAGTGAAAAAGTGGTTGCTATGCCTAGAGAAAGCTTCAGTTTGGTACCGTTTCTCACACCATGATTAGTTCCTTGCCAGTGAAGAAGTTTCATAAAACCAGCACAGGGCCATTTCTAGAGTCGTTTTGGGAGGAGACCCTGAGCTCCAAGGCTGGAATTGTCTCAATAATGAGCCGGTGGTGACTCCAAGTGGTGAACATGTGCAAGTGGCATCTTGATTCTGATTTCAGCCCAGACTTCTTTGGCTGCTGCCATTCCCTCCTCATGTACTGAGAGCTCCTGTCTTTTGAAAGAAAATCACCTCCTTCCTGTGTCCCCTACCTGCAGTCATGGACACCCCAGCCCTCAGAGCCCTGCTGTGCTGTGCCTGTCTGATGCCTCCATCCAAGTGCATGCCACAGCTCTGGGCTGGATTGCTCTGTGGCCCCTCCACTTGGTTGGGTGTGTGATGCTGCACTGCTGGTGACTGCCAGGGGCAGTGGTAGTCATTGTGTGGTGACACCAAAGCCAGCCATCCTGAACCACGAGTGACTGCTCTTCCCCCCTCTCTCTGTTTTTCTAGCAAGTTGACTCAGGACAACAGGATAGAAAGCCCGATTCCTATCCTGCCTCTCCCAACACCAGACACTGAGACAGAGAAACTGATTAAGATGAAGGATGAGGAGGTGAGTACCATTTCTGCCTGTGCCTCCTGGATGTTGGAGCTGGAATCCCAGGAGTTTCTCCAGGGTTGCCCCATAGAGGTGGTCCTGAGGCTTCCCACTCCTGTGGGCTCCTGGGGTGGAGAACAGGGTGTGAAAGCTGTGAACATAGCTCCATTCCACCCAAATCACAGGTGCCTCTGTGCTCAGGCTGGAGTTAATACTCCCTGAGGGATCCCCTTGTCAGCTCCAAGGGGCTGCCACAGTGTGGATCCTCTGGTCCCTTGCTCACTCTCCCTTCTGTGTCTCCTGCAGTTACGGCGGATGCAAGAGATGCTGCAGAAGATGCAGCAGCAGATGCAGGATCAGTGAGAGGCAGGTACCCGGAGGGCAGAGGGGATCCCCCAGTGACCATCTGAGACCTGGCAAGAGCTGTGAACGTTTAGAAAAGGTTTCCTATTGTATAGAGACTTGTGGGCAAGAGCTGCACCCACACCCTCTAATTTATTAGCAGCAGTGCTGGCTTTTCGACCAGCTGGATTGTGGAAGAGGCTGTTCACTTAACAGTTACTGATGTGTATTTCTTTTTTAATAATTATGCTTTAATTTCTTTTTTTTTCTTTTTTTTTTTTCTTTTTAAGAAACTAGCCTGGGATGTCTCTAAGGCATCCTAAAAAATAAGAAAAGAAAAAGATCTCCCTTTCCTATGTACTAATCTCTTGTTCGGGAATGCTCTGGCATTTAAAGTCCTGGTTTCTCTGGTGTAAAGAGTATCTGTGTCAATGCACGTAAGTGTTTATTCCCAGCTGAGGTGCTGTGCCCCTGTCCCTGTTCCCCTTGTCTGGGACCAGCACAAGCATTGTAAAGGCAGCCATACCCTCCTGTGAGTTTGACCTGTGCTGCTTGGCCTTCTCAGCCGGGGGACAGTGCTGGCCCAGAGAACTGGGGCTGGGGGTTTCTCTGTGCACTGACCTGCTCAGGAGTCCTGATGATTGCCTGGTATCCTGTCCAGGTTTTTATGGGTTTTTTTGTTTACTTGGTTGGTTTTGTTCTTCCTATCAAGAAAACTCCAGGATGTTTGCACTGAACAGCAAGAGACTGAGTGCCTCGAGGCTGGTTAGAAGAAAGCTGTTCTCAGTTACATCTTTCTGGCAGAGAGATTGAGTTGTTGACTATTGCCTGCAAGGAGGTGATGGGAGTGAGCACTTTCCCTGCCATAGTTTCCTCCCATAGCTACCTGGAGGCATTGGTAGAGGAGCCCTAAGGCCCTGCAGTAGCTGGATGAGGGTGTTTCAGGGTTCTGCTCTGGTCATCAGCTGCAGTGTGTCTTCAGTGTCTGCTCTGAAAAGCACTGTGGCATCCAGAGCACTTGGCCAAGACTGCTTTGGAGGAGGTAGGAACCCTAGGGCTGAAATCCAACCCCAAATACAGACCTGTCCCCTACTCCCAGGCTGTGCAGTCCCACAAGCACATTGCTGGCTCTGAGCTTCTCCTGGGGGAAGGGGCTTGTATCTGAGAACTGCAGGCAATCTGTGTGGGCAGGTGTTGGGTCACCCTGGCAGGTGCAGGACTGTCATTGAGTGGGGCTGAGCACAGCCCAGCAGGCTTGGCTCTTGCTCCCCTGCCTTTCCCTTGGGCACTCAGCCCTTCTCCCCCTCCTTGTTCCTTGGCTCTTCCTGCCCTAGTGCTGGGAAGGCTGGTGGGTCTGCTGGGCAGAGATAAAAGCACTCTTTGGGCAGCTCCTGTCCTGTTCTTGCTTCCTGCAGTATTTTTAACTTGTGTCCTGCCAGAGCAGAGCCCTGGAGTGTGATGTGCCTGACAGGGCAGGGCTTGCCAGCGACACTGCCACGCTCACAGGAGTCAGGGCTGCTGGAGGGAGAGACACTTGGCTCTTCCCTCTGACTCCAGGGAGTGCAGCCATGGGCTGGGCCCTTCTGCTCCTTGGCTGGCTCCTCTGTCCCCTTTCCCTTTTTGTATCTGCCCCTCCATCTGTGGCTCTCCCTGGGTAGGAAGCACAGTGTTGGCCAGGATTAGCCAGGCCCTAGATTCTGTTACTAGGCACTGCATTTGTCTGATTCCTCCCTGGGGCTTTAGAGTCCTGGTCAGGGTTTGTCCAGGTGGTGAGTAGGTTGGCTGGTTCCAGTTATTCACTGTACAGAGCCTCTGCTTAGCCAGAGCATGGCCTGTAGGGGCAAGGGAGAGACCCTGGCACCATGTGGAAGATCAGAGTAAGGATGGAAGCCCTTTGACAGAACTGTGCAAGCTGGGCAAGAGCAGTGTTCACCAATGTTCAGTGTTTTTTTTTCCATGCTCCCCTATTTTGGGCTCATAAGTGGCAATACCATCCTAGGAGAGCAGAAGGATTCAGCTTGACTTCAGTAACATGAAGGACCAAAGCAAATGAGAGGAAGTATAACCTTTCTTTGCATGATGTGCTTTTTTGAACAGTGGAGTAACCTGAAACAAGAGCTTCCTCCAGGTTTTCCAAAAAGATGGACAGCTGAATTCTCAGCATTGTCTGTGCTAGCATAAAAGGAAATATCTTGAAGTACCTGTCCCCTCTTTTCTTACCTAATCTCAGTGAGGAGGATGTTCTGTTGCAAATGAGCCCTAATCTCCACCTGGAGATTTTCCTCTTTCAAACAGAGTCATACCTAGAAGATAAAGGAGACCTTTTCCCTTTAGCAGGGACATAGAGCAGCTGACACCTTTCATGCTGGGCTGTGCCAGAGGTGCCATGTGCTGGTCAAAGCACAGGGTACACTGGTCACAGGCAGACAGGGTTGCTGAGGGTGGATCTGCCCATCCCTCCACGTGGAGAAGTCTCCATAGCTCAGTGCAAGTGCCTCCTACATCAAGTCAAGGGTCACAAGCCTGGCCTCTACAGAGAGCTCAAGCCTTTGGCTACCAGCTAGCTGAGATGGTTCAAGCTGCATTTAGGAAAACACACACAGGAGTCAGGTACCAGAGATGGCTTCTGCAGAAGGGTGGTGGTACCACTGAAATAATGTCTCTGTGTAGGAGGTTGAGTGCCAGAATTTAGGGACTTCTTGGGAAGGGATGAGAGACTGATTTTGGGGGGCATCAGAGGTTCAGAGTCTGGCCTGGAAGGTGGAATCTGTTTATTTAAGGAGTGTACTGTGGCATCAGTTCTCACAGTAAGTGGAGAAGAGACTCCTGAACACAGTGACCTTGGCCATGTGGCTGTGGCAGTGAGAAGTGTGGATAGGAAAGTAATTTAACACCTCCTCTCACGCAACCCTCCACAGCCTCACCTGCAATCCCTGCACCCCTGGCACATTCCCATGCCTCTGCCAAGCTTTGCCCTGCTGAGTGAGTGGCTGCAGGGATGGTGTCCCACTCCACAGCTATCCCAGGCTGCAGCTGGGGCTGTTGGTACATCTTGGCCCCTGTGCCTGACAGGATGGATCCATGGCATGAACTCCTTGTGTGCCACTGCTGTGCTGGTCCTGCCTGTGCAGTCCTTGCTGCCTCCTTGCATGCCTCCCCTCAAAGGAAGGGCTCCCACTCCTCGTGCTCTGCAATGGCATTCCCTGCTCTTCCTCCCAAACTCTGCTGTGCTTTAATGCTGGCTTGCTCCTGCCATGCACCTTCCTCACCCCCTGCTTCATTCCTAGGCTCTATGTTTCCTGTCCATCTCTTGGATTATTATAATTATATTTTTTTGTAAATTTCTGTTTGAACATTTTGTCATTGTGAACAAAGAAAACGAAACCTTTTAAACATATCCATTTTATTAAATGATTATTGTTATTATTATTAATGTTTACTACCTGAATTGATCAGTGAAATAAACACATTCAAAAATCCGTCCTCTTTCTGTTTAATTTTCAGCCCACTCGAGCAGCATTGGTGATACATTATGGGCAGGAGAGACCAAAACTGACCCTGTTTCTCCTGTTATCTAATTCAGTCAAAGCAGGTTTCAGCCAGGCTTCCTGCATGGGCTTTCTGGCCTGTTTATTCCAGAAGCTAGCGAGATGATCTTGAAGGTTCTTCTATATTCAAGTTTCCCCTGGGAGTGGTGTCTAAATGATCAATGGCCAGCTGGGCAGGATCCAGTCCCAGGAAATCCAGTTTGTAAGTAGCCAGGAGAGCATTGCCAAGTCCGTGCTGCATGCAGAGCCACAGTGGGTCTGGCTCTAGATCAGCTCCACGCCACACCTGAACACCTGCCTGTGAATAAATACAGCACCAAATGCATGAGACGAGGTAAGTTTGCTGAACAAACTTACCCTGCAGTAGTTGAGCTGCTCCCAAGTGGAAAGCAGGCCCTGCAGGAAAAACTGGGTTAGTTTGTTAGCCTAAGATCTCCTTCCCACTCTGCCTGGCCACCACAGTGAAACAACTGGAATTATCTGCTCCAATTTTGCAGAAATTTAAAGTTTCATTGTTTTCTTTAGAGCATAAAAAAATTTTACTTGGTTAGGGCCACATTCTGGCATTTTTGCACCCTCAATTCTCTTAACATGAGCACATTCAGAGCATTCATCATTTCTGTTCTCTAGGAAGTCCACAGTACAGTGTAACAGTTGAGTTCAATGGGGCAAGTTTCACAAGGTGGTTCTGGTGGCCTTAGGCTGAGCAGTGTAGTGCATGCCTGGTCAGGCTGATGGCAGAGAAATGTCTGTGAAGATGTGATGGCCACGAGAAGACGTGATTCTGCCTGAATGTAGTTTTGACCCTTGGACTTACCTGTTAAATTATTTGTGTAATGCAGCTTCTGAATAAAGCACATGGTCAGTCTGTCTCATTAACTGCACTTTGTCAAGCACTGTGGGCTCACTTGGCTGCCTGAAGGGCAGTTCCTCAGAGCACTGTCTTTCCCAGTCTGTTGCCCTTCTTGTGAATCCAGCTAGTTTTATTTTGATGTATACAGTGTATCAAAATGCCCAGAGTTATATTTAACCCCTGTAATGATCATGGGAGGATGCAAGTGTCTGAAGAATCTTTCTCTGGAAAGATGGCGGGACTGGAAGACCGTGTCTATCAGCAGTTCTTTCACTAATAAGTAGTAGAATTGTGTCACTGATTCAAGGGAAACCTGAGGGTCAGCACCCAGAAAGTGCTAGGTGTCACCACTCTGCCAAATTTTCCTAATGAGATGGGAAACCAAAGGTCACAGTGCTCAAGGAATGTGGTACAAACCAGTAACAAAACCTTCCAGTCTGCAGTGCATTTTTAGTTACTATGCCATTGAGACTTTGTAACGTTTCTGTTGGGCCGAGCCTCTGGGCCCAGAATCACAGTTAGCAGCACTGGCAGCATCTCTCCCAGCAAACGTGTTCTTGGTGAGCAGTGTCAGCTCCCATTTCTTGGAAGACTTGCCCAATGAAGCCTCAGCTTCCGGTGACATGCAGCAGACTTGCAGGAAGGTCTCATGTGGGAGGTGTCCCTGGGATGAGCCTGACCCTTATCTTGCCAGCCAGCTGCAGGGGGATTATCCGGGAGCACAGCTATGCACACACTCTTGCACTGCCTGGACTGCCTCAGACCTTCCTATTGTGTTGTAAAGCCAGCAAGAAGCAAGGATTGAACTACTCTGGTAAGTCAACAATGCTGCCTTCTACTCTTTTTTTAATTTTTAATTGAGTGACTGTTGCAATTTGTCAAGCACAGAAAAATGCTGCCTTGTTGCAGGTATGTGTGGTTGTTCTCTTGGAGAAGTTACAGCAGCTCCTGTTCAGCAGTAGCATGAGACTGTAACATTAAAAAAAGCTTGTTGGGCATGTCTCCCAGCACAGGTGATTATTCACCTTCTGGAGCAGTGTCTAGCATGAAAAACTCCACTGGCCTCCATCCTCAGTGGTCAGCAGTCTCTCTGTAGCCAAAGATTGTTTATCACTTCTTTTCAAGGTTGGAAAGGCTGTTTTTCAGTTGTGTAACAGTAAATTTATTTCTGAATCTCCTCTTGCAGTTTGCATGAATGAAACTTTGCTTACAGATGTAATATTACAGAGCTGTGATAAGGCATGATAAATTTCATATTCCAGTTTTTGATTCCTTGACAGAAATTTTCTTGGCTACCCTGATAATTACCTCCAGTATTGCTGAAAACACAAGCAGCTCTTGTACACTTCTGAGGACTAGTGAAAATATATTTGAGGGCTGCAGCTAAGCCTTCCAATAGCCATGTATTCATATCCCTCCTCAAATCCAGGGTTGTAAGACCATGAAAATTCCTTCTCCTATAGCGAGAGACCAAGAATTTGCTCTCTTTTTAACTCTGTTCTTTTCAGAGCTCTCGTGTCTCTGGTGGAGGACACCAAATTCACCCGACTCTAGAAACTCATCCTCAGAGCAAAGCAACAAAACACCTTAGCTGTGGTGTCAGCCCTAGAGTGCGTGCTGTCTGGTCTCCACCTCCTCCAGTCTCACCAGGGAAGTGTCTGCAGGTGAAAATGCACAGTGGAATTCTCTTGTCCCTCCTTGGCTTCCTCCCACTCGTGACTCCCATATGCCCTGTGCCATGCAAGTGCACCAGCACCATTACTGACTGCTCATTGAAAAACCTGACTGTAGAGAACCTGCCCACTGCTTTCCGTCCTTCGGCTGAAATCATCCACCTCGCTTCCAACAGGCTCACCTCTATTCCCAATGGGCTCTTTGACAACCTGAGGAGCCTCCAGGTAGTCTACCTGCAGGGCAACCCTTGGGAATGCACCTGTGACATCCTCTACCTGCGCTCCTGGCTCCAGTGGCAGCAGAACCGGAGCCTGTACAGGGATGTGAGATGCAGCTCCCCGGAGCACCTGCAGGGCCGGATCATCGCCTACCTGACAGAGGATGAGATCATCTCCACATGCCAGCACTGGTACTGCAGCCTGGCTCTCCTCTCTCAGCTCTCTCTCTTCATCCTCCTTTTCCTCCAGGGTATTTTGGTTATCTTCATCATTGTCTACCTGCAGAAGTTTCGGAGAATGACTGCTGAAGCCCGGAGCATCACCCGAGAGCTGGACCAGCGGGACCCTTGGGCATCTTCCTCAGTAAACCCCTCCAACAACGATTAACAAGAGAGAAGATGCTCCTCTCTTTGGGGGCTGCTGTGCCAAAGTCCTGTAGTTTGTGATACCTAGAGGGGACAATTCAGTACAGCATCTAATTCTGACTGCAGCCTGAAGCAGGACTTGAACTGATCAGACTCCTGCTGCATTCCTAAAGAATCAATCGTGTGTTTTTTCAAAGCTTTAAATTCTTTAGCGTGATCTTGACTGCTTGTCTGAGATGGAAGTGGTTTGGTAGACCATAGAAATCATAAACTACAGCAAGCAGAACTGACTCAAATAAACTCATAGGGGCTCCAGTGCTCCATCTCTCACCTCCTACAGTATTCCAGCCATATTTCCCAGATGCTTCTGGTTATACTGGGTCAGGTGAGGACAGAGGTGGGCAGCAAACTTCTTGAGTTTGGGCTAGGACAATGGAGAAACAGAGTTTCCTTCTGCTACCACAGAGAGCACTAAGAGCTTTGGACTAGGGATTTAGTTTTCTTCTGCCTTAGTTTCCCAAGTAAAAGGGAAAGGAAGTATCTTCTTGCTTGATGCATCTTTTCCAATGTTCTTCTGGGGGAGGGAGGGCATTTTACCTTATCTGCATTCCTTTTAATCTGCTTTAGTTTTAATACTGACTTAAGTGAATGAGACTGGGGCCCTTAATCTTTATGAGAAATTCATCCTGAAGACAGGTATTATTTGACTGTGCCTATATGGCACCTGGCACAAGAGATCTGGTCTTGAGAGACTCAAACTGCAAACCCCACTGATGTGCCTACTGCTGTTTATGGTGTCCCTCAATTATTTTTTAAATAAAGCAAAATTGAAATAAAATTATGCATGATTATGCATATAATAAATGGCTTATTTTTCTATTCTGCCCTGGGTGTCCTGCATGCTGTTGTGCTCTTTGGAGTTCCTCACCCTCAGACTTTGTGCCAAGCAAAACAAATCTTGAGGACAGGTGGAGAAATTTCTGGAGTGCACTGTAGGGTTAAACTTTGTCAGCTGCTGGCTTCTACCATGGACCAGGAGAAACAGGAAGTTTCTTCAAAGTCGCTTCGTGGCTGCTTATTTTGTGATGCAGCTGGGATGGAGAGAGGGCTTGGTGGGGCCGGCAGGCTGTGGGGTGACCAGCAGGTGAACGACCTGTGCCCTCCAGCCCTCAAACCCAAGTCCCGGGGGCTCCATTCCCCACTCAGCTCACACACAAACGGAGCTCGGCCACGAGAAGAGCGCTTTGCCCGGGGGCTGCGGGCAGTGCTGGTGACAGGGCAGGAGGGGGAATGTGATGGGAAGTAATGGAGCAGTGACGGGACAAGGGACATGTGAGGGCAGTGTGGGACAGGCAGGGACAGTGGTGGGACATGGGACGGGCGGGAACAGGCGTGGGACACGGGACAGGTCAGGACAGGTGGGGGCAGTGACGGGGCCGGGACAGTGACGGACCGGGGGCAGTAGTGGGGCCCGAGGCAGTGACCGGACCCGGGGGCAGTGACAGGCCCGGGGCAGTGATCGGACCCGGAGGCAGTGACCGGACCGGGGGCAGTGACCGGACCCGGGGGCAGTGAC
>VZTB01009523.1:862388-998091 GCA_013397245.1 Thryothorus ludovicianus
GGCCCACTGTGCGCTGCCCCGGCCGCTGCGGGAGCCCGTGAGGGGCAAGGAGCTGAAGGAGCCGGTCCGGGCACTCCGGGGCCGCCTGAGGGGAAGAAGGGAGTCCTGGGGCTTCTCTGCCTCAGGCTGCTTCACCTCGGCTCAGCTCGGCCCAGGGGGCCGCGCTAGCCCCAAACGCAGCAGGTGTTGCGGTGAAAAGCCCAGGCGCTCGGAGCGGCGGTGCCGATGGAGCTGAGGCGGGAAGATGGAGGCCTGTGGGTGCCCTGAGGCGGGAAGATGGAGGCCTGTGGGTGCCCTGNCCCGGCTCAGCTCGGCCCAGGGGGCCGCGCTAGCCCCAAACGCAGCAGGTGTTGCGGTGAAAAGCCCAGGCGCTCGGAGCGGCGGTGCCGATGGAGCTGAGGCGGGAAGATGGAGGCCTGTGGGTGCCCTGAGGCGGGAAGATGGAGGCCTGTGGGTGCCCTCAGGGGCCGCGCGCGGGTGGGGCCGATGGCCGAGAAGGACGCTCCCCATGCTGTGTGTGCCGGGGCCAGCCTGACTGAGGTGAGTGACGTGGGGCTCTAGAGCCTTGGGGGTCTCCTTCTGCCATTTCCTTGCTGTGCCCCATGTCCCTCCAGCACTAACCTCTGTGGCATTGGCCTGACTGGATGTGGCAGTAAGGCAGCTAAGAAAATGGGAGTCCAACTCGTATTTATTTTTTCTTCTGGGGATTGTACCGTGCTGGACTTTACCCAATGCACCTCTTGCACCAGTATCCCCTGCAATATCACCATGACCTCCAAGGAGGTACACAGGTTCACCAAGGAGCTTCCTCTGTGGAGAGATCCAAATTGGTGCTCCATGAGGCCCCCAGTGCTCTCAAACCTGATTTTTAAGTACTGTTGTATTTTTAAAATTATTTTTTACCCCTGAGGAACTAGCTTTCCACAGAAATAGTAAGCCCATTTTCTGACTTGTTCCTCCCCATTGTCCTTTCTCCAGAATCAAGATGCAGCTGTGTAAGGAAGCAGCACAAGCCACTCTCGTCCCGTCACCCCTTCCTTCTCATTCCTCTTGGTCAATTATACTGTTATTTTAGTATTTTATGCTTGTTTTTAAAGTCCTTTTCCTTTACTAACACATACAAGAGATATAGAAGACCCTTTGCTTGCTCAAGACTTTGCAGAGTGTTCTGGTGTGACAGAATGAATCCCCAGGTTTGCCTGCAGATTTTTAGCTGAATTTACCTGGGTTAGAGGATGCTGCTGATGCATGTGGGCAGTACTGACAGGCCCAGGTTCAGTTGCTGGGAGAGGTTGTACTGAGAGCAGGCACAATCCCAGCCCTGTGACTGCTTAGTCTGTTAACACTGCCATGGGGTGCTGGAAAACCTTCAGGGCTCAGGGTGTGAACAACTGCTGCCTTTGGTTTTGCTTCCCTGAGCAGGCAGGAGGGCTCCTGACTCTGCATCATTAAGTCTTGGCACATGGAAGTTAAAAAGCCTTTGTGGCATTATTTGCACCTGTGAAAAATGTGGCCAGTCATGGCACTGTGATAATGAATTGCACTGAGTGCAGAGTGATTTGTGTGCCATGGCAGCATGTCTAATCCATAAATCTAGAGCCTGCATATCTTGCCTTCTCCTGGCTCAGAAATCTGCGTGTCACAGATGCTTTCTTGCTCTGCTACCCAGTGGAGGATCTGTTGGGATGTTGTTGAAAGGAGAACTGGCTTTCATTCTGAAGGGAGGCACTGTCCAAGAATGCACAGATGCTTCGAAGGGGAAATAGCAGTGAAATATGGCAAAGATAAACACAGGCTAATAAGCTGCTTTGCAAATAATTTTCTAGTATCAAGGCCAATCCAAACCTATGGCATGCAGGGTTGGGCTGCCAGACTTGCTGGACAGTCTACTGCCTTGCCAAAGGTTCAGATGCTCCCAAGCAGCTCCTTTCTCTGAAAGTTATCAGGTTAAAGAAGCCTGGGAGACCAGACCAAGGGATTTGCAGCCTCTGTGATGCAGAGCTCCAAACCTGAAGTGTCTAAAAAGCACCTAAGTGAAGGACCAAATGGTTGGTAGAGGACATTGGGGAAGGCACACTGCTTTTTTCTTCTTCCAAATTCTTTGTTTCTCAGTTATTTTCATGGTGACTTCTGCATGTTTTGCAGAGAAAAAGAAGGCTTAAAAGCAGAGCAAGCTGATTTTGGAGCCTAGAGAATTTTAACCCATAATCCCACAGTCCCTCTACCATATAGAGGTACTGTGATAGTGATAGTGGTTCTGTTTTGCTTCAAGATTGCTGCAGGCCCTTGTTTACAGATTGCCTGGGTCCATGTCACCCTTGGGAACCTGCCCCTGTTCTTTTACTTACACTTTCATGGGTTCTGCACCCTCAGGCGTGCAGTGAAAATACCACATCTGTACACACAGGCAACAGCTCATTATCACCCACTGCAGGGCTTGGTCACTAGGACAGGCCAATTCCATGGAGCACTGGGAGATGAGGCAGTGCTTGGAGATAGTACAGAGGAAAGTGCTGGAGGAGTGTTGCACATCCCTGTCATGCAGTCAGAGCTGTGTGCTGTGCGTGTGCCATGTGAGAACTTTCAGTGGATGCCTTGGTGGCAGCCTGCTCTGGGATTTCTGGCATTGTTTACAAATCGTGAGAGGCATTTTTCTTGGTCATGAATGTGAGGCCACCTGGTCTTCTCTAAACCCTTCATTTCCCTTCAAGATTGAAGCATGAAGGGCATCCCAGAGAGAGTGCCAAGAAAACAATGTTGATTCCACATCATAGTACATCTTATCTGTCCTAGGATACATGGGAAAACAAATATTCTAGAAATGTTTAGAAGTGGCTTTTAATTTTTTAACGTGTATATTTGCATATTAAAACAAAGGCTCGGTCTGGTTCATAGGCCTTATTTTGGGGACTTTAATGGAGAGCACAATTTAATTTAACAGGTTTCTGCAAAAGATTAGTTATCTTGGGGAAATGCATTGAAAGCAGCAGGTTGCAGTGTTAAGTTTTACTCTGAAGATGGTGTGTGTGTACATACTGTATGTCTAGGTAAAGTTACACGCTCCCTGAAAGGACAGGATAGAGCACTATTGGAGGACATAAAAGATTTAACTGGTTTAGTCCAAGAACACCTCCTCAAATTACACTACAAAATAAATCTGCAAGTAATTTTTTTTTCTATTTCTTTGTATAGCAGGTCTGCTTCTGCTCTGGAATGTTTGTGACTTTTGAGAACAGAATATGCTGGGAGGTATTTCTTTGTATTTCCACAGAGGAAGATTAACCTGAGAGTTACAAAACCAAAATGCCAGGAATGCCCTCTGTGGATACTGAATGGTTCAGGCTGATCTGCCATACTTGTCTGTCACAGCTGATGATCACTTCTAACCTGCCCTGTCACAGCTGTTTGGTGCCACACCAGCACCATTCCGTTTGCATAGGAGCAGTTGAGCTCACTGGAGGAAAGTCTGTCTCCAGAGCCACTTCAGTACTGACAGTCACTGGGGCTCGCTCGGGAGAGGGCAGCAAATCACTTTTAATCTCCTCTTTGCTTTGACTAGTAAAATACACATGAGATTTTGGGCCTGGGAAAGGGTGAAAGCAAGTGTGGTGTATGTCTGCCCAGAGGCTGACAGAGATGCTCCAGACTTAGTTGCCCAAGCAGCAGACATTGCTTCTTGAATCAATAACTACTATGTATAAAGCTCCTTTTCTTGTTGTTTTTTCAAAGCATTAGACTGAAACAGTGAGGGGGAGGAGGTGGTCATTATGCTGTTGTGGTTGTGATGGAAATAGGGTTGGTTCTCTGTGAGTGTTTAATCTTTGCTTTGGAGGGTGGAAATCCATCCTTTGGTAGGTGGTAGAAAAAGCTCTTGCCATCATCACTGAGTGGTGAGGGTAGTGGGTTTTCACTGACACGCCTGTTGGAGGTGAGAAGGTGCCTGGAGGATGGGTGAGAGGTAAGTGCTCTCAGGATACCCAGGGCTGTGTAGGACAGAGGACTCAAAACTATTGGGGTTGGCTCTGTGCATCTGTGGGAGAGAAAATGCAGAGGCTGAACAAGCAGCTGTGTAAGCACCCACGGAATTTAAATGCCTCTGCGCTGGGAGGAGCTGTGGAGAGCTGAAATCTGGATCAAAGGACTGTGAAATACCAACAACTCCTGTTAGGATTCCTAGCCCTTGACTCGGTTGTCTCTTATAGGGTATGATAAGGGATGTGCCTGTGTTTGGGGAGCTTTTTTCATCAGGAGCTTTTACCTCCAGCGTTCTCAAGCTCACCAAAGGATTATGTGGGTGCCCACACTTGCTTTGCTTCTCCATTACCTGATCTTTCAACACAGTGTTAGCAAGCTGTTTTTTTTCCCAGGATGAGACTTCAATTCCCTCCCATTGATCATGGCCAGAGAACAGAGCTCAAATGGAGATTTTATTCCAGAAACAATGGCCCCCTTATGTGCTGTGTCATGATCTCTCTGAATGAACCTTCTGGTGAAATGAAGGCTTTTCCCCGGGCTGTTTTGTACCTCTCACAGGTGAATCTTCATATTAGATCACCTGCCTTGATTCCTGCAGGGAGAGAGAAGGGAAGTAAAATATGAAATCTTTCTTCTGTGGGGACTGAGACAAAATGACAGTCAGTGGGACTTGGGCTTTATATTTATTTTGCATAAATCCCCATGTGCTGCGCGGAATTTGTCCCCATTAACACCTATGAAGTGGAGGGCAATTTTCCTGTGCAGTTGTATGTGTTTTTCTGCCTTCTCTGCATGTCCAGCCCAAAGCCTCCTGCCTGGGCTGGCTGCTCACTTCCATCCAAACTGCTGTTGTCCTTCTTGCCTTGTCCTCAGCTCTGCCGTGCCCATACCTGCTCTTCCACACCCTTCCCACTGCTGTTGGCATTTCCCAAGTTGTACATAAAATACAGCTTGCTGCTTTCCCATGTTTGTCTCTCTGATGGCTGAGCTGCCCACCAAACCCACTAAACTTATTAATTTGATCATCCAGTGCAGGAGACTTTGAAAGCAAGACCTTGGTGTTCTTGATTACTTCCTCTCCTGTCATTCCCTCTTGCCACTATCCATCAAGAACGGCATTTTAATGATCCCTTTGCTTCTTTTCCTTTTTTCCTGAGACTTCAAAGAGCACAAGAAGCAGCATTGTCATTTCTGTGCTGCCTAAATGAAGGGAAACTCGGTCCAAGTGCTGTGTGTGAATTTCAGTGTGCAAATTCCCATGCAGCTTTCTACAGCACATCAGGTAGTGTTTTGTATTCCATTCATTGCTGGATTTGGGGGAAAAAAAACTCCAAACAAAAAAACCCAAACCAAACAAAAAAAACCACCAACCATTGTATTGATTTCTGTTTCTGTGTTGATAAGAATAAAGAGATATGCTAACATCAGGTAGAGATGGAGAGAGGGCATTGTGTTGTCTGTAGTTTGAAAATATATCATGAGATGTATTTTCCTGTGAGTGTATCTGAAAGGAAGCTCCTCAGTAAGTGCAGAGCTCTGGGGTGGTGTTCACGCTCTGGAAGAAGTCAGCTGTAGGTAAGTTGCTCTGTGTTGCAATAATCCAGTGCCCTACTTTGTGTTCCAGATATGCAGGAAAAAAATAATTTGGAGATGCAACTGCCGAAAACATGTGAAACCTGGAGGCAGTGGAGTAAAATCCTGACCTTGCTCTGTTGTGCCATTGATTTCAGTAAAGCCAAGGTTCAGCCTCTGGAGCGTGTGCTGGGCCATGCACACAAACTGCCCAGAGGAATCTCTCTAAGAACATCCAGTGCAGGGAGGCCCAGCTGTGGAGCAAGAGCACTGGATTATGCATGTCTTGGTAGTGTAACATTAGTTATGTACAGTAAGGCAAGTATTTCTAAAAGCACAGAAAGCATCTGAGTCCTGTCAAAATGAAAGAAAATTAGGATGAAGGTTGGGCACTGTATTCCCTAAACTTGTTCCAGTGATTAATTAGCTGTGGAAAAATTAGCATGTAATTTCAATCCCCGTTTGTCTGTGAGTTTCCAGCATTCCTACCTTGCCTTGCCTTTATCTGTAGATGTCTGTAGGGCCCCATGTACTAGGTACTCTGTGTTCCCAGGGATGGGAAATTGTGAAATCCATGTGGGATGGGAAATTATCTCGGATATTTCCCATCTTAGAGGGGAAAAAAATCTATCTTGGAAGCGATTCAGCTGAAACCCAGAGCATACAACTGGTGCATTCATCTTCATGCTCACTCACCTGCCTGCTGGCAATACACTTGACTTTCTAAGTGAAAAATAACTCTAATCCAAAAATTGGAGCTTCAGTATTTGTTAACTGGAAAACAGGCATCTAAACAAGTCCACTGATTTATATATTTTTTAATCCATGTCTTAAAAATAGATGCATATACCAACTGTTCCTTGGTTGTGCCAAGCTGAGAGTTTCATACAAAAAAAAATAGTTCACAGGATGGTTTCCACCAGCTTTGTATCTTACACAGCCAGGAAGCTCTGTCTGGCAAAGTGTCTTTGCTTGCATGTAGTGAGAGAATGGACAGAACGAGGAGGATGGGGTAAATGGTCTTTGGTAGTGCAGCTACCAGTGACCTCATGGCCTGCAGCTGAGGGGAAGGGGATTGTGCCATGGAGCACTGTCCTCTGGAGAGCAATTCCCCAGAACACTTGGGCCACGAGGGATTCCCCCATGATCCTCATAGGGGATGAAATGGGCTGCTCTCCACCTGGCAGTGCCCCCTTGGCTTTCCTGAGCCAGAAAGGTCTGACATGAGCTCTGCAAAGATGGAGAGGTCCCTGGCAGGTGTATGGAAGGATTCCCTGCGGGCTGTTTGCCACTGTGAGCTGCCTGGAAAAGTTTCCTTGGTCTGCTAAGGAAGAACCTCAGTGCAGAGTTGACAGCAAACAATCTCAGGATGAAGTTTGTGCACAAGACCTGGAGTGAGCAGAACAAAGGAGTTGACTTCATGGGCAGTTTCCCAGCAACAGGAGCTTGATCTGGGCTGATTACTGAGTATTTACAAACGCTGAATCAGTGCCTGCTGAACAGGCCTAGTTGTCTCCTCAGCAATTCCTACAGATGGAGAATGAATGGCAAGAATAACAGAGGAGGGAGGATCTGGTTACAGGCTGAGAGAGGAATGCCAGGATTCCCTTGCCTCTCTTGGCGCCCGCTTTCTCTCCTGTTGCCCTGCCCTCCTACCTTCCTGGCTAATCCATTCCTATTTCAGAGCACAGGAGAGCAAGGCTCTTCTGTTGGAGTCACTGTACCCAAGTCGGTCTATGCCAAGTTGTACATAAAACATATTTGAGCTGCTGCACTTGCAATGAAGAGGAAAGCAGTAGAACTTGGAGGCTGCCATGAATACTTCATAGCAAAACAGCTTTTGCAGGACCTTTGTAGCAAAAGAAAAAAGCTGAAGTCTATTTTATTGAGTAGAGTTATCAAGAAAATTAATCTAGGAAGTATGTTAAGTTTGAACATCTGCAAGTGCTTTGAAATTTGTGAGTGAAAAATGCTGGGCAGAAGGAGAGGATATGTCTGGTTCAAAGCAGGGGCAACAGAATGCCTCCTGCCTACAGCTGGGATATGCAGTAACTTCTGAAAAACTATTTCTTTGCTTTTGAAATACATTTGACTGCACTAAGTGGCATGGTGTTCTCAAAATATTTTCCTTGGCTTGTCCGTTACCTCCTGGCCTGTGTTCCTTCTCTTTTTCTTTGCTATTCTTTGCAAACAATTCCATTTGAACCTTACTTTCCTTTGTTTAGGTTTAGTATTTCCCTCAAATATTTAAGGCTGTGATACTCATCTTGAGTAGCAAGCCAAGGAATCACAGAAATTCTGTGTTAATTTCTTACCCTCCTTTTGCTACACAGTGGCTTTCCTGGACAGATAGGTAAGCTCCTAATTTGCTCCTTGTTCTATCCTAACACAGCATAAAGGATTTGGTCTCTTATCTTTTGGATGGTGGGACATTTGAAAATAGCTCCAGGCACTGTTCCTCCTTTTCCCTACCTTGTGACGAACTGCTGTTGTAGGAAGTGTGAGGAACATAATCAGTAAAATAATACCAGCTGTTTCATAGGTCCTTCTCATTGATGGATCTTGGTGGGCTTTGCCAAGATGGATACCAGTTGTTACACCTATTGCAAAGATGGAGAAACTGAAGCAGGGGAAGAGATCCTGCTCTCCCAGAACACATCAGCAGGAAACCTGGGACTGAACACCCCTGCCTTTTGCACCACCTTCCTTGGAAGTGAGAGGGAAGGATACACAGCCTAAGGTGAATTTTTTGCATGTAGCTCTTCTTTGCTTCCTTCTCAATAACTGGCACACCAGAGAAGAGGCAGCATGGTCTCCTGTTCTTCGTGGTTAAGCTAATTGACAAGCTCTCTCTAGGTTTCAGTAAGTCAGAAGATGGAAGAGTTGGTGTTACAGGTTGGTATCAGGGTCTGGGAAGCAGTGTCTGTCTCCAGACCCTGGGCTTACATGGGCAGATGCTGCCACCTCACCAGAAATCTTGTAAAGTGCTGCCAGGAGTCTTCTCAAAGTACTCAGATCCTAGGTGCTAGGGGAATAACAAGGAACAAGGGCATTTTTTCATGTGTGATACAGTTGGGAGCTGCTACACTGGGAAAAGATCTCTCTGACTTTGCTCTTGTTGACCAAGAAATATATCCTGCAGTCTGGCAATGTGCAAAACTAGCAATGGGAACAGAGGTCTCCTGTCTTGAACACACTTCACTCAAGCATGCACAGAGATATGGGACAGTGTCCTCTTTCAGTGTGCAAGGGAAGCCAAATCCTGCTTTCATCAGGTCTGCATGGCCTTGGAGTAACTTCATTTCTTTGTTATGCCGCAGTGATGCACTTGGCTTCCCTACTTGTGAACCCCAGCACCCACTGAGGAATGTGTCTCTAAGCCCCATCAAGCCCTCAGCCATTTTTTTCTGGAGGCTGAGGTACAAAGACACTTGTGATGCCCAGAGAAGGGAGGGCACAGTGCATGCCTACCTCATATGATAATGCATCTCCACCTACGCCTGGCATGGCTGTGTTTTTCTAGCTCTTTTGTGGTTTTGTTATTCTCCCCTTGCACCCACAAGACCCTGCACTGGCTATAGCAATTGGCTAAATCATTCTTGTGTTCCTCCCGCAGGACCCAGGCACAAGCTCAGCCAAGCTTTTCATACGTGTCTGCAGATGGACCTTTGCCCCTATGGTTTGCCTGGCCCTCTCTTCACCCGTGGCCAGGCACTCCAGTGCATGAAGTGGACGTTTTCCAGCCCTGAGCTGCCAGAGTTAATTAACCCTCTGCTAAGGCCAGGCCAGTCTTTCTGGGAAACTAGATCCATTGGGCTGTGCATTCCACAAGCCTCTCTTTGCCTGGCGTCTTGTGTATCTGTACAGGAAGAATCTGTTTCTTCCTCCATATACTTGTGTTTTGGGATTGGAGGGGGCAGAAGCCTGAGGAAGAGAGGAGGGATCGAGTTCCCTAAGTTTCCTTGATGTCATCAGCTGCCAGGAACTTGCCATGGGAGAAAACCAACCCAAAGCTGCTGGAGATGCCTTGGTTTTTCCTGGGCAGAGAATACTTGAATACAGTTTTCTCCATCTCCTCTTCCTTGTGGCAAAGTTGTCTTTGTATAAGGCAGCTGCTACAGTTTCCCACAAACTGCTTGACATGACTGGTCATAATGTTGCTGTCCAGCTTAGTCCTTACCCTCTCTCTTCCAGGAGGCTTGTCCCACTTCCAGGAAAGCACAAGGTTTTCCTCTGGGAAATGTTTAATTTATGTGGTTTTAGTTTTTAATGCCATCACCCTTTGGGGTCCTGGGCCCAATTCCCTTTTGTGCCTTGATGTTTCAGAGGTCCTTGAGGTACCATCCTCCAACAGCCTGAGGAGACAGAGGTCAAGGATGGACTGGACTCTCACTGAGACATGCAGAGCTTCAGTGGCTGTGTTCTTGAGGCAAACTGTAGAGTTGAGGGTTGAATTCTTCCCTGGCTGACCTCTGTCTTAAAACAAAGTACCCCTTTTGCACTGTGCCCAGTGCATCTCTGTTTTCAGGCTCGTACCACCTGTGTCCCTGTGCTTCGTCTCATGATGAGTTAATGCTGGTGCCAGAGGGAACAAACACAGGGTTGTTCAGGCTCCCAACACATACATGTCTGACTCCCGTCCATGTGCTGTTAAGGTCATTTATCTCTTCCCCAAAAGGCCCTGCAGAACGCTGGCCAGACCTGTTCCCGTTAACTGTGCCTGTCTTTCCTTGTAAGAAAAAGGAGTGTAATTGTGCAGTCTTCCAAAAATAATAATTAAAAAGTATAAGCTTGCATGAAAGCGCGTTATGCCCTGGAGAAAGAAAGATAGGGACCTTTTTGACTGGTGCTGAGGGCAGGATACAGAGAGTTGTTTGCTTAAAGTGAAAAAAGCCAGAATTTTACCTGCATGGTCCAGTCCTGTTTGGATAGAGGCTGCAAATCCCCCCTTTACCACCTAGTTCTGTGAGTGAGTTGCAGTAAATCAGGACAAGCTGAGGGGTTTTTTTTGTTGGGTGGTTGGTTGGTTGGGGGTTTTTTTTGAAAGGGCCTTGATTGTCCAGCTATTTTTCTCCCTTGGTGCTGCTTCACGCCACTTCTGACTTTGATTAATAGGTCTCTGAATAAAATGTTAATCTAACTAGGGGTCCTTGGCCCAGCCCCCCTGCCCTCCATGCCTTGCTCCAGAAATATCAGAGAAAACACACAGAGGTTTTGTCTCCCTGCAGAGCACTTGTAGCTTTTGATTAATGGGTAGAAGGGCCCAGCTCCAGGTTTGTGGCATCTCTCCCGACGGCAGAAAAATAAGCAAAAAGTCACCAAACATGACACAGAGAAGGCAAGTCCCAGGAGCTGCAACAAGGAGAAAGAAAGGAGAGAGACCAGCCTATAATTCGAGATGTACCCTGCTCTAAGCCCTGGTACTTGTGAGTCCAAGTTCAGACTCTCATCTCCATTTTAATCTCTCTTTTCAATAAGCTCAGACCACATTGCTGAATTCAGCAGTTCCCAAGCTCTGGGATGTCTTAACTTCTCATATGTGCATCATGAACTACTCTGCACGTTGCCCTGGGCTGACACTTCACATGCATGTGTTAAGAGTGGCTAAGATGGCTTAATAAAAAAATGAGACCTTACACTTCAAACAGGACATGTGTTTCCCCTCTTCCCCTTCGAACTCTTGCCCATTCTCTGAACCAGACTTCTTTTGGAGCTTCTGAAATGATCAGAAACATGTGTTTCATTCTTGTCTTCTGGCCAGTACTGAACTCGGAAAGACTTTTCTTGTATCACTTTCATGTGGAAGCCAGACCTGCTGGAAATTGACTTGTTCCCTCAAGGTGGATAATTTGGTGGAACTACAGATATACCAAGCTACTTGTGCAAAGGCTTGTCTACATGGGGTAATTAGGCACGAATGGGTCGGAAAGTCAAACTGAGCTACTGTATCAGTCTGAAAAAAAGAGTAATCATTGAAGGGGCTCATCAGATAAACCGTTCCTCAGGCAAGCCCTAAGTAATGGTGTGGGATATGCATGAAGTCGGAAGGAGATGTGTATACCACCTTACAGCTCCCTTCCCTTACAACCCATCTGTGGAGCCATGAGTACTCTCCAATGTTCCTCTGTTTTATGATGGGGGTAATTGGAGCCAACTTGTATCAGAGCTGTAGGCAGGTGAGGATTCTTGTATGGCTGCTCAGAGACTATAGGGAAAGGTCCACACCATGCAGAAAAGAGGAAAAAAAAATCCCTGAATATTTTGAGCCTGAATTTTTTGGTCAGAAAATATGAAGGGCCTTATGAATATGCTGTTACAATAGTCCCTTGTGCCAAGGAGAAGTACTGCATCCTCAACTACTGGAGAAATACTTCCATTAAGAAAAATCAAACCTGATACCGAGAGATTTATGCTTTCTTCACCTGGAAGGAATCTGTGAAGCAGTGTGGCCTTTCCTGGCACTGGTGTGGAGTAGTGACAATCACTGTACGGTCTTTCTTCTGTCCTGGCATCTCCCCAGAGGCCTCCTCAGCCCCTGACGTGCCTGTCATCCAACTCACTCGACAACTGACATGCCTGGAGGATGCAGCCGCCCCTGCTGACAACACCTTTGTTTCCCAGGTGATGGATGACTTTGTGGCCCAAGCCCTGCCATTGTCCCCTGCCTGTGGCCTTACTTCAGTGATTCTTATCTTGGTCCTGGGCATCCACTCCCTGCAGGAAGGGCGAGCAGTTGCCAGTGCTGCACCTTCTCCCTAGGTGCCTCTCCAGGACCGGGTGGGCGGAAGGATAACGGGCATCCCATGCAGATTGAGTGAAGCCAAACTCTGTTGTTTACCTGGGCCTGTGAGGCATTCGGCTCTTATCATTAGGGGAAGGCAGATACGAGGGATTCTGTTCCTTAGTCAAACACTCTGTCATGTAGGCAGTGTGGAAGCGTTTGTGTAATTGCCATTCTCTGCTCTCACACTCCTATCTTGTACATCACCAATCCATCACAGCCCAGGTCCTTGTATTGTTCTATAATTAACTGGACAAACTACAGGAGCATTGTCATAGTTCCCCATTTATAGAGGAGGGACAAAGACTTGAATGAAGATTTCAGTCCCCTTCAGCTTTTTCTTCCTCTCTTGAACTCTTTTTCTGTATCTTCTGATCCATCTCATGACTCCAAAGATGTCTCACCTGTTTCTTTGAATGAGCACTTCTTTTCGAACCAACAAAAGGACAGACCTAAGGATTTTAACCCTTCTCATTCCACTGTGGGTGTGTGCACATGTGTCACGGACTCCCTAATGCAAAGAGCAGCTCAGTTCTGAACAGGATTTGGACCCTCTGCTAATGAAAACAGGCTACAGTTGCCTCATCCATTTCTTAACTATAATACACAGAGGATTTAGCTGCCAGCAAACAGTCTCCTTATGAGTTAGACACTCCCTGGGGCTGGATTATGAGCTACAAGGGAAATGGATGATTTCCAAAGGGTGTGGTAGTGCAAAGATTTGGGGAGTTACTGTTACTTTGCTGTTTTTGACCCAGGAAGGTGGATAATGTATTTCCAGGTTTCACATGGCCTTTAAGACTATAAAAATGTTTGATGCAGGCTCTGGAGCATGGAGGGAACTGGCAGTGATTTGGAGTAATAAAGCTGGTTTCTTTTCTGTAGACCAAATGAGTGAGGCTGCTATGCTGCTGGACAGCGTGGAGAGCTGGTTGGAAGGCAGAAATTTCCCTAAATTGGGTCTTTAGAAGACTTTAGAAGACTGTTCCCAACAGCCTTTGAAGGGGTTATCCTGCTCTATTGCCCAGTGAGGGTATACAGGGCCTTGGGTGGATCAGGTGAACCAGACCAAAGCTCTGTTCTCCTTGCTTTATCCTCTCATGCCTACAGGAATTCCACTACTCCAAAGCAGGGTATTTCTCTCATTTTGGCCTGCAGCACCTGGCATATTGTGGCCCTGTTTTCAGCTGGAAGCTTTAGACCCTGGAGCACTACAAATAACAATAGTTTATATATCCTCTGTTCTCTTCCTTTGCAAATTATTAGAAAAGGTCGCAGTTCTCATGGCTGCTGCTTTGACAGCAGAATTTAGTCCTTTGTGTTGACAGTGTCATGCAGCCAACTTTACTGACCTCTTGGGCATCCCTTGGAGCAGATTTTGGCTCTAGTGCTGAAGATCTACTTTTCTTCCTTATTTGAAGTGTCAGGTACGTCTGCTGGATGAAATGTATGCTTTTATTTTCTGGTAGGCCAGGCCTTTTAATAAAACCCAACAGCATTGCTTATTTAACCTTCCTCTCTAAAATATTTTCCAGCTCTTGTGAGCTATAAATTAGAACTGTCTACCCCATGGAAATTCTGAATAAGCGACCTGAGGCTGACCTCCAAGCCATGGGGCACTTCCTAGCACTGCCTGCATCCCAGTGACCAGGTCACCTCTATTAATGTATGAGCACATTGGATTCCCTCTTGTGAAGCCAGTGAAGTACAGGGTGTCTAAGCTCTGCTTGGAAAAAGGCTTTGCCACTTCAGTACATTTGAATGGAAAGGGGAAGATCTGTTCGTGTTTGTTTTACAGCCCCTTTTATTGACTTGATTTATAGCCTGAGGCTGGGAGTTAATTGAGGTCCAGTCCAGGAGAGGGCACCTGGGAAAGGGAGGTGCTGCAGTGCCACCAAAGGGAAAACATGCGGGAAAGTGTTTTTATAAAGAACAGTTTAATGCAAGTTCTGGGTCTTGCTCTGAGCCAAGCTTTTGCCACCAGAACTGGATGCTCTACCTCAGGAAACACCCTTAGCTCACTGTGGGTGGCAAGGGCCAGGAGGGTAGGGGTTAGCCAAGAGAAGATGCATTTCTTTGGTGTGCCCTCCGTTAAGGCATCCTTCTGCCTGTCTCTTGTGGCTGAAACCTTGTCACCTGTATAAGTGCAACTGTCATCGCCTTCTCTAATGGAGACTGAGAGCGTTGTTCCCACAGGCTGAAAGCTGTGTCTTTCAGTGCATACCTCCTGGGCCTGCAGAGCAGATGCCAAGGCCAGTGCTCTTCTTTGGCACCTTAAGTGTGGCATGCAGTGAATCATGCACACTTACATCACTGAGGCAGATGAGGAAGTAAGGCTCTTACTGAAGCTGGCTGACTTCAAGACAGGTCAGGGAAAAGGCTCCTTCAGCCCAGTGACTCCCTAACAAACAAAGTGGATATAAAATTGTGGTGGGTGGCCAATGGCTGAATCTGTCATAAGCTGGAGAGTGGCAGATTAATCTGCAAGGTCTGATTCATCCTTTTCTGTGTGGCAAACGGTAATGTGGCTTTGAGGTTTTACACAACCCTTTAGTGCAGGTGTTCTGGGTCTGCTCCAGCTGCTCCTGAGCTGTTGGGTACAGGGACAGGCTGGAGCTGAAGGGTTGCCAGCAAGTGCTTTTTCTTTGGAGCTGGAGCAATGAAACCCCTGTGCTGCCCCTCCTGAAGCTGTGCTAAGAGAGCAATGTTCTGTCCTGTAAAAATCCCTGATAGGCCAGGTCAGTGTGTTCAGCAACTCCTCTTGCTTATCTGGCTCTGCCACAAGAGGCTGGTGCACTTTAGCAAAGAGCTCTTCCCCTATCCTCAGTCCCTTCATCAGCTTTGGGAGGGAGGCTGTTCTGCAGTCACAGTCCAGCCTCTTCGCCCACCCTGCAGTCAAGCCCCAAGCCCACAGACAGCTGGGCAGGTGTGACAAGGCAGCCATGGGGTCCCTGCAGACCTGAACCTCCCAAATTCTCAGCCTGCTGATTGGCCTATGGGAGCTCTTTGTCAGGGTTCTTCTCTTCCTAATTCATCACCAGCTGACATGAGCAGGAAATAAAAAGACCAATTTACCCTCCATTTCTCCTGTGCAATGAGCCCTTTTCTTTAAGCCATCAGCCCCTTTATCTTTTGCCATCAGAGTTGCTGCAGTGCAGCTTGTTTTCAGCTGTCTCTGGACATCACTTGAATCTTCAGGGCGCTTGTCTAGTCCACTCAGATAATCCTCTCTTTCACTCAGAACAAACAAAGTGCTCCTGGGCCACACTGCACTTCCCCTGCCCCATTGTGGGGCAGGACTGCAGGGGCTGATGCAGGTCAGTGTGTGCTGAGGGGGCTGTTCACTCTTTGAAGACAAACCTGCAGATGCTGGTGTTTTTTAAAAAACCTTCACTGGTTGGTGGGCTGAGGTTAAGAATGAGGTTAATCTCATGCACATGATTTTATAGTGACCATGTCGTCCCTTTGCAGATGTGTCGCTGCATGGGGTATGCAGTCAGACTGGGGAGAGGTGAGTAGCTTCTTACGCCAAAGTATTGCCCTGTGCCTTGTGTTTGAGGGCCTTCCAGACTGGCGAAGGCCTGGGATCTTTCTCCCCTCGCTATCCCATCAGGCTCTTCCTCCTCCCGCTGGTCGGCAGAGGGCACCAGTAACCTGGAGACGATCCTTGGGGTGCGCTTGCTCTGCTGCTTCCACCGGCCAGCGGGCGAGGAAAAGTGACGTCCTGCTCTGGGGCAGATTTCTCCGACATTAGGATAAAAATGTTCCCATCCGGAACGTGAATGAGCCGGTTGCTCATTCCAGCCAGCCAGACTGGGGCGTGGATCAAGGGGCTGCTTCACAAAATGATTCTTTGAATTCTACTTTCTGCCCACGGGGCTCGTACACACAGACAGAGCTGTGCCCCGCTCATCTCTGTTGCAGTGGCTGAAACGAATGTTGTTGGCAGGATCAGTGACTGGATCAGATCTTTCTGCCTTTCCTTTGCTTCATGTTAGAGGTGATCTTGGAGGTGTTTCACAGAGAACACATTTCTGGATCAGATTGCAGCATTTCCCAGTGTGAATTTCTATTCAATCAAGAGACAAACTATTTAGGAGTTAGTACTGGCTCTGTGAGCTTAGCCTCCCTACTTAGACTGCACTTGGCATTTCTAACTCTATCCCGAATCTGACCAAAACACAGCTCTGCTAGAACTGTTTACTGCTCTTCTCTACTGACACAGATGAAAAAACACACGTAGTGTCGCAAGGGCAGCTTTGAAGCCAGATGTTCTGCAGTGGCTGGCACTAATGGCATTCCTTACAGGCTTCTTGCCCTGGTTTTGAAGGCATGGGGTATCTAAAAAGACATTCCTTTTTCCTTGTTTTTGTCAGAACTCAAGTTCTTATTTCCCTCATGGCCTGCTGAACTCCTTGTAGTATGGCCTTTTTAATGTGGGATCTGGCTCCACATTGCACACAGTTAAGTTGCTTCTCCAAAGACAGCCCTATTTCCCTGTTCCCTGGTCCCTTCTTTGCACTAGATTTAAGCCATGTGTAATTGCAGGGGAGGTTGATAGAAAGTGAAGAAGAAATATATTTTCTTTTTTCCTGGAAGTTCTTTTCCCAACAGATGAGCAGAGGAGAGTGAAGCCAGATTCCTTTTCATTTTGGACTGCTTAGCAGGCAGTATGTAGACAAGCCTGCCATCCCTCAATGTGCAACCCATAAGAAGCTGTTCAACCTCTGGGGTCCAAACCAGTTCTGACTGTCTGGTTTCATATGTTTATTGCATCCCCCTACCAGAGGCATATGTTGTAGTACACCAGTTGCAGTGAAACTAGTGATGATACTGCACATCTTCTGATTTATTGCCAGAACTACCTCCTAATCTCCTTTTCATGTATGTAAGTCTGAAAAAATAGAACTGATTTTAGCAGACTTATTCCAGGTTCACATGCTGTAACTGAGATTGGGGCTAGGCTGACTGTTGTCTCAGCTTTTGTTCCTTCATGGCTTTCTGTCCCATTTTAATTCCCCCAGTTGTTTTCCTAGTTGTAGTTGGCCAAGGATGAGCTATGAGTCGTACAGGAAAGTCTCACACATCTGTTTATACACCTCACTTAAATCCTAAACCAAGTATGTCAGGTGCTTGATTTCTTTTTCATGCATTTCTATGGACTGTGGCATTTTTAAACTTGAACTAGAAAAGCAACAGAAGCTGGAAGGCTGCAGTAGAGACATACTTTGGAGTTTCTTTTTCCATGTGGAAATGTGGGAAAGGATCTCTTTTAGAGGCTATTTCTTTCCAGTCTTCTGGAGTGTTTTTCCTCAAACAGTACAAACATAATGTTACTGACTTTGAATTATGTTCCTGTCTAAAACAAGGAAGATTTGGTTCATTGCTGGAAATTATAGATGATTTTGTAACAGTATTTAATTGCTATTGATACTGGCATGCTGTTTAGTTTGTGTAAGTAAGGAATCTTTGTACTAGCCTGTACAGAAGTGTTTGTCTCAAATTTGTTGATAACTTAAAAATTCTAGGCAAGCTCTAGATGTGTCCTTCCAGAATTGAATTCAAGATGTTTTGTATACTCGAGAAGACAACAGTGCTTCTGGAAATATATACAGCCAGTGGGTTGGGAGTAGTTGTAATGTGGTTGTAATGTGGTCTGTGTAGATCTGCTGGAAATGATCAAACCCCGTTTGCAGATGGAGGGATGGGGCACAGATAACCAAGGATACAGGGGATTTAGGTTAAGATAAGTTTATCTGGCCATGATTTAATGTTATATAAGTTCCTCAGAACAGCTTTATTTGATCAGTAGAGGAGGTCTTAGATGTTCATATCTCCAGTATATCACCAGCAAAGTCTCTCTACATATCTCTTCATCTTGAAAAGCCCAATGCTTTTGTTTCTGGAGTCGATTGTCCCAGAATAGCATAGCTCTTCATTAATGCCCTTATTTCTCTCATCTCCATGCCATTGTTACTGACTAGATCATCTTTACTGTGGGAAGTGAAATAATAACCTTGCTGCATGCTTTGGACTTGGCTGGTGAAGAGCATGTGAGCTCAGAGCTGATGTTTTCTGTTGGCACCTGCTGTTCATCAACATCTGGCTATTGCTAAAACTCTGACACAGGAAAATGGTTTCACTCTCCTGGGCTGCAGTCAATGTTTAGATTGTGCTGTTTGTTCTTCATGGAAAATCTTGGTGCAGGAAAATATTTCTGGGAAACTGTATTATTTCTAATGCAACCTGGGAAGAAACACAAATAAATCACCTTTGAAAAAGTGAAATGAAAATGCTCTTTTGATGTTCTTATGCCATTGTATTTGCACAAATGGCTGTGCCAGGAGTTGAAATTGTTAACCAAGAATGCGAGCAAGAGCTAAGATATTACAAGTTCTGCAGAAACAAGAAAGCAAACAGGATGAATTCTCATCTCCCTTGCATTTGATAGTGCTTCATAGCAGTAATTCCAATTTTCATATGTAGTCCATTCTTAGAGTGGTTACTGCAAATTAGGAGTCAAAACCATGTAAAGATTATGCTTTTTCTCCTGACTCCATGATTGCATGGAGCTGTCATCTGCCATGTATCACAGACCTTGGGTTTCAGAGAGGTTTTGAATATAATCCTATGAATCCTGTGCCTTTGGGGAGAAAAGTCTTGTCCAGTGGCCTGGAATTGGTGGGTTTGGGGATTGTTTAATGTCCAGGACAATTCCATGTGCAGCTTTGCCCAGTTTAACATAAGCCATGTTTTTGTAAAATGGTGCTGCTGATATAAGAGAGGATAGGGAATACAGGATTCTCGTACAAAGAGAAACCCTGCAAGGAGGGCACTGCCCCAGAGGGACTTAGGGGAGAGAGAGCAGGAGAGGGAAGGGGCCCACACAGCGCTAATTGAAAGCGCATCTTCCCGTCAGTCATGGTGCTTGCCCATCAATCATCCTGGCACCAACAGGATCTGACATCAGTAGGGAATTAAATAAACTCCTCTCTCTTTAGGGATCTGCTGATGGAAACCCGTAGGGGGGAAGTGAGCAGAGAAGAGCAGGAAGCGTGTTCGTGGGGGGGAAACGGTCTCCTGGGATGGTGCAAGTCTGTGTCCTCTCTCTTTCTCACACCAGCATGTACAGCTGAAGGGATTTTTCAGTGAATCCCCAAAAAGGTAAATTTAAAGCTGGTAATAGCCAGGCTCACCTCAGTTTAAATAAACAAACTGCAATAACAGTATCCTATGGTGAGTGCCCTGAAAGCTGAGTGATGCACTGTGCAGCTGAAAAGTAGTTTTCACCCTTGGGTGAACTTAGTGTTATTGGACTGCAGTAACTGAGGTGAATCTTGACCAAAGTGTCAGAGCAAAACACTGAGAAGGGAAAGTGGATTAGAGCAGAGGGTTAGAAAATGAGCCCCTGTTTCCCATCCTGCTGTGAAACTGTCTCCATGGTGAATTAGGATGTGATGTGAATTAGGGTATGGTGTGGATTAGGATATTACAGATTGGATCTGCCTGAAATCAGGGGTTCAGTGCAGATAAAGGGACTGGTATCTCCTTTGTCAGGGCTATCAGCAGTCCCGTGGGGGTAAGTGGCAGTGTGTGTGCACCGTGCTCCTGAGGAGAGCCCCAGAGCAGCTGGAAACCATTCGGTCACTGACAAGTCCCCTGATGGACCTCTACTGACATGGAGCGGCTTTGGTTTCAGGAAAGCCAAAGGGAACCTGTCACTAATTAGACACACAGCTAATTAACGAGAAGCAAACAAAGAGCAGCAGCTTGTGTTTTGGGAAAGCTCAGCTTTAGTAGCTAAGGACGTCTGCTCCTCCCTTTCAAACCATTTCAAAAACAAACAAAGCGGGGAGACTTGCATTTCAAAGCAGTGCAAACACTACCAACCTCAGAAAGCCTTCCAGAAGGGATGCCCGACAGTGGGATTTAGCAGTGAAAGGAAAAGGGGCTCTCCAGGTGTAATGAGACCTTCCCTCTTCCTAGGTCAGGGCCCTCTGAATCCCCAGTGTGCATCTCTTACCTATTAGCTTTTAATTTTTCTTTCTTCAAATAAACACTTCTGTTAAAATTTTGGGTAAGTAGATGGGAAAGAAAGGCAGGTGTGGGAACAGGAGCTGCCATTTTGTGCTTTGTTACTTCCCAGATCTTACAGAGGTGTGTGACATTTCAATGTAAGAACTTTTTTTTGCATTGTTTTTATTGATGTTGTACACTGCTTTATTACTGTGGGGTTGGCTAGAGGAGTATGTCAGTAACAAACTAAGCAAAAATTGCCTAGACTGTAAACAGATGCTCAGGAGTGGATGAGGCTCTGTTTGAGTGCTGAAATCTCTAATAAGAGAAGTGTGCTTTCAGGACAGGAGGAATCCAAAACTGTAATCCCAGTTATGAGTCCTCCAATGACCCTGAGAAATCTTGCTTGGGGCCTGATCCTCCAAAGAGCCAGGGTCAAAGAGCCACTTCCAAAGTGTCAGGGTCTCAAGTCCTGCTCAGAGCAATTGTTTTGCACTAATTTCAAATACAGCAGTGCTAGCAGGACCCATTAACTGAATTTTGTTATGTGCTTTGAACATGAAACATGGTAAGAATGCCAAATTATGTGATATTTGGTGTATTTCCTAGAGCCATGCCTGTAATTAATGGGGAACCTCAGCTTTTGAAAACCAAGGCAGTTTCTAACCCCCTTGTTATAGGAAGAAACTAATAGCTGAAAAACAAGACTGAAGGCTCAGAAATAGGAGGCAAATTTAAAAGAAACAACAACCCAACAATTTATGATATCTTAATGTCATGGGTTTGGAGACAAAATCATAAAATAGAGTGTTCAGGTATGATACTATGTGACTATGCTTTAAATATTTACAAAAAGAAATGCATTATTAATATTTTTGTGCATTCAATAGAGAAATTAAGTCCTTATTATCACTGCCTAATGTGGAAATTCAGCACAGCATCTGTCATCAGATTAGCTTATAAACCTAACTTTGTCTATTTTCTTCCTCCATCTTGGAGGCAGGACTGTGTTCCTGGTTAGGGAAAAGGCTGGGATTTGCAGGCTTAGTCCCAGTGCTGTCAATGGCTTCCTGGATCAGCATCGTGTGGTCCTGCTGGGATCAGAGTCTGCAGCCCTGCAGGGGTGGGAGCAGACAGCAGCTCTCTACCCGATTGCAGAGTGCAGGACACCTCCCTGTGTCCATGGGATATTGCAGTGTTTAGCTCAGGGAAGCTTTTAAAGTACTGCAGCCTCCTTGACAAGAAGGAGTTACCAGAGCACCTGGGGTTACACTGCAGTAGTAGACCACCCCATGCACTTACATTAGCTTTTTTTTTTTCAGCTCTTGTCTGTTTTTCCTGCTTTATGGCCTGATTTGAAATTGTCTTATACTCTGCTATCAGCGCGGGTATTTATTGCCATCAAAGGACCTGTTCAAGTAATCAGCAAAGCCAGAGCAGGATTCCTTTTTATATCATTTTGGCTCAGGTCTCAAATATGTACCAGTAATTAAAAAAAAAAAAAAAAAAAAAAAAAAAAAAAAAAATGAGAAAAAAAAAAAAAAAAAAAAAAAAGAAAGAAAGAAAAAGAGAGAGAAAAAATAAGGCAATGGCTTCAGGTTACAACAAGTAAGGAGCATATCAACTTTTCCAGACACAGATTGGTTTCGCTGTGCCTCTCCCCATGAATATCCTTGGCCTCTATGAAAAAGCTACTGGAGGCAAATACATGAAGCACTTAATAAAGAAAACTTGGAATGGCACTTTAGTTTTTCTGACTAATGTTACTTTGCTGTTTTATTATTGAGACTGCAAAAACCTAGCAAAGAACAAAGCAGGATAAGAAGATAATAAGAATTTTCTATCCAGCCAGCACACACTGGCTGAGGGGTGTTTCAGATGGCATCAAGTTTCTTTAGCCTACTCAGTGCTTGAAAATGTGCCCTTGATTTCAGCCCACAGGAACGTGGGCTTGTGCTGCTTTATTGTCTAATGGATCTTTCACTTGATCTCCTCATACAAACATGTTGAGCATGTGCTTGGGTCACTTAGAGAAAACTGAACCCCACTCATGTTCTTAGAGTGTAATCCCTTAATATTGATTACTGTGTTGCACAGGGGCAACAGGTAACAAAATCCATGTGGATTCAGACTGACAGCTGATCGTCCCACACACGCACAGTTCAGCTGGTGAGCACTTTGCAGCGTCGGGACTGCTTTCCCTAATCGCTTCCCACTGCTGTATGAAACACATAAATATCTTGGAACAGAAATACCAGATTGCAGCAGTTGTTCGTGTGAAGGGAACAGATGCAATGGAGGATTTTACTATGGACTGTGTTCCTCTCTAGATTTATCTTGTAGGCAGCTCGTGTTTATCTTTTGCCAGCTCACGTTAGACCGGAGTAGGGTAACCTTGAAGGCAGTGTGTAAGAGAAGTATTTCGTTAAATAAAAGCAAGCAACTAATTAAAAAATGCGTGGGATGGGGGGAAGACCTAAGTGTTCGTGAGAACAACTTTCCAATGACCAGCACAACTCTGACTGGATTTTACATATGGTTAGAGCTATCTTTTCCTGACATTTGTGAGGTTTTTGGCTCAGTGGAAGCCTCATTCTTGTCTGTGGCTTTTGGGGACTATGCAGTACTAATTTGAAATTAAAGTGATTCATAGAGTGTACATTATAAACTTGGGTCTGAAGGGAGGTAGGAATCTCAGGAACTGTTGTAGCCTGAGGCTGATTTCTAAATATAAAGTATCCTGAGATGATCTGTCATGTTTGAATGCCTCCTTGGTTCAGTTTAATGGGAGCTCAAATGCTGGTGGTGTGGAACAGAGGAAAATGGGCTAATGGGAACCTTTACAAACACTTGAGTCAAGATGAGTGACTGGTTAAAGGTATCACCTAGTGCTTGGTGATTGCTGGGCTATAAAGGGCCATCCTGTGAGGGCAAGGAGGGGAGATGCCAACTGGCTTTCTACTCAGCTTCCAAATATAGCAAGTGCAGATTTTGCACCCAGATGGGAAGAACTGCATATACAATACTGCTCATCAATAACCATACTCTAGAATATAAAGGTGCAGTCCAGGATACTCATGGGAAATGTGTCCATTAAGATCATTGTATCTTGTTACTCCCTACAACAACAAAAAATGGGTATAAACTTAAGTTCATCCTACTTGAAACATGTATTAGTTCTCTACTGTTTGGTAATAAGTGTTTCTGTACAGTGTCCCACATACACGCCTTAAATATGCCTGCAATTTGTAAAAACTGTGTTCCCAGCAAAATAAGTGGTTTTGGCACTCTCATTTCCCAACTAGACGCCCTGACATTGGATTTTTTTCACAGCATTTTTATTTGGGGTTGTTTTGGCATGAATTTCAAACCTGAATACATCAGTATCCCCAGGCTATCTTGAGGATCTGATCTAAGAGGCATCTTCACACTTACCCTAAAAGGTTGGAGACGGTATGTGCTGTTAGCTCATTTAAGACCTACAGGTTTGTAATAGACTTGCACTTATAGGTCACTAACGATCCCTTACTAGCTGGTGAATAAATGACCTTGGCTGTAATGTCAAATGCTGCTGAGAATCATTGTAGCCATGGGGATATTCATGGCTTGCACTTTAAAGTTGTGGTTTCCTTTGGGGTAAGGTAGTTTTATGGGCCACTGATTTGAATGTGACAGAGAAGAAATCAAAATCTGACATGTGGAAGGGGCTTGTACAGATGGCATTTTAAACTGAGGCTGCTAGCAGATTATATGTTGTTGCTTAGGGTACGACAGATTTGTTGTGAATGATTACTTCACTATTAGCTTTATCTACTTCTCTGTTGTATTAGACACTACTCAGTGTCTAATACCTGGATCTTCTCCAAGATTTAAATTTCCTCCCTATTCTCACTCCTCTCCGATTTGGAGAGATATTAATAGAAATAAGGTTTCCTAATTTATTATCACAGACTCATGGAAAGGTTTGGGTTGGACTGGGCCTGAAGGACCATCTGGTTCTAACACCACTGCCATGGGCAGGGACACCTTTCACTAGACCAGGCTGCTCCAAGCCCCATCCCACCTAACTCTGACCACTTCCAGGGATGGGACAGCCACAGCTTCCCAGGCAGCCTGTGCCAGTGCCTCTACACACTGTTGGGGAAGAATTTCTTTCTAATATCTAATCTACACATGCCCTCTCAGTTTAGAGCCATTCCCTCTTGTCCTATCACAGCATGCTCTTGTAGAAAACTCCCCTCCAGAGGGACTAGAGCTGTTTAAAAACCCATTTGTCAAGATGCTTAGGTAGGGGAGGGTTAAGGTACCAGCCAGCTGGCCCTTGACTGCACCCAAAAAGAAAGCATCAGATTTCACCAAATAATTCTTCAATAAGTTCCCTATCTTTCAGCTAACCAATTGCTATCAGAAACAAACATTTACATAGCAGGGAATCCTCCATTTTCTTGGGACAAAAAATCTAATAGTCTGTATTAATGGGAGAAATTTTGCCACTTTTTATTATGTCCTGAGCCAAGCAGACACAGGAGATTATTTCTTTTGATTTTCTCCTTTGGGAGACATATTGAAGAGAAATGTACACTGGCAGTGTTGCAAATGGAGAGTTTTTGTAGCTCCACATATTCCCCTTCTTCCTGCTTCTTTCAAGCTCCAACACATGTGATCAGGTCAGGAGATCTGGTCTCTAACTGACCTGGTTTACACGAGAGCAGCTCAATCTCTGGACATTTGCAAACTCCTTTCTGAAGCTACAGCCATATTTAGAGACTGCACTTTCACAGTTTGGCTCTCCTGTTCCTAAATATTGTTTTTCATACTGTATGCTAATAGCCATAGTTGGGGCCATGGATTACAGGAATTTAAGCTGACACCTTATAAAATGTTAGAAGAATCCAGTGGGACATTTAGAACATGAGTGAATTGGAGCCAGCTGGAAACAGAATACAGGAGGTGGATTTTCTCCTGGAGGGGTGCTAATAATTCCTGGTAAAGATCAAAATGAAGGACAGTTGGGTTGGTTTTGGATATCACATGGCTTTGCATAAAGAGAATTTCACTTCAGTCACGGCTTATTATCAGGAGGTTTTTTGCTTTCTAGTGGAGATCCACTTTCCTGTTCTGTTTGCCACCTGGAGGAGTGTATTTGCAGGTGTGTGCTCTCCTAGGGCTTACAACCCCAAAACATGGAGAGAATTGTGTGGGGTGCCCAGAGACATCAGTTTCTTAGTCCCACAGGGCAAGCAGAGCTCTGGAGGGGATCCCAGGGGTGGTTGGCAGCGCAGCACAAGTGATCATCTTCTGCCCCCAGGAGTCCAACACTGCCTCTGAGTTGTGCTCCACTGTGCCTTTGTGCTACATCAGCCTGTCTGGGTGGCAGCAGGACAGCTGGACGTGAGGGTTAGAAGAACCCTGGACTGGTAGTTCCCTGCCCCACTCCAGTTTTCCTTCTTCTGAGCTCAGGAATCACAACCTGAGAGAAGGTGAGCAAGCCACCAGCACTTCTTTGTCACTCTCTCAGAATCACAGAATTATTTGGGTTGGAAGGGACCATAGTGGCTCATTTGGTCCAACTGTCTTGATGCTGAGGAGGATTTAAAACATTTCCTGTTAGCTGTGATGTCTCTTGCTGCCTACATTTCATCCTGTGATTTTAATCTTTAAGTATTTCCTTCCTAGCTGTAGTGCTATTCTTTTATACTCATCAGCACTGCTTTGCCCTCGTGCTGCTTTCTGCTTTCTGCCCATGCCCTGAGACCAGAGTGCACCAGCAAGATGCTCATTCAAAGCCTGACAGCTAAAAATCTTGATTCACTGGTACAGCCAGGTTAGCAGTGTCCTTGGGCATTTGCTTAGTTTTGGTGTTGTACTCAGAGGACCTTAATCATATGCTGAAACACTTTTCTGCATTGACACTGAAGGACAGTGCAAATGGTTGTGCCACACCCCCCCGTGCACTAGACAAATAATTTTACTAGATGGGGAGGGATAGGAGGTCTGTGAAGCTTGTTAAAACTTTTAATAGTAGTAGAATGGGGAAATTTTTACATTAGAATTTATTGGATTCCTTATAACAGAATGATAGCTGAGTTTGCTGCTGTGTGTCTGATGTTTGCCAAGCAATCTCTGTAGCACCAAATACAGCAGAACTGTTGTCAGGTGTGAGCATGCACACAGCCTGGGTAGGGAAATTTCAGGTATGCAGGATTCATTACACAAATATTCACCATGAACAATGACAAGGAGACTGGAATGCTGAGGATTCCTCTGCTTTTCTTAAAAAGTTGTAGAAACCCTTTTCTTACAGGGAGGAGAAATACCAAGTACTTAGGTGTCTACTGCTGCCCACTGTGCTTTAAATATGAAAAACACCTCCAGCTGTAGCTCATTTATCTTCATGGCATAGGTTGTGCTTTTTCTGATGAAATAAGTAACCCAGGCTCACTGGGGTACTTGTGAGTAAAGGGAGGAAGAGACTTTGTTTATCCTCACATGGGGTGCAAGGACAAGGAAGCCATTCCTCAGTGACCTCACTGCTTTGAGTTCAGTAAGTTTTCTTCCTTGTTCCCCCTATCCCTAGTGCACACTGTGTTTATCTGTAGGACAGATGAACTCCCTCCTCTTGGCATGCAGGGTGTCTCTGGGAGCCTGCAAACTACTGAGGCTTTGTGCTTCCTGTGTAGGCTTGGAGTACATGATGCAAAGGGAGTCAGTTCACTGTGCTGCTTTTTCTTTTCCTGCAGTGAGCCTGCTCTGTGTCAGGGATACCTCAGCGTGGTAATAACTGCAGGGTCTTTTGTTTGATACACTGAAATTCATTTTCTTCCTTCTCCCATTGCTGGCTAGCTCTGAGCTACTGTGACAGGCACTGCCAGAGACCCAGAGCAAGTCCTTGTATCCTTTGCTATTTCATAGTGCCTCTCTGTATTGTTCAACAGCCATTATGATCTTGTCTACAGCAAAAGAGTAATTTAAAAAAGAACTTGTAACTCACATTTCTCTTTTTGAAGTCTGATGAATTTCAGGCTACCACCTTGTGTTTCCATCCTAAATATTGGGACAAGGGATGCTAGGGTTATATGTCCTCTCCCTGAATATCTTCTGTGTAGCAGATACTGCTCTAAAGAGGTTCACAAAGAAGTAAGCCTCTTTTCTTATACCTCCTTCAGTTTCCTTTGAAGAATTTAAAGCTGCAGCCAGACATGATGCAAAGTAGCTCCTCATTTTGATCAGTTCACCTGAGTTTTATGTACATACAGGTTTATTCAGACAACTTGTTAGGTCAGTTAATGTAAGGCAAATGCAAAACACTTAGGTGTTCATTGTGATGTCCTGGTTATTTCTAAACCTTCAAAATACCTGATGATCCTTTGGATTTTATTGGCACATAGAAGCTCCAGAATCTTGTTGTCCTGCAGCTAAACAAACATATCACAACCTACCTGTCAAATACAGCACATGCTTCATCAGTGTAAGTATTTACAGAAATAATCTGTTTGTGTACTGTGCTGAGAAGTCTTGCTTGATGTTGTCCCTTTCTAAAATAAAGGAGTTGTCACTTGTATTTACCAGAAAAGGATCTTGTTTTAAACATAAGTTTTTTGAAGTTGCCAATATCTTTAAGCACATTTTGAGGGAGTGTGATGATTTTGCAATAAAGAATATTTTCATTTTTCTTGCAGAGGGCTTTTTGCCAATTTTTAAACCCTTAAGAGAAAATTTTTTGCAGGGGCTTGGTGAGAAAATGTTCTTTATTGTTTCAACATGTCTTGGGACAAATAGAAACTGGTCCCGAGGCAAGACAGTATTCAGAATTAAAATAATTCTCTTAAATATATTATTCCAAGATACCGTTGATACTGATGTGTTTCCAAAGTGTGCATGGTACAGTTGTCTGTGTCCCCCTTCCTTTAAATGATACTGCCTTATTCACTTGATTTGAAATGAGAGTAGATGAATTTTACCTTAATTTTCCTCCCTTCAGACACTAACTTGGAGGTGGTATATCCTATATGCCTGGTACTTATTCTGCTGATTATGGCCATACACCAGTAACTATTAGTGCAAAGTGACACAGCATGGTGGGTTTTTGTTTTTACCAGCATGTGACAAGAGACAGATCTTGCTCTCTGTAGCTTCTATGATGGCAATGGGCATCTTTCAAAAATTTTGGTGTTGCCTCCTCCTGTGTCCCCTGTGGTGTCACAACACTACGTGTTTTTCCTTGCTGAAGGAGAACCCCTCCACCAGGTTGGGACACAGTTTTATAAAGACTGTGACTTGGCCATAACATCAAAGGAAACATGAAAAGCAGAGCAGAGACGTAGCTTGGAGCTTGTCCCTTTAAGGTGCTGTTTCAGACAGTTCAATAGCTGAGGTGCAGGACAGGACCCTGAGAGAGGAGTGACTTGCCAGGAGGTCAGCAGGAAGCGATTACAGGGCTCCCCAGCTGGTCCAGTGTCCTGCTCTCCATGCTGCTGCTCCTTCTGGGACACAGCACTTGTGGAACAGAAAAGCACCACGTGCCAGCTTGTCTCTGCCCTGTGTGTGTGCAGCCAGGATTCCTCAAAAGCACAAAGCACTGAGGAACCCCGGGCTCTGCCAGTGTATGGGAGAGAAAAACGCAGGTACCTGGAATGGGAGAAGAGGTTTCTGTCTGGAGAAGCAAACAGAGAGGCTGGGAAGTTTCCAGGAGGCAGTTCCAGGCTTGCTAACATATTCTCCAGGGTGCCAAATAGTTCTGCAGAAGCCTGTGGTTGCAGCAGCAGCTGCTAACAGATATAGCTCATGGCTCTATTCACCTGTGACACACAAATGTGGTACGAGGAGCTGCCTTGTAAATTGGATTACAGGTTTGAGAAGATTTTTTTTTTGTGTATTGCCAAGTCCTGGCTGTTCCCTCTTATCACCTGCAGCAGGGAAACTGCTCCATGGGGACAGTGCAAGTCAACTACAAGTGTCCCCATCACCGTGAAGAGCCAAAGCCCAGCCCAAGTGAGGGTGACAGTCTGACAGCATGAAGTGGTGAGGAGGACACAGTTAGCTGCATGAGTTTGGTAGCCTGTCTAGAGGGACTCAACTCCCTGGATGGCCTTTTGCAAATTTATGGAGGTAGATAAGCATCGGTGAAGATGAATAATGATGCCACACAAGGTGAAGGAAAACAGCTTCCAGGAAAATGAGGTGTAAGAAGATCACTGAAAATAATGTCAGAAATAGTGTCTATTCCAGCCCTGTAGGGACCTGGCAATAAAAATGTATTGATTAGCTGACATTCTTGCTAACAGATGCTAACAAAGGGAGCCTGTACTAGGCTGATTTTTATACTGAATCACGACTTGTGCATTGGAAACTACTGAAAAGAAATTCCAGAAGTCTTATATTCATGTGGGCACTACTCCCATTTGTGCAACTGAGCCTCTCAGTAGCAAACAGGGAGGCTACTTCTACTTCCTTCTTGGTATATCTCTGGCTCTGCTCTTCATTTTCTTGTGCATCTCTCTTTTGTAGCCTATGGGGTTAGACGTGCCTTGCCTCCTAAACCTGTGTATTAAAGGAATGTCCTTCCCTGGCCCTTCCTGTGTTTGACCTCTTAGTGCACACTTGCACTCAGGGATCATAATTCAGAACGGAGAGCAGACAGCTCAGGCAGAGAATGCTGGAGTGAGCACATCACTTCAGGGGGTGATGGAGCATCTGTAGGATCTGTGCCATCATCGCAGGGGTGGTGTCTGCCCCACTGCTGCAGTCTTTTCTTATCTGTATCCAGTGGCTTAAGCAGAGCGAATTTTTGGTTCATGACTTTTTATCAAAGCGTATATCTCAGAACAACCAACATGGTTCCTTGTCCAAGTTCTGACCTTTGTAGCCAAATTCTGTAGTGTTTCTTCCAATTAAATACTCACAAAAATAAATTTTTATTCAGTGAAGTGGTGGAGAAATAGTTCACTCTGATTCATGGCAGCAGAAGTCCTTAATCCTGGCTGCTCAGATGCTGTTAATACCAGTCTTTCAGTTGCATTCACTAACATTTTTACTTTAATTCCTCTGAGGAATCTGTCTCTTAGTTGCCTGAATTAAAAGCCTGATCCCTATATAAGGTGGATTTCTGCTGTTTTGTAGATTGGATGAGAAAAGCAGTTCTTTATGGGGTGATAAATTAAAGCTGCCTTTTTCCAGGTGTAGATGAATTGGATGGGTAGAGAAAAGTGGCTTTTTAATGCAGAGGCATGTGTTAGCTTAAACAAACAAACAAGAAAAAGAACAACTAAATCTGGGCATGAATTATAGCCTGCTTCAGATTTCAGTGTGTCACATTTTGAATTGAGCTGGAGTACCTATGGCTTTTTTAAATTGCATTTGAACAAAAGTAAATACAAAGAGAAAGAAACCAGGACAGCAAAAGCCTGCAGGAAATTCCTCTACTGTAAACAAAGTCACCTTATGATTGATGTGAATGTACAGCCCCTTGTAAACATGTCTGTTTACTTGCAGGAAACCAGAAAGAACCCACATTGGGCACTGCTGATTTTATCTAGCTTTGCTTAAATGCTTTTGGCTTCCAGTAGTCACTCTAGAGGGAGCACAGGAATGATGGCTGCTCCCTGGAAAACTTGAATCTACTGTACTTTAAAATCTGTGCCAAATGCTGCAGATGGGCAGAGCTTCACAGGAAAGATTGTTATTAACTTTTTGTGGCTGTCCTGAATCTCAGCAGTGAAAGGTTATTAATAGTGGATGTGAAGCATTCTTTCTTTGTGAAGGAGCTCTGGTTTCCAGTGCACCTAATGAGGGAACTTTAAACCTCTAAAAAAGTAATAATAACCCTGATCCTACACCATGAGGTTTCTGTAGGCTCCCACTGAAAATTCATTGTTCTAACAAGGGATTGTCTGTGCTGCTGGGGTTAATGAGATTTGTGTTGATGAAAAATGCATGTTTGTAGGACATGTATTTCTTTAAGGTTTAGTCGTACCTGAGAGTGAAATGCCGGCCATGGTGAAGGCCATGGGAAGCTGGTCATAGTCTTCAGGGAGGTGCAAGTCATGGCAAGCAAATCTGGACTTTTCTTCTAATAGATATATCAGAGAAATGATGGGGATTATCAATTGTCTCCTTCTCACACCATTATGAAACTCTTGTAAGGGATGAAGTTTTTAAAAGAAGAATATAAGTACACAGTATCAGCTGGCTCCTTCTTACCCCTACACACAGTGAATCCTTCAGAGAGCTCCAAGGGATCAGTGCTGTCATTATCACATATTTACAGTTAAGTCTGTTCCTTAGCATAGTTTCTACTAATTTCCTTAGTGCAAAGCCTACATACTCAAATTCCAGGATCATCTGTAATTATGTGTTTTAGTGAGCAGACATTTATGATGCCTAAAAATTTAGTTCGACATCTTGATTAAATATGACATTTACTCACTCTTTGTGAAGACAATCAGTCTTCCCCTACAATTATGTTTTCTATTTATGCACTTCTTGGAAGTCTCTGAGCATGTTATAATCAGGGTCATCATCTTGATGGGACAGTTGAGAGAACAGTCCTAATGGTTCCTGTGTAGAAGTATTAATGTGTCTGGGCTGAATTTAGAGAAGAACAAAATTGGCTTTGAAGTTGCAGCTTTATGAGGAAAGTCCAAAGCCTGAATATTGGCTCTGAGACACCTTTCAGGCAAAAGAGTGACCACAGCAATTTCTGGCTCCCTTCAGGGAATGCCAAGTGTGAAATCTTTGAACTGCTAAAGTCAGTGATGCCAGTGAGAGTAATGAGCTGAAGGTAAAAGAAGAATTTAGGCTAAATACAGGGGAAAATATGCATGCAACAATTAATGTAAACAGACAGACTTATTAGCTGAATAAATTGTTGTCTAGAGGCTGGTACAGATTTCTGTACTTAGAAGGGAACTGAAGATCTTTAGGTGGTGTGGTTTGTGTGCTGAGGCAGAGCCAGGCCCCTGAGCAGCAGCACTGGTACAGTGGCAGTGCTGTTCCAGGGCCAGGATGCTCTCCTGCTCAGAACTGGGCCATTTTCTCACTGCTGCTGCTGCTGATCAGCCTTGTACCTCTTGAATCATGTGCTCTTCTGGTTTGCTAAGGTGGAGAGGACAGAACAAGAGGAGAATTTATGCCAGACTGAGAACAAACATTGCCTCATGTGGGTGGTTTTATACCTCGGAGGCCAATCCCTCAACTTTCTGACTTGTTTAGCCCCTTCTTTATTTCTGATGGGAAAATAACCCAGAAGGGTGTAAATCATGATGCAAGTCTCTCCACCCCATGTAAAAGCGAGAAACTGGAGCAAAAGGGGCTGGCCATATGCAAGCAAAGAGAGAGACAGCAGAATGAATTTCTTCCTAATAAATTTGACACAGAGACTGGGAGCTTGTTTATAAAACCCTATTGGAGAGTAGAGGAGGGTTTGTGTCTTTGTTGTTTTAAAGTGCAAAATCAGGGCTGGTTTATTATCCCCATGGGGTTGGACAGTGTGTAGAAGGCCACCCATCTGGAAACCAGCTGATCACTGCAGAAACTTTCTTCCCAGGCTCTGTCCCTTCTCTGACAGGGTGCTGGGGTTTTATGAGAGGCTGACAGCAAGCCTTTTACAGACCATAACTCCTTGTCTCAACAAAAATTGCTATAAATTAGCTGGGAAAAGGACCTGAGGGGATTGTCCCAATCTGGCTCAGGGTGCCAAATACACAGTCAGCAGTTTTAACAGAATAACCTGAGTTTTCAAATCAATTGTGTTTGGAAACGACCATAATGGGAAATGGGCAAGTGGAAGGTAGGACAGGGAGAAAGAGGAGTTATTTCTATATGTAAAAAGTGTAGAACAAGTCTCTTCTTCACAAAGACTTTTCAGGGTTTATAAAAGAAATTAGCTAGTCTTTCATTCCCTGGGAATTCTCATTTCCTTCAAGCTGAAGGCAGCTTCTGTATAAAACTTGGACTTGTGTTTCAACCTGGGTATCCAAAATTTTATAGTCATTCAGAAACCAAGCTTGCAAGTGGCCTTCACAGTGGATCCCATTTTCACAATAAGCTAAACCTAATACATCTTGGAACACTCCATTTCCATCTGACAGATGTGGCAAAAAACCCTCTTCTTATCCAAATAACCAATCTGATGCTAGGCTTGTATCCCAGAGTGGTTCCACAATAAACAGATCGGTTTAGGATGGAAAGAGATGATCTTGAATTATACACTGAGCACAGCTGAGCTGTGTGTCTGGTCCTGTCAGCTCTTCATGAGGTGTGTGATGCTACATCAGAGAAAGAAACTGAGAGAGCTTTTCAAAATAAGGAAGTTCAGTACAAGCTAAAACTTTACTAAGTACTAAAAAGCTTTGTTCAGGAAATGAAGTATTTTAATGCACTATAGACAAGCATTACCTTATTAAATCCCCAAGCTGTGTTCCTAGGTAAGTAGACTGAATACTTTCTGATGAGAGCTGTTTATGCCTACATTTGTTTTGGAGCTTTTGGATATATCAGTGAAATAGAAGAAAAAACATGCCATTAAAAAGGATCAGAGAGCAATTTGTTTGAGCTGAACATAAGAATTGTCAGAGCAAACTTCTGTGGCACATCTTATGGCAAACAAGTTATCTGTTCCATTGCATGCAAGTCTCATGATTTTGATCTTTGCTTTCCACAGTGGCTGAGTGACTGAGCAAAGCAACCGAGGAAAAGGATGGAAACCCCTTGGACTTCTCATCTTGGAGGAAGGAGGACATCTCTGAGCAAATGAGGAAAATACTGTTTGTAAGCAGGAATAACTGAGAGAAGCACTTGTAGGCTGGAGGACAGAAGGAGAGGAGCACCTGGCATCTTGCCTGGATGTTCACAGCAGTTACTGGCCATGTCCTGTTTGCAAGGGAGAGCAGGTCAGCAAAATGCTGGAAGCAGGAAAGCCCTTTCAGATCCCTCTTTACCAGAAGATGGCACCAGGTAGGCTGGAGAGGGCTTTGGGTGGGGACACTGCTGGCACCTGTGATGACTTAAGCTTTGAAGATGCTCTGTGAACTGTAAAGTTTCTCAGTCATTTCACATTGTCTTGTCTGAATTCAGTGTGGTTTATGGAGTGGGGAGGTCAGGCTGTTGTGAGCTGTGGCATTTGGCTGTGCTGGTGCTGAGCTTTGGCATGGTGTGAATCAGTAGTAACTAGGACATGTGGTAGGTGTGGGTTTAAGAAGCTTTTTTCCCCAGTCTTTTCCAAATAATGTCCCTTCCACCTTTAACTGGAATGTGTTTCACTCGTGATTTGAAATGCTGCTTGAACTGCAGTAATTAATTAAAATCCTGTCTGGTTTACACAGGAATGTTGACAAGGATCCATGCCCCAGCTAGAGCACTAGACAGGAGGGCAATACCTCAGTTGGTTCTACCCTTGTGCAGCCTTTAGGTGTAAATAGGTGTATGTGCCTTTTTGTGTGTGTTAGTGCACAAGGCTGTGTGACTGCATTCTCTTCCACAGGGTACAGCTGGGGGAAAGGCATGGATAACAACACTGTGCAGAGGTTTGGATAGGCAGAAATAGCCACCATTTGAATTTGAAATAAGTTTGTGGGGCTCTTTGCAGGAACACTTGGAGGCTCTCAGAAATGTCAGAGAAAATACACACTTCCAGTGTGTGAAATGGCAGAAAGCTTAGCACAAAATAAACCAAAATTTTCACCAGCTTCCACCAGCTGGAGCTGTTACTGTAGCTGCCAGCCTGCCTTGGTTCAGAAATTGCCTGCTGATGCTTGATCTGTAGCACTGCTGGGGTTGAAAGACAGAGTGAAAAGGGAGCTCTTTAAGGTCTCAAAATGTATTATGTGTGAAAACATTCAAATATACACTTAATTTCAAACAAAACTGTTGAGAATCAGATTTTTTGCTGTTTGCAGACATGCCAAGAACTCTGCTGTCTCCTGCAATAGCTAATTCTATAACTTGGTCTGACTGAGGCTGTTCCAGCTCCTGTTAAAAGCAGTGGAAAAGCTCCTGGTGGAAGGTGGATTGAGCTCATTTGGTACCATGTTGAAATTTGTGGTGATATACCAAAACAGAACAAAGATAACAGCCTCAGACTGTAAATTCGTTGGAGCAGGGACTCCTGTTTGTGTGTGTTGTGTAGTGTTGAAGACATTTGTCGACACTTCAGAAATAATGAATAATGCCAGTGTGAGGAGGAAATCTCTCCACTCAACCCTAGGTGTTTCTGCTGGTAAGTGTTGAAAGAGAAACACAGAGCCCTGAACTTTGAAGACTTGGCAGGTGAGGAGGAGGAAAAATCTTTTCACTTCCATTTAAATTACAGCTTAATCTGCATTTGTTGGGTCTGGTAGAAATATTTTAATATTTTAATTTAATGTTGTTAGTTTTGGGAAAACTTCTTGGGATGCATGGCATGAAAACACCTTAGATATGAGGCAAGGTTTTGATTTAATTTCTCCTTTCATCTGTTTTCCATTACAAGCCAGACTAATTGCAGTAAGATTCTTTGTGGTAAAAAATACTTGGGGCAGTGTGAATTTGGAAGTTCTCTCACTTAACAGTAACTATAAAAACAGTCAGCAAACAGGTTTCAAAATGATTTAGTACAGAAGGGAGCAAAGTCTGGTTGTCTTCGTAGTAGCAGGATTTCACTGGCACTATCAAATTTTCAAAGCTCTCAAATTCAGTTTATTCATATTTATGTAAAAGCTTCCTTGCACACTTGAGTTGCATTTATTCCTTTTTTGGAGACTTGTAAATTTGAAGCACGAGCTGGTGTGGCCCTGGTATTTGAAGTGGCCACGTTAACTGCCCACCATTCACTGTTAATGGCTGATAGAGAGGTGTGTTCATGACAGAAAACTGCTTGTTAAAAAAAAAGAAAAGTTAAAAAATAAAGGGGATGGGCTTTGAACAGTGCTTATGGAGCAGGAAACTAGGAACCCTTGGCATGGTTTTTCCACTTGTGCTATAAATCTGGTCATTGAATGATCCTGATTTTAAAAGCACTCTGGGAATAGGCTGAAGCAGTGAAAGGCAAGGATATCTCTGCTGCCAAAGACAGCGTGTCAGGAGTTTATTGCCTTGGTGATGCTTTTCTTTGGCTACAGATTTGCCACAATTTTAACTTTTTTTTCATATAGTGTCTTAGGCGTCAGTCACAGGATTTTAAGCTGCCATAATATGAAACTGGCATTAAATGTCTGCACCACAAAAAATAACATTGAGTTTCTATTTGTGTCTTATTTTGCTCTTGTTTTATTGTGAGTTTTTTTTGTTGGTTGTTTTTGTGTTTGTTTGTTGTTAGACAAATAATTGAATCAACTTTTGCACTAAAAAAGATGAAGTAGCTACAAAACAAGAAACCTCTGAAGAACACCATATGTTGTGTTTTATCCTAGGATAGATTTGTAGGGAAAGGACTGTGATAAGCTATCATTACTCATTAATTTGGTAGTGTGTGCCTTTGAGAAACTCTGGCTTGTAGTGTGAATGTCACAGTGTGTATTTGGTGTGGGGAGATGGGCTGTGGTCCTGCTCCTTCCTTCAGGCATAGCAGAAGGTATCAACCCTGGTGATGGTGATGACTGAGACACGTGGGACAGTTCAGTTTTCTCTTTGAGACAGCTCTGGTCTACCTAGCTTAGCTTTCTGTTTGCAAGATGCATCTTCATCAGTGCTTAACAACACCTGGGACTTTCAACATTAACAGAGCAACAAATTCTGGCTCCCTTATCATTTTTTCATGCACACAAGTCTCTTTTTGGGGATCACCCTGTGGAAACAGGCTCCTGTGCACTTTGTGCTTATCAGCTCATGGTTTGCTGTTCTGTATGTGTTGACATCATCTGTGTAGCTGTTAACAGAAGCAGGAAGGGAGCTGAAATGCCAAGTGAATTTCAAAGTTGTTATCATCATGTGGAAAAGGGACAGTTGTGGCACAAAAAGTGACAGAATTGACAGGACAGGATCTTGTGGCTTAGTACTTCTGAAACACGTAGTAAACAGCAAGCAAATAGTTACAGAGGTGAGGAGAAAAGGAGTGTCACATTTGCTGTCTTCAGAAATCCAGGCTCCCAGGATCTCAATGGATGCTGCTGATTCTTTTAAAAAATCTTTTCTGCATTGTTTGTATGTAAACATGCTGTTCCTTCTGCAGTCTGTGTTTGTGTGGCTGGTTGATTTTAATATTTATGTGTTAAAAAAACCCAATTACTGGTCCTTATGTAGTGGAAAATTGAGTCTGAAGTGTGAAGTGTGAATGCATGTGTGGGCATTTCCAAGATCTGGATTCTGTAATTAGGAGGTTTTGGTCTGGGCCTGTCTCTAACTGTAGCTGAGCAAAAACCTCCCCACTGCAGACTTCCTTTTGCAATAGAATACAAAACCTCAAAGCACATAAACCATAAAAAACCCCTCAGGTGACCTAATGAATTGTCATTAGGAGGTGATTCCCCACCCTTGGTGAATCCTGTGTGGATCTTAAGCTCTGTCAGAAACAAAATATTCTTGCTGGTGGTATTTCCTATATCCTGAAGGGTGGAGCCTCTCCTTTTGCTGGATGTTACACCCTGCCTTTCCCCAGAGAAGCAGTCCTCATACACAGCAGATAAAGCTGGTCTGGCAGTGACTTACATCAGCTGAGGGAGTAAGTCCTTCCTATGGTGAATCTGTGATGCTGCTGTGCTGGAATGTGTAGAAGGAGCCAAGAAACAGTTATGGGAGAGTAAAATTGCAGTATTTGTTCTGGAGGCAGGCAAGAAGGAAAAAACACACACAAAGTGATCTGTGTGTGCATGTATATGACATAGCAGAATACTTTTTAGGCACATGACACATTTGATTACATTAAAAATCTTTTTGTTTAATGTTGGGTAGTATTCTTGCTCTAGGGGTGAAGGATGGAGATGGGATGTTGGATATTCAAGCTTTCTCCCGACCTGATCAAGCTGATCAGGTGCTTTTTCATCTGTTTCTAGAACAGCAGAATTTAAATTTGGGGTTGTTTTTTTTTTTTTCTGTATGAGATATAGGATTGTCCTTGAGATAGGGAGCTCCTGTGACCTGACTGAGCCAGGCACTCTGAGAAAGAGATGAAGACTAGAACTGTGTAGGAGATAAATGGGGAAAGAAAGTGATATTCCCACCTTGATTTTTTGTTCTCCAAGGTCCTCTTGCCTTGATTGTAAGGGATAAGTTATGCATTTCATTGGCAGATCTTCATCCTCTCCCCTTCAGGCCCATCCAGAACAGGGAAGTACCTGGTCCCATCCCAGTGTTCTTTGGGCCTTCCAGAGAGCTACTTGTTACTAGTTTTGAAATCCCCTGCAGGACCAGCACAAATAGGAGCTTTTTTCTCTGATGCTCTCTCTGCTCTGTGTCCCTCTGGGGCTCTACCTGTCAGCACAGAGGATGTGGCAAATTTGCTGTTTTCCATCCTCACTGGAAGAACTGCTTGTACTGATGATTTGCAAGTGTGGTGTTTTGTGGTTAAATTATTGCTTCCACCTGTAATTTCTCATGCTCTGCCACACAAGGTGTTTAATAGCATCCTTGGGTTAACTACATGATGACGAATTTGCTGAGATTGCACAGACAGCTCCTATCCTCTGGTAAGAAGCTGAGTGGTAAGGATTGATTATGGACCTTAGTGCAGGGTTAGGGTTAGGATTGGGTTGGATCTTGCTTTGCCATGGAGTCAGTGTGTGAGACCAGGCATCCTTCAAAAGAAGGCAGTAAAAGAGTCTGTCCATGCCAAGCAGAGACCTTCCCAGACAAGACCTGTCCTGTGAAGTGAGTGGCTGGGATGTCCCCTGCCTGCCCAGGCTGAGAGAGGAACACAGCCAGGCTGAGAGAGGAACACAGCCAGGCTGAGAGAGGAACACAGCCAGGCTCACCCCGCTCTGCCTTCACTCTTACAGTCCATGGTGGCGGCGTGCAGTGCAAGGGCTGCTTCTGTCTGTGGAGTTTTCTGAGCAGCTGAGAGCACATCACCCTTCAGCAGCCCAGCCAGAGCCCTTCCTCTCCTGCTGGCAGATTGATAAGGAGGGACTTTCTTGCTCCACGACTAAGTGCTGCTCTGATTTACTGCAGCTCTTCCTCAAGCACTTCCGGAGGTCAGAGGGCTGCAGACATTAGCCCATAATGGAAGACCCGAGGTCATGTGTAACCAATACCGATGAACCTGGGTGCCGTGCAGTGCGGCTGGGAGTAAATAAAGCTGTCCCTGACTTGCTTTGTAAAACCTCTCACTAATGTGACACAGAGAGCAGGATGGAAGAATAATGGATGGTTCTCATCAGAAGAAATATAGTGCCCAGTGGCTTGTGAAGTGAGTGTGTTTATCTGTTATTCTTGTGGGATGCTACCCTGCAGTGCAGCTGTGCTCCCTGAGCACATGGAGGCTGAGGGCTGCACTGCTCCTGCCCAAGCAGCCTTTCCTCAGCCCACCTTGCTCCAGCCTTGTTATTTACCATTTGTAATGGAAACTTAGAACATTTCTAATTAAATAACTACATTTTAGTTCCAAGATCACTGTAAAACTCTCGTACTGCAGTAACACTAATCTGTATTTGATGACCTGGGATCATGCACAATCAGTATAAATTAACCTAAGTTATGTTGACTGTGAAAAAAATTCCTAATGGTCCTTGCTCCAGTAACGTTTAAGAGCTGCCCAGCTGCAATGACTGCTGATAGAAGGAATTAAAATTGTGGGTGTCCTGAGCAGAAGTTCTTTTGGTGGTAACTGAAGGGCTGAGCACCATGTGCAAGGAAGTGGACCCAGTGAGCCTGCACTACTGTATGTGCAAATGAAAGGGCTAATCCTAAAGGCAACAAGATTTTCTGCATTTCAGTGCAGTAAATCCCACTAAAATCCATGTCAGGACTCTTGGAGGCTGGCTCTGAGGCTCAGCAGCTGCACACTGCTATCCCTGAGTGGCTGAGCAGCTGTGGACTAGGCTGCTGCAGGATTCTGAGCAGGAGGCCTGAGAACCAGCCACCCTCGTGCTGTGGGGGCAGAATAGGGAAAGTGCCTGGGACAGGAGGAGAAGAGCTCAAATGGTGATGGAGGTACCATTAAAGATACTGGTTATGACTGCAGTGCTGAATGCCTCTACTTGGTGGTGCACTGTCTCTGTGCCAACACCATCTAGGAGATCTGGGAAATCCCTTCTTTAATGCTGTGTTGGTTGATCCATAATCAGAAGAGGTGCATTGATACTGCAGGAGGTACAGAGAAGACCTCCTAAAACGAACAGGAAAATTCACTGTTTGTGGATTTTATGTACAAAATCTGGCTTATTTTGTCCAGCAGAATAAATGGCAGGGGGCTGTGGCTGTGCTCTCCCACTACACTGGGAGTACATTCAAGGGAAGCAAATGACTCTAACACTTGAAGACAGTGCTCTGTATTTTAGTGAAAGCCTTCTTAAGGACACATAAGTGAGTTGGAAACTGACCCTTGAATGTGGTTTTTTAACTTCTTGGGCACTTCTGTAACAATCTGGCACATCCAGTGGTTCTTCCCAATTACACACCCACCCACACCCAAAATGCAGAAAATTCACAAAATTGAGTTAGGCAGGCTTCCTTTCCCTGGGCGTGGAGCCTGTGTTGTGTGTGTAATTGGGACAGTGGGCCAAAATTCCCATGCAAATATATTGAGCTTTATTGGGCAGGATTTTTACATCTGAAAATGGGAGCTCAAAAGATGGGAAGCAGTCTTTTTGAATCTTACTTGAAAACAATAACCATGCTTAGCACCTCCATTCATCCAATAATCCCACAACAGGACCTGTCATCAAGTGGTACTCAGACCTGCTCGTGTCTGCTCCAGCTTCATTACTGGACATTAGGTCTATTTATACTGCTTTGAATGCTCCACGCTATTCAAGTCCCGAGGAGAAAGACAAGCTCAATAGTCCGCACAGCGTTTGTTTGCCTGATGCTATCACCGTCAGCAAAGGAAGCAATTTCCACAGGCAGCGGGAGCGGGGAGCCCCTCCCGGCGTGCCCGTTGATCCTGTGGTGGCTGCACCTCGAGGCTCATGGACCGCTCGCACCTGAGGCCCGCCCTGGCAGCACGGAGGTGATGACAATAGGCCTGTAAGGTAAACAAAACAACGGAATAAAAAGTGCTGAAAGCCAGCAGCAGGTGAACTGCTAAGAACAAACCCACATGCCCATCACCCCGCCTTCAGGACAGGCTGAGCTGTGGCTGGGCAAAGCTTATCAGTTCGATTAACACATGGTCCTTTCCCCCCTTCCCCCACGCCCCGACACCTCCCTTCCCAACTTTCAACAGTTGTTTGATTACTTGTGTGGTACAGCTACAGAGGAGAAATTATTAGCTGCCCCTGCTTCCTCCTTCACACAAAACAGAGGAAGCAGCTCCACTGGGGCTTTGTATGGTAGCCAGGTGCTCTTGGGTAGTTGGTCACTGCTCTCTTCAGGAAGGTAAATATTGGGCTAGAAGCAATTACAGGTGTATTCAGAGGAGCAGCACATGGTCTGCAGCTTTCACACCCTCATGGGAACCCCTGCATGCATTTGCCTGTCTCCCAGTGAACCAGCTCTTGTTGGCGTGTCTTCAGCAGTAATTGGCTTGAGCCTCAAGTAAACATTTGGCTCTGACAGTTGGAGAGATGGTGCACACATGAAGGTGCTCGTTGCAGGGGCTGAAGTGGTGTTTATCTTTTGCTCCAAACTCCTTAATGGCAGCTGTGTTAGGAAGAAAGACAATCCAGCTGAGATGACCTGTGTTCCAAAGACCACTGGTGTCGCCAGGGCCGTGTGTACTCCCGCAGTCTCTGGAGCATATTCCTGTCTTGTTACATGCTGCCAAGTGCTTTACTTTAGTTAGATTTTCAAGAAAGATTAATGGAATGAAACTCTGTAAGTTTTCCCTGTGGCAATATGCTTCCTCAAGCACCCCTCATCTGAAAGGCCAACAACACCTGGCTGCAGAGGCACTGGGTTTCAGGAGAAGGCCTTCCCTGAGGTGGAAGCAGTGATCCTTAGGGATAGATGACAACAATTGTCAGGATTTGTGTGTCATTCAGTCTGTGTTTATAGGTGATGGTAGAGTCTGTACTAGCTCTTACCATGTTTCACTGCTGTGGAAAGAAGTCCCTTGCTCCATGGTGAAGAGCTGTGCAGAACCTGGCTAGCAAGTGTTAATATTATGGCATCAGCCCCTGCCTGTGTCATCTGTATGAGGCTGCAGCAGACAAACCCAGCACAGAGAGCTGACAGGGTAAACAGGGAGCCCAGATAAAGTACTGCAAAGGGAGCAGAGGCACAAAGAAGTGGAGTAACTGGGTCAAGGTCACACAGCAGGTCAGAGCCGGGCTGGGTCCCACGGGCCAATTCACTGCCCAGTGTGGCTGGCAGCCTCACACTCCCTTCTGCAGCAAAGACAGACACGCTCTGGGAAACTGCTGTTTTAACAGCTGCAAGCTTTGCACTGAATAGATTCGGGTTATGTGATGTGTTCTTCCAGCTTCTTAGTAGGACAATCCAGGCAGCACAGTGGAAGCTCAGGATCTTTTTGGACTAGCTTAGCGTGGTGTTAAATCAGGTTTGTACTTGAGCAGCACTGCTCGTGCAGTCCAGAGTTTCATGAGTTGGAAAAAGCAGGGCCACTTCACTGCCACTTCCATAGCAGCAGGGAGAGGAGAGTAAATCTGAGATACACAGATTGTTAGAACTTTTGTGAATCCAGATGGTTCTTGGGGATGGCAAGGCAGGGAAACCTTTTAATATTTTGCCCATGCCAGATACCTGGGTGGTATTGCCCAGTGATGAAGAGAATAGAAAGGACCCCATTTATCATTTCTTCTGTTTTTTCTTTTTATTTACCTTCCTTTTAAAAACACATTAAAAAAATTAATTCAGTGCTGGGGAAAGGTGACAGATTAACAACTCCAGAGATTTCAGCCCTCTGTTTATCCTCTGAGCAGAGAACTCTGAGCATTCCCAGTGCTGCTCCGGCACTGTGCCCCAGCCCTGACCTTAGGGAGCAGCTCCTGAGGGAACAGCTACCCCATCCCTCCAGCCCTTCTGGCCTACTGGAGCCACGTCCCCTCTGATGGAGCAAGAGGTGCTGCTGGCAGTATGAGTCTGTGCCAGAGACTTCTGTGAGTGAGGACACAGATGATGATCCACACCTAGACTGCTCAGCAGCAAGTTGTGTTTGTGCAGGGCAGCTCTGCAGGGATGTTACTCCAAGTCCTCCAAGCCAAATTTTGACATCTCAGTCCACTTCCCAATCTGTAGTCTTCTCCCTCTGAGGAGGGGAAGAAAGCTAATCCTGTGAGGTCGCAATAAAAAAGGCTTTTGGGATGCCCAAATATTGGTGGATGGTGCGTTTGATCTCACTGAAGTGTGACTAAAGTTTGGTTTTGACAGTTTGGGCATTTGTAGCTCCTGCCAGCTTCTGGAGAATTTTTAGATGCACTATAATCGTATGTTTTTATTTAGGGAATAAACATGCTACATGGATTCTAGCACTAGGTCTCCAACTTTGAAAAGGTAAAATTCATTTTCCATCCCTCCAGCCTTTCTCACTGCCATACTTGGTCAGATCTTGTTTGATAATTCTCACTATGGGTCATTTCAATTTCCCACCATAAAGGCCTTGTGTAGTCACCTTTTCATCAGCTCTGGTGTTTGGAATAACTTTGCAAACTAGGTATTTCCCTCTGCCATAAAGCTGGAGTGTTTGGGAAAGGAGAGCATCCTTCACAAACCAGTCACCATGGATCAGGATGGGGGTGGCACTGGGGGGAGGTAATGCTTCCCAGTGCACACAAGCAATATTCCTTGCAATTAGTAATGCTGCCACTGCCCCCTCCCCTCACTCAAGAAGTGGCATTCCAAGACATGCATTTGGTGTTTGAACTACCCTGTCTCCTGGTCCCAAGGGACAGGGGCTGGGACAGCTCTGTGGGAGGCCCTGGTGTTGAGTCCATTTGGCTGCTGTGCCCAAGGGGCCTTCCATCATCACCTGCCTCCGTCCGAGCGAAGGCCTCCGCTGCACCAGGTGGTACTCAGGAATTTTATCCAGTGTGAGTTACTCTGGGAAGAAACTCCTCCCTTGCTTTTCTGCCTGTGGTATCAGACGATTGACCCCGTTCCCCCTTTTTGCTGAAGGGGCAGAAATTTGATAATGGCCTTAATTATGTCTGAACGTTAAACAAATGCTCTGGACCATCACTGCTGTATCCACTTGTCCATAATTACCAGGATTGGACATGGCGGCTTCAAAGGCCACCCAGTTATCATTTATGTTTACTATAAACACAGCAGCTGTTTTGGGTTACGAGGGTGGTCATTCTCCTGGAATTTGATGAGCCAGACCCTGAAATCCTCACCTGACACCAGCTCTCTCCCTTCTCTCCTTTCCTTCATGAGGAAAATTCAGTATGGGAATGCTCTGTGCCACCTAAAGAGGGAGGAATGGATGGGCTGTCCCTCATACACCTCTGGGTTTTGCAGTTTCTCCAAGTTCCCTCTGAATTCCAGTTAACTGCTCTGTGTCCATGGAGCTGTTCCATGTTTGCTCATTTGGCAAGTCACCAAGTACTCAAAAAAAAAAACAACCTCAAAAAGTACTTGAATCATCTCGAACTTAACTAAAGTGTTAAAAACTTCTGCTTTTTTGATTCACTTTGTAAAATAGGTGAAAATCCACTTTGCTGTCATGCAAGTTGATGTGTCTTGTGATGTGTGAGCTCATAAACCTCACACTGCTCTGTGCACAGGGGAGCTCTGGGTTTCAGAGTGTGGCTGATGTTGCTCTGGACTGTCTCCTTAAGAGGGGACATGCACTACAGTTTTACTTGTTCCACTAGGAGTGAGACTGTCCTGTCTTAACTCAGTGAGAGTTTGAGAGCTCAGGACAGGTTGATGTTGCCCATGGCTTTGGTGTAATCCCTACAGAATTACAAATTGATAACTCATGATGGCAGCAGCAGAGTGTAATTTATGAACTGCCTCTTATTCGTGTTGGTGCAATGGAACTTAGTTGCTCATAGTTCAGCCAGAAGACATGGGACTTTTCCAAGTTTTTCTCTTAGTTGAAAGTCTTCCATCTGGCACAGATTTTCAGAAATGCCATCAGAGTGGGTTTTTAAATTAGTTTGTTGCTGTGTAATCCTTCCTGATTTTTGTTCTTACTGATCTTTTACCAGAGGAAACTTCAGTGGCTAGAGAATGGACTGTAAACACAGATGGACTGACAGGGAATGAAAGGACAGCAGCATATTTTGTTGCTGTGATAGCACCACTTTATGAGAATTGAATTATAACATGGGGAAGTTTCACACCACTTCTGGGGAATAAAGCTGTGCCTATGCTCAGTTCTAGAGGCCAAACACAGACTCCTCCTTCAGGAAGAGAGGCACAAAGGAGCCACTGCTGTGCAAGGCTTATGCTTTTATGAGTGGAAACAGTGCATTCAGCCTCGCCCTCCCTGGTTTCTGTGCAGTCCCTGGGAGCAGTTCACAGATAAGGCAAACCACAGCAGCAGGGGAAGGGAAATGGAGATGTGCAGCTGGTTAGCACCTGCAGCCTGGCTGCAGATAACATGATCTGACTTTATTCATCACTGGGAAAAGATGATTGCTCTTACCTGTAAAGGAAAGGACAAATTGGCTGGGTTTTACAGCAAGTAACACATATCAGGATGATGTATTTATAAGGGGAGGAAGGAAACAACAAAACACAGCCAGTGCCTGTTTATTTATTTTTTCATGAATTACAAAGGCTCAACAGACTAAACACTCTTTCACTCCAGAAAGAAAAGCAGTGCCAGTACATGGAATTGAGAAATTCTGTGAGGTTCAGACCATTACATAGTTCTCCTCCGAGTCAATAACTGAGATAAGTCATAGCCTCAAACACTAATATTCATGGAAAATCTCTGGAGACACAGCTACAAAGCCAGCCTTGTGAGAGAAAGGCTCTTCTCTAAGACTCTCTAAAATCTATGTTAGCTGACATTGTCATGCTATGGAAAGTGTATGTGTTCTGTGATGTGTGGCATGTAGATTATCAGGGTGGGACATGTTGTCAGCATTTGCAAGTGAATATGTTTCATGTAAATTGAGAAAGATGTGTTACACATCTGGAACGTTGCCTCAGGTCTCTTGGAACCTCCAAGGCTTTTTGGCTGTGCACTAGATCCAGGGGCAGTTAATGTTTTTAGGTTCTCAAGGTGAGGATTTCAGTGAAGTCTCCAGAGGACTAGAGAGGAATAAATGATGCAGTGCTCTCCTGCACATATACAAGTTCAAGGAGAATAAGGAACAGGGACCTGAAAGGATTGACTTGTAAGATAAAATGTTAAAAAGGCAAAATAAAAAGGTGTTCAGCAATACTGTATTGCAAAATGAACTTCAAGTAGAAGATAAACATCAGAGAATAGGTTGCGTAGCCTTGGCAACATGACAGAATGGGTGCCCAAATATTTGATTTTTTTCATTTTCAGCCTTTGCAAAAGCCAAGGGCCAGATCAGACACGTGAAATGTTATGCTTGTTCTCAGGACCTGGCCCACCTCCTCTTTAGCCCTCAGCCCTCCAGCCCTGTCAAGCTGCGAAGGATCAGCTGGAGCAGGTGTCAGAGATGTATCAGTGCAGTTTTGCTGGGGTTTCTCAGAACGAGTGGCAGGATCTCTTTTATCATGCTGAGCCTTCTCCTGTCAGCAAAGCAGACGGATGAAATTTCCTTCTCTGGAGACCCCCTCTCTGTTGCTGTGTAGCCAAAGGATTTTGTAGGCTCCTTTACTGTCTTAATTCTCATCAGATTTGCATCATTATTCAGGCCTAGAAAAAAACACAAATGGCTGACTTTAAAATAAAAATCTCTCCACAAAGCATATGAAGAACTTCTGATTTTGACATGTTTGGAAATATTTTGGGATATTTTGGGATAAATGCTTCTGAGCATTTGGAAAGTACAGACTGAGCTGTTTTGTACTAACTTCTACAAATGCTAAACATCTGGCTCTGCTGACATTACTTTAGGTATTCATTCTGAGTCATTTAGTCTAGAATGTGTTTGAACTCATAAAGAGCAGAGGTGTTTTCTATATTTCAGTAAATGTGCTTGAAGTGCAGTAATGGTGCCGCAGGTCCAGATTTGGAATGCTCCAGGGAAAACCTGGAAACAGAATTTCATTTCAGTCCTCTGTAAAAAGCAGTCTACTGGGCACTTTTAAAACATGTTCAAGTTTGATTTTTTTGAGTGCTTTAATTTTGGGGCATTTTAGTCTGGATTGTCTTTATTTCCTACACATTGTGATAGGTAAAAGATTGCTCAAGTGTCAAAATGAATTGAACACGAGAATAAACCTTCCCCCATAACCTTTGTTCTTTCAGGTTTGTAGTTTCAGAATTAACAAGGCAAAAAGGTTCATACAGTAGAAGAATAATGAATTACAAACAGAATCTGGCAATCAGCTTTAGAGGGTGAATGAAGAAGAAAAAAAGGTGCAACAATGGTAGTTCCCAGGTGCTGCTGTTTCCTTGGGATAATCTTCTGTGGTTCTTGTCATCATAAAACAAAGTAGAGGGGTTTTACTTATACTTCTTTATAGACAATTAAACACTAAAAAAAGTCAAGGAAAAGACCACTAAATCAGAAAGCAGAGCATCCTTGATGCCCTGTGTGATTAGCCAGCAGGACCTCTCTGTTTCAAGGCTATAAAAATGATTATGAGAGCAGGAGGACTGAGCTGGTACCCTGCCATTGTTTGGGTTGCTGATTTTCACACTCGTGTTGCACTCATTGATGAAATGTTCAATAAAATACAGGATGGAGAGTGCTGAGATGAGGAGCTCCCCTGGCAGGCTGGCCAGGCCTGGCATCACAGAGGAGTGTGCCCAGTGTGAGTCCAGCTGCACATTGCCCATTGCTGCCCTCAGCTAGAGGGCTCTAGCACCACCAGCTCACAGTGTTTGTCTTGCTTGCAGAGCATTGCAGAGCAGGAATCCCACAGCTCAAGTATTGTATCAGTGATTTATCCAGGATGCAGCCCTTCTGTAGCCTTTGGTTCAGGGAGGCTCAGTGGCTTCTGAAGGAGGAAGGCTGGGAGCTCAAGTCGACAGCTCCTACCAGAGGCAAGAATTGGCTTGTATTAATTTGATTTATTATTTTCTCTCCATAAATATAAGTTAGGGAATTCTTGCACTGATTTAAAACAAACAAACTTTCCCTACTGAGTGGGAAATTTAGAATAGCTGTATCTCTGTCCAGAGCTGTTACTCCAGGCAAAGGAATTGGTATTTGCTATGTGGAGGTGTTTATTAAACACTTCTGATATTGAAAAGGAAAATGTCGACAGTTTTTATCTGTAAAAAAGAGATGTTGCACCATAGAGTTGTCAAACATCACATAAAGGAATAGTCCCACAGCCTAGCTACAAACACATTTACAACGAAATGCCAAGACTATCCCTTGAAATGCCAGGGTTAATAATGTATGGATTTCATTAAACTTTTTTCATTACAGCTTTTAAAAAACCCTCTTAGGTTACAATAGAGACAATAAGGCTTGAGAGAAGAAAGCAGTTAAAAATAATAAAGGGTTTAACAGAAACACGGGATTGAGGTATGTTTATTGGGCTGTATGAGACCTGTCCAGCTGGAATCAGCATCAGCAGTCACCCTGACGGGTGCTATTCCAGTGATGTCTCTATTCAGATGGGATTAGACGCCTGTCTGGCTGCTGGCTGAAAAATCATTATTTTTAGTGCCATGTCCCTCTAGTCGGTTTTCGTTCCCCTCCTGATAATGTGCAGTTGGGATACATTTTATCTTCCCCCTCCCCTTGTACCAGGTTTTGAACAAATAGCATTCTCTCTGGTTGTTAAGCGGTTCTCCCTGGCCCTTTTTTCTTGTTTCCTACCAGAGAGTGATGGATTTGGTCATTTCTAAGGACCTTCCCAGCTGTTTTGGACATGAAGACAAAAACAAGCTTGGAGAGATTCATCGATATTATGGAAGATTAGCCTGGGAGTTTAAGGATTTCTTTCAAAAAGAATTGGTTTTTTTCCAGTTTGACTCTTTCCTGGTGTGCATGACTAAAACAGCCATGATATGGGATCAGTGCAAAGACAGAGGGATCTAACCCTCAGCTGCTGTAAACCAGCATTGCCCAGTAAAGTTCACTACAAGCTCCCCATGTTTACACCTGCTGGCAAACCACCCGTGACAGGGGCTGTGTGTCCGTCTGGGGCCAGGGAACACACACAGCATTGGCATTCCCTTGCTGGTTTCTCATCCAGAGCCAACAACAGAGAAGATGGCAATCTCTTCTCTTTGAGCCGGGGGTCCAAGTGTGGCAGCTAATTGGTGGCGTTTGGTTTTGCTCTGTCCTCCCCCTCCCCTGCTCCTCTTGGAGCCGGGCAGGCTCTCCCAGCAGCACTCGGGCGATGGTTGGAGGGCATAGCTGTCATTCCATTAGGCTTGGCTAGGCCTGCGTTAAAGCATGTCATACAAATTGAGGGGATCCAGCATATTGACAGACAGATATTTAGCATGTAATTGCACTGAAAGTGCAGCACAAAAGCCCTGGGAGGTGGGAGAGTGGAGGATTTGGATTGCATGAGATCTAGTTGAAGTGAGGTTTGGACTTTTTTTCCAAAGTGCATTTGAGCTCTTAACAGGTGCGATGGTAAGGCACAAATACATCATCCCACAGCCATTGGGGCACTGTGTAAGTCCTCTTCCAGCCCGCTTTTTCCCCTAGAAGAAATCCTATTTGAGGCAGTATCTGTTACAGATCGAGCAAAACCATCCCATGGGCTGGTGCACAGCTCCCACACACTCACACTCAGATCCATTTCTCAAAGGAAGCTGATCTGCACATCTCTGGCCCTGCCCCTGCCTGACACAGCCTCCTGTCCCTCAGCCAGGCAGCAATGAATCCCAAACACTTCATGCACTACAGCTTTCTTATCATAAAGACAGAACATTAATTTAACATTTATATATTTGGCAGTATAGGAAAAGGATCATTTTAATTTCTGGCTTTAGCATTGGTCATTAAGGACTAATCCCAGTTCTGCTGAAACTCGTTTCCAAATTCACATAGGTTGTTTATAACTTGATGCTCCTGGTACCAGTCTGCACCCATCTGCCCTACTAGGGCTTTTAGGAGCCCAGGCTTTTAGAAAAGGCATTGGGTCTCAGAGTTCAAAATTCATCAGTAATTTTTCCAAAGACAGCTCATGCTCCCACGTCATGTTATTTTTAAAACCTTGGCACTGAGTGGCTGTCAGCTGGTGGCATGTCTGGGACATGGGCCCCAGGTCTGTGGGCCCAGGTGCTCCTCTCAGCTGCACCTGCCATTCCTCTTCTACAGGTCTTCCTGAGGACTGAGCATTGGTGTCTGCAGACACTGTGACTTATCTCAGGCTGCAGCAGAAATACTAAAGTAAAAATCACAGGCTGACTTCAGAAAAAGCATCTGAACTGGAACATGCCCAAATAATCCTTCAAAGTGGCCTGAGGTGGGAGAGCTGTTCAAACACATTTTTTGGCCATGGTCATATTATGTGACTAAAAAGAGAAAGAATCACTAACTTTTAAGTCTATGTGGTAGGGCAGGTTGCAGATTAAACTGCTTATGTCAGCTAATGGGGAAATAGATGTAAACCAGTCACTGGCTCTGTTCAGGAGTCAGGACCAGTGGTGAGAAAACTAAATAGTGCTTTTGGGCTGCTGCTTTGCACCATACCTCTGCTCACATTGCTTTGGTGAACTGCACCCAATCACCTCTCGGCTGAAGGTTGATAAACCTAAACTTATAAGAAGAAGCTGTTAAAATAAGCTTCTGAGATCTGATTCTGAATTTACTTTGAGCTTTGCTGATGTTTAGAATTTTTAAATCTATGGTTTTGAACCTAGTTAGAAAGAGGCAACAGAGGAGTGCAAAAGGGTGGGAACACTTCAGTTAGGAGATTTCAGGGACCATGACCAGGCCATGGAAATCTTAATTTAATATATTAATTTACACAAAAGGTCCTCTCTTAACTCCTACCCAGCAGCTGGGCAGAGCCAGCATTCCTCAGTGGTCAGAGCCCAGGACTGGGTCTGGAGGTGTGTGTTAGGTGCTATACACACGTGTAAGAGGGGAATGTTCCTGTCACTGCACAGCCTGTGTGGATGATATAATATTGTAAGGAGCTGGGTGGAATGTAGCAACAAGCAGTGTGATTGATCATTGATGATAAGGTCTTGTCATGTTCACTTGATTTAGACTGTTTTAAGTGTATCATTTACCCATGTACCATTTACTGTCTCTGTGAGAGAGAGAAGATTCCACAATCCAGGGGGATTTTTGTAAAAAATTGTTTCATTTAGTGCATCCATTTTTTAATGCTCAAACGGAGAGTTTAAAGGGATCTAAATTCTACATGTGCCATATTGTCCAAAATAGGAGGACATGCCTGAGGATCTGGATCCACAGATCTCTTCCTTGTTAAAGCATAGCTTTTCTAAAAATTGTGGAAGAACTGTGAGTGGGCAGTGCAGATAGCTCTTGTCCAAATGGGCACATCCCAGGGACGTAAGCAATGATGGGACATACTTCAGTCCCAGCTTATGCCAGGTGAGTTTGCAGCAGCTCCATTGACTGGCATGTTAGGACTCAGTTTATTCCAGTTTAACTGAGGTCAGAGTGGCACTGGAGGATTTCTCTGGGGCTTCAAGATCACCCAGAAGGAACAGTGCCAAGATTTTATGACATGGACATTTCTAGTCTGGGGCTGTTGCTCGCTGTTCACAGCCACACCTTCTGTGTGCTTCCTCTTTGTACAGCCCGGGCCCAGGTTGCTGTCAGAGAACATGATAAAGGAATAAAGCTGCAAGTGGGATCACGTTTCCCTTCACTCCTTGTGTGTATGTGTGTGTGTCTTTGTTTTTTCTATGCTGTAGCTCAGGGGGGCTCGTAAATCTTGGAGACGACTGTGGATTTTTTTTTCTCCCCCTTGTATGACTGATTGTGCGAATTTATGTGTGGTATTTCTCTCCCCCAACCTCACTCTGTTAAAACGAGACAGGAGGCCAGTAAATTTGCAGTGGGAGCTGTGCAGGGTTATGAGTCCCTCACCCCCTCCTCTTTGCAGCCTGAGGGCTGGCAGTTCCTTGAAAGATAATGATTTTGGTGTTTCTGCTGGGGTGGGATGCTGTTTGCAGTGTTCTGGTTTGCTGAATGAGCATGCTTTGACCCCCAGCTTCAGCACAGGCTGGTGTTTAAGAGAAAGGTGCTTTTGGGGGAAAGTTACACTCTCCCAGGTTAGTATCCAGTGTGGGGAAGGGGAAAATCTTGAGGTGTGGATTAGACCAAGGTATTCCAAAGAGCACCCTTCACTTGGTGCTGAGACATGCCCAGGAACACTGTCTGTCATCTCTTGCCCAAACTGCAGTGACTGAGCTAGGAAGAAGAGTGTCAGTGTTTCAGAAGTCTGTTGTGTTAGAGGAGGAAGCAGGAGGTTTAAAATCTCTTCTGGAATCATGTGAAAAAACTGTGTCTACTTCTAATTCCTGAAATATTCCTGAAAGAGGCTCTGCCTGTGTCCCTTTTCTTGAGGTGGAAGGATGCCCTGCATCCAAGCAGTGTTTCTTGCCTTTCCTGACTGATTTCAACTCTATTAATCCCACATAGCTCAAGCTGTGACTGGAAATCCAGCTTCAAGTCAGAATGCCACCTTGAATTTGAACTCAAATAGGAATACTTCCCTTGAAGAATAAGTTGTTTTTAAAGCATTTCCAGATTTATTCCAGTAATAATTGCTTTAGATCAGCAGCAAAACTTGAAAATTCAGGTTCCTTGTTAGAGTTAAGAGGCAAAATAATCATTTAGGGTCTCATCTCCACCTGAAGCCATAGCCATGTGACATGGCCCAGCTTAATCAGTTTAAAATGTCCTAAAAACAATCTGGTTTTAGCTAAGCTCATTAAATGCATTCAGTGAACTACATTTGTGTCCCTGGTGCTAACGCATCTCATGCACTTTAGAGTCAGAGCTGTTCCAATAATCTGAGCCAGTTCCAGCCTGTTCAGGAGCACAAGCAGACTTTTGTGCTGCTATCCAAAGCTCCAAGTAGACAGTCAGGACTGGGCTCCACCTGGGACAGTGAGGAGCTGGCTACACTGGGTGGGACAGGGGGGAAGGTGAGTGCTGTGAAGGTTGGGACATTGGTAGCTGTGAGGGCTTGTAAGAAGGTCAGATAGCACTGAGCTGGCTTGTTTGTTTCAGTTTTATCCTTCTGAAATAACAAGAGTTCAGGGCCAAAATCTAGGACTTCTATCCTGCAGGTTGGTGCCTTTTTCCTTCCATTAGGACACACATCAATGTTTTATATTAAAAACCCACATGATGTTTTATATGAAAACCCCAGTGTGAATCAAAGTGTGGGCAGTAGCCTCTCACAGCTGTGTCTCTGTGTGAGCCCAGTGTGCTGGGTCTGTACAGTCTTGTCTTGGCTCTGCCCTGGGTCTGTTATCAGATTGTGGTCTGTCTCTTATCTGGGTGACATTTTAAAAGGCACTTAATGGCCAGCTGCAATTAAATGTCCAGGGAGAAGTGACTCCCCCAGGACACCTTGGAGCTGCAAGGCCTTAGCTGCTGCCTTGGAAGTGTGCGGGTAACAGCTCTCTCCAGCCAGGCCGGATTGAGGGAACACATCTGAGCTTTGTTATCCTTCCAGAGCATGAGGCTCACCTACCCTGAGCAGGATTTGGTTGCTAGAAGGACCATGCAGACACTCATAAATCTTCGGTGTAACTCTGAAGCAGCTTTGTTGACAAATTGGCACCCACCTCTCCCCCCACCTCGCAACATGACTCTCGCACTCAGGGCTGCTAAGAGCTATTTCAGGCCCCGTAACAAATGAAATATTCATCTCCCCTTTGCCCTGGCAGTTGCCTCCACAACACCCTTTCCTCTTCCTGCTGAGCTGAGTTCTTTAGCACAAAACCCCTAAGCCAGCAGTGGCAGCTGCAGAGGACAGGAGCAGGCTGGGTGACTGCCACTCTCCAGCCCCGTAGTGCCACTGAGCCCTGGCCAGGCACCCATTCTCTTCAGATCCCCCCGTGACTTCACAGCCCACCCACTGCTGCTTCAGCCTGGCCAAGAACTTGGCTCCAGATTTTTACCTTGTCATCCCTCCCCATCAACAAACCATTCCTTTTGTATGGCACATGATCCAGAAGTCTCAGCTGCTCTTTGTGTCCCTTCCCATCCCCATTTACCAAGAGCTGGGGCACCCAGGGTCTGTCTTGTGACTAGGCAAAGGGGACCTAAGGAGCTGTCAGGTGTGAGGTGTGTGTTTAGCAGATGTACAGAGAAAAAAAAGATTAGATGTGGTCATTGTGCTCCATGCCATTGCAAAACACCAACTGCTGTGTAGCAAGCAGAATAAAGACAGCAGACTGACTTTCTTTGAAGCCTTTGCTTTGACTATGTTTTTTTTCCCTTCTACAGTGCCAAAATGCTCTTTGACACACATCTGCCTTAAAAACAACAATCTCCCCTTCCATTAGCTCAGTTAAAGCTTTTCTCCAAGCTTTTCATTTTGAAAAGATAAGGAAAACCAGAAAAGGAGAATAAGTCCCGGACAATCAGACGTGGTTCTTGTGACAAAAAAAGTAAATTGAATTTTAGTCAAGAAATGTGGGAGATTTAGAACAATACAGTTAGTACTTAGTGGAATAGCTGCCTGACAAGCAGGTAAAACCAGGGTAATCCTCCATCAGTATGTAAAGCAGACACAGAATAAGAGCAAAGAAAATAGAGAGCAGGCTCTTTGCTTGACAATTTAAATCCTCAGGGTACAATAGCTGTGTAGAGCAACATCAAGCACACAGCAATAGCCATGAGTGAGTGTATAATAACTTTCACTGTGGGACATGGGTATAACCTAACACCAGCCAGTGCCACTGTGGATGCAGCCATAAAACAGACTTCTCTTGCCATTGCAGCTGTGTGTGTGTTGTCACTGTGTGGCATCAGCTAAAGCTCGGTAGATCTGGGAAAATAAAACTTTGTAGAGAGGAGCAGAGGCAGGCAGCCTTGCAATGATCTAGGAATGTTATGATATTAACCATTTCTTCCTTTTTTATGGAAGCAAGTGATGACTGGAAAAACTAAGCAGGCCACAGCCCACTGCTACATGTGCTGGTGCAAAACTGCTCTGAAGTTTCATATTCAGAAGCTGCCTGGGAGGAACATCCTGTTCTCGCAAGAAGCTGTGTGTCAGATGAGACAGCAGTATTACTGCAGCCCTACACAAAAAATATTAATCCTGTAAAGCCAAAGAGTATTCAAGCATTTCAATCTCAAAGAATTGATGATACAGCCAGCACATATTTAGCAGAATATGTTTGTTTTTGCAAAAGAAATGCTGCATGTCTGCAATGCTTCTGAAGGCCAGGTTCTCAGAAGGGGAACCACAAGCTCACTCACAGAATGGCACATAATTGTCTCAGGTAGGACAATTTTCTGCACTTGCCAGTCATTTTAAGCCTCACATATGGGTGGCTGCCTTTGTCTTCCAAGTGCCTGCTTGTACAATGAGATTTACCTGTTGTGTTATGACAGACAAGTGATTAACATGAGGAAGACAAGTTGGATCTGGTGTTGAGCTTCCTGCCTATCTCCCTTGCATACCCTCACAGATGTTTCCTCTGAAGCAAAAGGAGCCGTCTGTGCTCTTGGTTGCTCAGAGAAAAACATTTGTGATGGAGCTTGACTCTTCTTGTGGTGCTGCCACTCTCTTGCCAAGGGACAGAGACGTCCACGAGGGTCACTGTAACACAAACACTGACAGGGCATTGATCGACTGCTGCCTCCATGCTGTGGGATGTTTGTTACTAGAAAAAAGAGCTTGGATTTGTGTCTCATGCAAAAGATGTGCTTTGGTACTGTTCCTTCTTCGATTGAGTTGCCATTCCTGGAGGCCTTGCACTGTCCTATTGGGCAGTTGTTCTCAGTTTAGGCCCAAAAGAAAACTCGAGACAGCAACAAACCTATGAGCCACGATGCTCTTTGTCACCAGCCCTGCAGTGAAATGTAAGTGGAAATACTTTTATCCTAGGAATGAAGTATAATTTGCAAGTCAGAAAATCAGGTACAAAGCAAAAGAGTCTTGAGGTAAGTCTCATGAGGCTGATGTCTCATCCCTCCCCAGGACGCTGTTGCAGCATTGTCTGAAGCCCTGCAGAGTCCCAGCTGTGGTGGCACCTGTGCAGCTCGTGAGCCCACGGTCCCTGCGCAGCCCACAGCCCTCCCTGGGACCTGTGGGACACAGTGATGGAGCTGCCATTTACCATTAAAAACAAACAACAGGCTGTGGGAATAGAAGCAGCTTCCTTTTCCCTGCAGCCCTGTCAGGCCATTTTGGTGCCGGCCACAGTGCGAGGGAGCCGGGAGCGGCCCAGGGCTCCCAGGCACGGCGCTGGCAGCCGGGGAGGATCAGGAAGTTGGGCAGGGGCAAGGTCACCTCTTGACCTCCTGTTAGGCAAAGAATGCAACTTGCTGTCAGGCACTAGGGAAGGCTTTTTTTCATTCCACACTTAAAGATCCCTGAGGTTTCTGATGGGAAGAAGCTTACAGCATGATTTTTATTTTATTTTCTCAAGTGTTTTTTAAAAAGAGGAGATGCCAGTGACATGGTGTAATCACCAGAGAGCTTTGGAGAATGGCTGTTCACCCAGTGGGTATAAAAGGGCAAAATGCTGGGATTAGTATTTCATTATGCCTTTGGAAACATCAAGGTTCATATCTGATCTTGGCATAACATGACCATAATCGTGTAACAAAGAGGGAAATGTAATCTCTCAAAAAATAATATTTGTTCTTCAGTTTTTGCTTAAAATTATTCCATTAGTGATCCATAAATCCATAAAGTGGTTCCATTGCCATGTGGGTTTTGTAGCCATGTGAGAGCAAAGTCAAGTCCCAGTGGGACCTTGGTTCAGCACCTGTGATTTGTTTGTGCCATCTTGTCTCTTGCTCTTTGAGTTGTCAAACTTGAATCCAGTTTAACTGCCATTGTAGGATGGAAACTCTGTGCTTTGGAAACTTTGCTTTACCTTAGTAAATCCACTACCAATCTTGGCTGGGGAAAAGCTTTGTGGTGAAGTCATTCTTCCTCAGTTTCCCTCTGTACCCCACTTCTTCATCTTCACTGCCAAGAAGCTGTGACAAAGGCAAAAGGATCTATTTCTATCTCATTTTTCAGCCAAAAAACCTTCCCTCTGGGTCAATGTCTGATAATGTGTCACAGCCACAGAACAGCATGGTCAAACTTATCCCTCCGAGCACTTTGGAAATGTCATCCCATCTGAAAGTCATTCTTTACAGAAATATCCATGGGCAAGAGGCAAACCACCTGATTTGAATGGAAAACTGCTGAAGAGTAAAGAGAATGACAGAGCAAGAGTCCCAGCCTGGAAAGTATCTTACTAATACTTAGCAGGCAGCTCCCTGAAAAGAATGCTGTCTAAGTGTTTTAGGTCTGTTTTCCTGTGAGACAGTCAAAATCTAAATATGAATGTTCATAAGTATATTGTTCCTTATACTGGTGTAAAGTTAGTGCATATTGAACAGGTTCATGGATTTGCTCTGGATTAAATTCCAGAATAATTCTGAGCAAGATTGGGCCCTGCTCTAATGTAACCAGAGAGGCTTTAAGGCAGGAGACCAAAGATCTTCAGCATGGGCAAGATATCCAGCAATATCTGTGGACAGGTCACAGCTCCCCTGCTCTACTGCAGAAAGAGCTCCTCTCCTGTATTTTAACAGTGTGACTGATGAAGTCCCCTCAGTTCCAGTTGTGAATACCACTCACATTTAGAAGTGAAAGTCTTATTTCTTGTATTAACTGAACTACTTGGAGCCTAAATAACCTGAATTTCAGGGTGCCTTCACCTGAAAGAATGAAAAGCTAATCCAACTCTCTGCCGGTGTTTTCTGGATTTTTTTCCAATGCTGCTATTATATTTCTTTCCATGCTATTGAAAAAGAATAGTGAAAAGGTTGTTGAACTAAAAGCACAAGAATACATCTGTCCAGAATACTTCCAAAACCTCCCCAAATTCCTCCTTCTTAAAAATTCTTTTCATATTCTGTCTTTGAAGTGGTTTCAGGCTAATTAATGCATCCTGCACATATTTTTGTTAGTATTTTCTTTCACAGTATCTGAAGAACTCACTGTAATGCCTCACAGAAGTAGAGGTGCTGGTAGGGGGTACATTGCTGGAGCAGTTTGTTGCTCTGCTGTGTCTGCTCTGTGACACAGAGTGCTGTGGGACATCTGCAAAGGGATGTGAGTCTCCCTTCACCTGGCACTGCCTGACACCAGTGCTCACATCATTCCTAGCTCAGCTGCATGTCAGCAGTCCTGATTTATTTAGGTTTTCTACCTCCATAAAAGAGGAGGGGTTCCACAGTAAACACTGAGCTAGCCTACAATTATAATATATTTAATTTGCATCAAAAGGAGTTCAGTTGCCTAATTACAAAGTTTGAAGTAAGTTAGTTACAAAAGAAAAGCTTAATAAGAAAATCAGTTCTTAAAGCATACCTGAACCCTAGCCAAGGCACAGTGAGTTATTGTGTAGCTATCACAGTAGCTGTGAAGAGCCCAAATCAGCTGAGTTTCAGTCCCAGAGCAAACCAAGGCTTTGGACTCCATTTTTTCATACCAAGGGATTGATACTAGTGTTGTGTCTAACTGACCCTTCATAGCAGCCACCCCCAGCCAGTCATTCCTCTTACTGCTCAGTTTAATGACAGCTTGCTAAACCAGCAGCTTTGGTGAATGCTGCCTGTCTGGGAAGATGCACAGGAAACTTTGTTCATGTTTGTTTGTCAGTCAGATGTAACTTAGCTCACCCTAAGCTTGCTTTTGGTATCTAGGACATTAATTTTAGATTCTCCCCAGACATCATGATGAAATAGGAAGCATCTCACAAGGTTTTCCAATATAGTTTTATTAAAGCTTTTAAGTGGATGGGAGCAGCTGTAGACATCTCTTTGGTAAAGTTTGGCTGAGGCATGGTTTTCCAGGATGGCCAGGGTGGTGGGAGACCTACTGGCTGTAAAAATATCTGTAATGCTGTGAGGGTTGTGATGTGCAAGTTAAAGATAACTTAGAACACTTAGACACAAATCTTCAAACTCATGTAGGAATGCACATCTCCACTCAGCTGGTACATGAGCATCTTCATCAGCTCTGGAACATCTTGTGCAAAGCAGAGCAGCTCCCACTGGAAATACAACACCTTCGTGTCTGGTCAGAATTGTGGGTCTTTTAAGAGGTGGAGTGGGGGGTTAGAGGTGTGACACTCTCAGCAGGCCTTTACTGTTTGCACTGCTAACTGCTGGGGAGAGCTCAGGGTCCCCAGCAGGAGGAGACACTCGAGTCTTCCTCTATCATGACTAAGTCCTGCCTGTTGCCTCTTCATTTCATGAGTGCTTGCCCAGGCTGTAAATGCACTGGGGCTTTACAGCTGTTGAAGTGGCTGTGGACCAGTTCAAAGTCCCAGTGTTGCTATAGTGTGTCCCCTCTGGCTTCTCACATGTCCAGGCTCTGTTCTGTCTTCTGCCTGCAGCAGCCATGACTATATTTTTGTGCTAATTTTTAATATTATAAATGCCAAATTGCTTTTAATACAGCTAGCTCTGAAACCAAAGAACCTCACAGTGCCCTGCACCTTGCTCTGGGCAGTCACTAAGAACAGGATATTCCTTGCCCCCAGGGAGGGAGGCCTTGAAGATCTGCCCCATCTTTATCCAGAAAACAGAGATAGCTGAGTCAGGTACTCTGTTTCTCATGAAAAGAGAGAGCTCCCTTAGATGCAATCTCCTGCAGTCCTCAGTTACCCTTTGAATGTCTCAATTTCCCTCTTTGGGCTTGTAAGAATGACGGGAATGGTTGGGCTGGGTGGATCCGTAGCTTTGATCCTTTAGCTGGAGATTAGGAAGCGTTGTCCCTCCGCTGGGCTGGGTGACACACACAGGTAGGCACAGCCCTGAACTTTGGGAAAGTTCATACCTGAACTTTGCATCCATAACCAACCTGTCCTGTCCAGACAGGAGAGAGTTTGGTCAGTGCCTGTAGGGCTTGGGTGGGGGTAGGGGTGAGGAACTCTTGAATAAAATGATGATGATTAATTATTATTTCATAATGAGGGATTATCACAGGCTTTACAGCTAAATAACCCAGTACTTAGCATTTCTGTGCTGTGGCACCATGCACGTTCAAAGCATTGTACAAACAGCAACTAAATTACTAAAATGAAGAGATTATTTAATAGCCTGTGTCTTTGTATTTCTCAGGGAAGGGTGGGGAGTGTTTAGAAATTTACCCTCGACATTACCATGCAGGCACATTCCAAGATTGTGGCTCATGTTGCCAGGCCTGTGATGTTCTTGTTTGGCATTTACATTTGGGAGACTGTAGTTATGAAAATAAAATAGTCTTTCCAGGTACAAGTGCCTTAGTCTTTGCCCTAACACCCTGCCAGAGATGGCTGAGTGGACAGCTCACAGGATAGTGAGTTCTTGTCACTTGGTTCTTTGACCCAAGTGACATAAGATGTCAGCCTGGCCATAAGGTCTCTGACCCTCCAAACATATTTTTTCCTAGCACACTCTGTCTTGCAGAAACACCCCACGCTGCCAAGTGGTATCAGTTGATCTCCAGTGATAACACTTGGATCCAGCTCAGTGTCCCACTGCCTATTCTCCACATTTTGCAGGGTGTTCATTTTTACAAACTACATCTGTTTATTATTCACCCTGTGCACGATCAGCCATCCTCCACGGGTGCTTTCAGAGGGCTTGGTTTTCTCCTCAGTACTTCACCTCAGTGAACACTGATTATAACCAAGGTTTTAGTGTCTGCCAGAGGGATGAGACTGTGATAGCTGCAGGCTGGATGAGTAGGAGAAGGTAACTATGGGGTTGAGAAAGTTGTTGCATGTAAACCAGCTTGGATTCAGATGCCATCTGCTTGCATCAGGCTTTGCTAGACTGTATTCAGTGTTTAGCTCACCCAAGCAACATATCAAGGCGTTGGAGGGGGTGGTCTGCTCTGAACCTCAGCTTACAGTTTGTGTTTCTGTGCTCTCCAGTGTCTGTACCACATTCCATTTCACAGGGCAAACTCACCAGGGGATCCCAGCCACAGCTTAGATCCGTGCTGTTTCTGTACATGTCCAGTGCCTTGAATCATCATTTGTTGTCTGTATTGCTACATGTGAATTGTGTGGAGACTGAGGTTCCCCACCTGCAGTAGCTGCTCACACCATGGTGTGTCTGGCTGGGCTTGCACCTTCACACACTGCATCACTTTGCAGTCAGGACTTTGTTTGACACTAGCAGAGCTAATGTATTGACACAAAAGCTCAGGTATTAAGATAAAAGCATTGCCATAGCTTCCTCCTTAATCCTAACAGTGAGAGCTCATAAAAAAATTATTTCAATGCCCCTTCTCAGTGGATTTGGCTGGGAATTACATGTGGGTTTTTATTATTTAGTTTTTACGCAAGAAAAGGTGCAGTTAAGTTCCAGGAATGCTGAAATCCAGCAAATGGTATTTTTTCCTGTGGGCAAATGTATTTACAAACTAATTTTAAAATACTTCTGAACTTTACTGATATATAATAGTGTTAATTGCTCTCTAATGAGCCTAATTGCTGTTGTAAGAGCACACAGAGGCACAAGTCCTGATGCCTGCTGGAGTGGGAATAAGCTGACAGGTGCTGACACAAAGGCTGGATAGCTGTCTGAGCTCCCGTGAGGTGTTAGAAAAAGTCCCACAGACGTTTATTTTGGTGGGGCTTCATACATTAATTCCATCTACTCTTGGCCTTTTTGAAGGATTTGGCTCTGTTCAAGCTCCAAGGCTGCTGGGGAAGGAAAGGTGAGGTTACACCTTAGCTCTGGGTGCTGATTGCCACAGCTCCACATTGTTTCAGGGACTGGAGCCTTTAGTACTTTGCCAAACTGGGAAAAACAGTGGTGTGTTGCTTTTCCTTCTCTTTTCTAGACTGAACCATGCTGATTCTTTCAACATTTCTTTAGTGAACCTTTCCTTCTAAGCCTCTCCATTGAGTCCTTTTGGTCCATGTCCCACTGAAGCCCAGTATCCAAAAGCTGGGCAGCCCTTGGCCAGCAGGGAGGAGAGTTGGTTTCCCTGGCCCTTCCCATTTCCCTACAGCCCAACCTTCTCTGCAGCAGTGGGAAACTCGGGTCTCAGCCCCACTTGCATTCCTCTACCCCAGCATGGCCGTAGAACCCCTCTGAGCCAGGTGCTGTTCCTGCATGAGTGGATGTTCCCTGTGCTCAGGGGTCCCAGGGGGAGATGCCCCTGAGCCTGATCTGCTCTTGCTGTGCCAGTGAAAACTGGCCATCTGCCAGCTGAGATCAGGCAGCTGCCTCTACCCAGCCATACTATGAATGTGGGCAAGTCCCTTGTGCCTCAGTTTGCCCATCTACAGAGTATGTGTCTCAAATGCCTTTGAGAGCCTTAGGAAAAAAATCACTTTGTAACTACTCATTATTTATTAAATGTAAGTCAGGAGTAGCACAGGGACCATGGAAGATTTATGTAGCCATAGGAAAAAACAAGGCATCTTGTTTCCAGGATAGAAATGAACCATTTATAATTCTAAATTTTAAACCTTTCTGTTAATAGCATACAGAGTTCTCTTGTGGACAAGGTGAGCTTCAGTTTTGGAGTTGGAGATTACTGGTGTATCAGTATCTTTTAGAAAATCTGGCTCTTGCTCTTGTGTAGACTTGATAATCTACAAAAAGTAAGAGGAAAATATGAGAAACATAAATGTGGTCCTGTGGCTGGTGATAATTATTATTTTGTTTTGATTTATCGTTCACAGGAATTTTTTTATGAGAGCCTCACAGGCATAATTCTTTCTCGTGCATAGTTTATTTTTTGCCAAAACGACAAGAGGACAGGATATTTAGCAGAATATGTATGATGGGTGGGTGGAAAACAGAGAGGATTTGGACTTGTGCCAAACATCGGGAAGGAGAAAAAATGAGAAGAACCCAGCGTAGTGCAACAGTGTGTTGCTCTTTATCTTGGGAAGGGGTCTTTGCCTGAAGTGGCACTCCAAAGTCATCATGAGATTTTATTATAGGTATGCCTCTGAACTCCAGCTCAGCCCCAGCTTCAGAGGGTTCTTCAGCCATTTGCATAATTGCAAAACCCTCAGTGATCTAAACCTATGCAGCAGGCCAAAAAATCGAGAGTTTAAAAATATAATCTTCCTTTTAGCATCTGAGCCTTTAGGATATTTTTGTTTTGTATTTTTAGGTGTTTCCCAGTAACCATGAAGAGCAGCTAAGTGCTCTGCTGTTCAGGGTCTTCAATCCAGCAGCTGAGCCTTGGGATAGAAATGAGCAAATAATGTAATAGCTGCCAAAAAGTCACCAAGGCTGTTACCCAGCAGTGGGGCATGACAGAAAGTTGCCAGATGTTATAAAATAAGCACAGACATGACTGGTGATTTTCAGAGGGGCAGTGCCAAGTATTTTGGAAGGGCTGTTTCTTATTTTGAATATTAAAATGGAAGATTTAACTTTCGGGAGTGGTTTTGAAAATATTCCACTTGCATTTTAGCAGAGTGCCAGCTGTCAAGAACAGGAACTTGTGAATAAATTGTCTCAATGCCAGGTGAAGACTCAGCTTTCCAACCACATCACTGTGGCTACAACTTCTCACCTTGAAAAGGTCTTAATCCCGTGTACAAGGTGCACAGGCATTTATAGGATTTATGTATGCAAGAGAATTGTGAGTCCTGCCCTTACTTGCAGAATAAGATGAAAAAACTTGTGTTCAGCTCATCTGCTCCCCAATCCCACAGTGACCTCAAATCACTGGAAGATTGGCATGTTTGTTAGAATTATTGGTCCATCCTTGCTCCTAAAGTTTATGAGTAGGTTTAGAGGAAAATCAAATAGATTAGAACAAAACAAGGAAACAAAGTATTGACTGAGTGGTTTTATTCTTCTATATTTTATTTTTCTTGTTATTTTATTATCCTTATAGTTTTTGTATAAAGAATTTTTGCGCTTGATTTTTTTTCAGGACTACTTGGTGTAATCCTGAAAACAAAGCTGAAGAAATAATCTCTCTTATTCTGTGAAGTTTTATCAGCAATTACTAGTGACCTCCTGTCATTGGTATGCCAGCAAACCCTTTCTGGGGTTTCCATCTCAAAGCCTGAAATTGGTGCATTTGGGGAGGCTTCATGGGGAGTGTGCAGTGCCCAGGAGCCTGAAGCTGCCCAGCACCCTCCAGACTGAGCCCTGGGGCTGGCTTTCAGGGGTGTCCAGTGCTGAGCACCTGTGGCTACTGTACATTTCTGAGAACGTGACTGTTCAAGGGGTATTAATAAAATACTCTGCAGGAAATTAATTACATTTTGAGGCTGTTATTAGCTTCTGTAGAATTTCCTCTTTTGTTCCTGTTGGAGACCAAGCCCAGAGTCTTCCCAACTCTTATATACCTGACCTCAAAGAGAGATTTTGTCTTCACAAGAATAGCTTTGGAGTGGGAACTTGAGTGGCCTTGGATGGTCTCAAGGTTCCTCCCAAGCTCTGAAAAGAGATGGACCAGTAAGCAGGAGATTCTGACACTACTGGGCTACACTGGTGGGACTGATGCTAGGACTTCCTCTAGAGCCCATTTTAGGGGGTAGCTCCACAGTATTAAAAGTGGAGGTGGGGGAAGAGCAGGGAACAAGGAGCATCACAAACAATTTCAAGCTAAACAGTGTGACATATTTAGCTTAGCTCAAATGACTTTCCAAAAGTCTGAGAGGTGACTTGGCTACAGTAGATGAGCAACTTTTCAGAAGGAAAATGCCAAGATCTAAACACTGTTTAATCTGAGTGGGAAGGCAGAACAAGAAATTGGCTGAAAGATTAAGCCAAATAATTATAAAATAAGGCACTTCCCTTTTTCACAGTGAGAATAATTAATCATTAGAACATGGTTATATATACATTTTTGTGTTTCTTGATACTTCACATCAAGAGGAGATGCTTTTGGGGAAGACAAGTGGTGAGTGGCCAAACACACCGTATTGAACACTGAGTAGAAATACCATGGTGAAATTCTGGGATAGGCAAGGTTTCTTCCAAGAGTCTTTGATGCTTTCAGTTGATCCTCTCTGACTTGTTGGCAGCTTCTTAAACATCTCAGTGCTCCACAGCTGTATTTCAAACCCAGTGAATAGATTTAAGATGGAAAGAAATGCTACTCAGCACCACATGAGAACCTGGAGCACAGAAATGAAAGTGGGCATGACTCTGCCTCCCAGAGATGGGAAGGCACTTGCACAGCTGTACTGCCTCAGAAATTCCTGGTGATACTGCAGAGGTCAGTCCTTCACTCAAAAATGTGTTTCTGATTAGATTCTGCCCCCTTACAGATAACAATGCAGTCAGTGACAAATCTAGGGGCAGAGAGGCTTTTGGAGCAGCTACCATGCATTTGCCTTCCACTGGGCTGACACAGCTCATCTGGTTTAACTTCTGCATGGCAGCTGGGCGCCAATCAAGCCTGTTGTGGCTTTCCTTGGAGACTGCAGTTTTCCTCAAAAACAGCATGGCTGCTCCACCAGTGAAGTGAGCTGCTCTTCTCTCTGTGATACAACAATTACTTATAATGACTGATGTCTAGGTCAGGCAAAGAGGAGAACTCTTTTCCAAACAGCAACAGCTCTGCAGCCAAATCACGCACTGTACTGAGCATTACAAAAAGAAAGGGCTTTATCTCAGAGTTCTCTGTCTGATATTTTATAAACCATGCCTGAGCCTTCTTAAATGGGGCAGAAAAGCTTGGCAAAGATACTTATGAAAGGCAGCTGGGCCCAAAGAGTCTTTTACCTACTTTTCTGGGAAAAAAGTCTTGTCTTGGACAGCTGTGGATGAAGGAATTGATGATCTTGCAATTAAGACCCTGGTTGAAGAACTGCGTGACCTGGATTCAATAGGTCAGATCATCTGTCTGGCCCTGGGCCAACTACTGTGATTTGTTATGCCCCTGTTTTCCCATTGAAAAATGGGAATGGCAGGATTAATTTGTCTGGCAGGGGTACAGGGGGATAGGTGATGCAGAGTGCTGGGTTATAAAGTAGAAAAACTGAAGAATTCTCAGAAAAGCAAAGCTGCAGCCTCTGCTCCAGAAGGCTCTTGACAGTCCAAAATCCAGTTGACACCGTGAAGCAGCTCCACAACAAGGGAGGCTGGAAGGCCCCAGGCAGGGATCTCTGCAGAGCCCTGACTGTGAGCCCACTTGTTCCTTGGTGGCTCACCTGGGGGACAATACCAAGCGGAGGGGTGGGCACAGCTCAGGTGCCAGGTCTGTACCTCAGCCACTGGCCTTGTGGTCAGTGGGTCTAGGACAGGCTCAGAGCCCGAGGCAGTCTCCATGACTTGTGGCTGTGGGACAGTTTGGCGAGCAGATGGCTGCCAAGATCCAGAGCCTCACTCCCTTCCTGCCTCCATTTCAAAATGTTTTGGTTTTGCATTCAGTCCAAAACGTAATCTCTCAATCCTCCACGGAGGAGCATTAGCATTCCTGCATCGCTCTTCTAGATCCTGATCAGCTCTCAGATATATCATTTCCACTTTATAACACTCGTTCTTTTTTATTTTTTCATTCACAACCAATTTTATCTAAAGTTTAACATCAGTAAGTTGCCAGTTTTGTTCTAATTACAGGTGACTCTGAGCCAAAACCTCAGATATTATCATGTGTGAGCAAGTGGGAAAGGCAGCAAGGAGAGCAGCACACAGGTTTCTGGTCTCAGCATATCAGCCTGGGCAGGCATGGGGCTGGGAGGCAGGGGCTGGGGTCTGACCCTTGCTCTCTACTGCCCTAAACACAATGTTCTCCCCTTGCTTTTGGGCTATGGTATGATCATTGGATATTCTGCCTGTTTCTTGCTCCACAGAAACAAAGTTCTTTGAATGCAAGCCCTTAGATAACCCAGGATCAGGTGCAGGGGGAAATTAAAGGCAGGGTGGTATGGGAGAGACTGCTGAGGAAGAGAGACAGGAAGAGTAAACTGGGAGCTGCAGGTCACATGGAATCAGGTCACACAAACTTTCTGTTATCGATCAGCCTGAATTCCCTATGGGTACTCTCTGTCCCTTCCAGCTGTCTCATTTACTGGTGGATTTTAGTTGACATTTTAAAATCTTTTTTTATTTGCTATATTTTTGTACTTGGAGGTCCTTCCCTGTCTGTGGTTGGGGATGCTGACAAAGCTCTCTGAGCCATCAGTTCCCCAGTCTTTCCCTGCAAGGTGACAAAAGTTTGTTGAAAGCATCAGGGTGGTTGATGCTGTTTTACTTTCAGCCTTCATCATGGAAAAAAAAAAAGAGTATGGAGAAGTGCATGGAGCGTGTCTGCAGTGGTGACTAATGACTATTAGGCCCTTATTGCTGTCAGGTGAACTAGTAGCTGAGCCTGAGACATGTGGTCATTGTCAAGAGGAATTTTTGACTCCCCTCTTAGGAGCACCTCCTCCTCCACTCCCCAGCCATTAATTACTTCCACCATCCTTCCAAACTGCCAAGGAGTGAGGAGCAGCAGAGCTGGAGATGAAAGGAAGCAGCGGCTGCCCCGGTTTCCAGGTCTTTCAAATAACCAGTCTGTAATAACTTCCACAGCCAAGGGAAATGGGCGAGCTGTGGGAGGAAGGTCAGCGCTGAGGGGAGGAAGGCTCTCGCGTAGCAATGATGTAGTGGCTCCTAATGGAAGAAACCTGTGGAATTAATCAAGCGCTGTGCCTCATTTGTTAATGACAGCACGCCTAAAATGTGCACCAGCCTTTCTTGTTGGTGGGTAGCTGGGACCCTGGGAGTTCAGGCTGTCACCGTGGGGTCTGGGGTCTCAGTGCAATGGCCAAGCTCTGTGGCAGTGGATGCTCAGGGTGACAGGATGCTGGGAAGTGCCTGTCCATGTGCCTCATCTCTCCAAGCTGACTGCGAGGGAGCTCTGAGCAAGGCTGGTGCTGACCTCCCATGCTTGGCTTCCAGGCGGTCATGCGTGAAGTTGGTCACGCTCAGTTTCCCCCAGATTAGCACGGGGTATTGAGATGACATTGTTCTGGCTTGCTCGCTGCGGAAAGCAGCAGCTCTGTGGAACCAGTTAAGGCAGTTTGGGCCCAGCTTCCATCTCCTCACCCCCCACACACACTCCAAAGTTTGGCCTTGATTTCATGGGCCAGAGATGAGCAAGAATCAAAGTAAAATAATTACTGCTAGTGCATGGGGCGAGTCCCCAGCCCCTCACCCCCAAGCTGCCTCCACAGGCTGAGCACGCAGACTCAGCAGGCGAGGGTGTGCTGGGAGAGTGGCTCTCCTCACATCCCAGGGAGGATTGCAAGCAGGCAGAACCCAGCAAATCTTGATTTATGGGAGAAATGGCCAGCGTGATTTCGGGAGTATTTTACATTTGCACCCCCATAACACTGTCTCTACTTTGCACATGGATATGCACATGCTGGGGGTAGCAAAGTCACCCAGAGCTCCTGGAAGTCCCTGTATGTTGGTGTCCCTGTAGCAAACCAGCCCAGGGGATGTGTCTGGGCTGCATATACCCTCACACCCTGTCCCATTGCTCCCAGCTGTGCTCCCACCTCTGGCAGTGAATAACTGCCCCAAGTGTTGCTGAGGTTCCTGGGGGACTGCTCTGCTCCTGATGAAGGTGGATAAAGAAACAGAGAGGGCTCTCTGCATCCTGACCCGCTGGTCCTGCTGCGCTGTGCTCCTTGGACAGAGATGAAGCTGTGGCCCTCCGTGTGTCTCATGTAGTTAATGTATTAGGCCTATGTGACTCCACAGAGAATTGCAGATATGAATGGTTAGCACGTAATGAGTCTTCTCAGATATTATAGTCTTCCTATGCGTATAAAAAATAATGTACAGTCTTGTTATAGGAAACATATGTGTCCTTTCTCCAGAGGCTGGGCAGATTTCTGTTTGAAGAAATGACAGTCTGACCAAAATGCCAAGCCCCACATAGTATCACATTACACCCAGGAGAAAGGCTGAGTTTTCTGAACCTAAGGTTCTATTTAGGCTCCAATTCCCTTCAAAGGAGTGCAGCTGCACACTGCCTGATGGGGAAGTATCTTCCAAATATCTGTGAGGTCACTGTCTGATCTTGGATTAGTCATTTATTGCCCCATCCATAACTCAACTTCTCTGCTGGTAAAATCACAATGATACCTACTGACTTTTCAGAAGAGTTTCAAGATCAGCTGCAGAAAATGTTACAGGCCAAAACCACAATGTAAAGAAATGTAAAAGGGTAGATTTTCTGTGCTTGTCATTAGTCCTGATTCCTCTCTAGGTAACTGTATTAATTGGTGTACTGGATTATGAGCTTGAAAAGTCACATGGTTGGAAATTATTCCTTTGAAAGACCAGTGCATGTGGGGAATCTTTCAAAAGCTGTAATCAGAAGCACCTTAAACCCCACTTATTTGTGAGGTACAGTGTGAGGACATCACACTTGAAAAGCTGAAAGTGAGAAGCAGTGGCTTGGATTTGTATTTCCCAGGCACAAAAAATATTGACAAACATCTCATCTGAGGAGGATGGGAGCTGCTGGGCTCTGAGCTCTTTGAAAACTCACCCTTTAAAAGCCAGCCAAATGCCTTGCAGCATTCCTGCCACTGCAGTAATGTTGGGCAGGACTGCCCAGTCCTCAGAGCTGTGGGCCATGTGTCAGCCATGGGGCATCTTCAAATCACACACTGCCCCGAAGCAGCAGCTCATGGGCTCAGAGCCTGGGCCTTTGCAGGTGCACCAGGACCCCTCCAGCCTCATTGCTGAGCTGCTGCAGCAGCATGAACTGGACAGCCCAGAGGAAGGGCTTCAGCAGCTCAGAAAAGAGTCTTTAGAAAGAGACAAAGGTACCATGTACTTTTTAGTACAATGATCTCAAGTTATGCTTTAGGCAGGTAATAGAGAAATGTGAACAACTACAGATTCACTCTTGTGCACAGCATGCTCTGATGGATGAACCTGACACCCCAGGATTCTTTCATAATTGGCTGTGTGTGTATGTGCATCTCAGAGTGAGCCCTAATGCTTTTTTCTTTTTCAGCTTGGTGATAAATTAAAGTCTTTAGTCCCATTAAAGTATTAAATTTTAGCTAAGTCCTTAATTAAGCCCTCCTTGCTTTAATTAAAGCATTAAGATTTAATTAAAAGTTAACACATTGGCAAAATCTCCTTTCTCTTCTGCCTTAACTCCACTGGAACAGGTTGTGGCCCCAGCTGTGATCTGATGCTATAAAATCAGGAGACTTTGCTGATGCTTTCCCCCACACATGTGAGCAGGCTGAAGTGCATGCCAGCACTTGCCAGCAGAGCCCCGAGACCAGTTGGTGCATCCAGCGTAGCTTTTAGAGCACATCAGGAGGGGTGAGGTGCACTCAGTCTCTCCTCCCAGCTCCTCTCCCCTGGTCTGGGAGGCACGGCCTGTCTGAGCCCCCAGTCTAGGCAGCATTCCCCAAAGCACTGAAGGGAAAATCTAAACGTGCAGCTTTGGCCTTGCAGCTGGCCCTGGGCAGCTCTCAAGGTGTGGCAGTCACCCTTGGAGGAAAATCCCACCCTCAGTGTAAAATTAAAATAAAATCAGAAGAATTTTTAGCAGGAAAATAAATGAATTCTAGAAAGTGGCAAGTAGGTGTGAAAATATGCTTTGTAGTAAGTTCCCTACCTGAAAGCTACAGTGAGTTACAAGAGCAGAGATTATCAGCCAGGGCATGGCTGGCTCAGTTCCAGGCTGTCCAGCAAGAAGCCCAGTGGGAGAATATTCTGGAGAACTTGTCTGAACAGTTGTGCTTTTCTGGACTTGCTGGTACCCTGCTGAAGTCAAGTATGGATTCTTGACACTTCAGTGCCCACTGCCTTAATTGTTTCTAGGAAAGGTGAAACACTTGGACATAGAAGGCAAAAGCACTGTAAACCATGTAGTCTTTCAGTCATGTTTCACTTAAAACTTCCATCAATACCTGCATACTCTGACTTGTCAAAACCAGCTCATCCCAGCTGTCATTGCAAAAGCCCCTTTCCTTGAAGCGGAATAGAATTGGCAAGGAGAAAACTGCATTTTTAATAGGTTGCATTTCTCTAGCACTTCTCTTCCAAGGACCTCCAAGATCTCTGCTATGATAATGACACCCTTGCAGGTCATATATTACTACCTTGTTTTCAAGTCAAGGAAGCAAAGCCCCCCAAAGTAGAGCAAGCTTCCAACAGCAAGCTTGCCCAGCTTCTCTTTTTCACAGGGAAACTCTGCTCTGACACAGACATGCACACACGGCCAGTAGGCAGCAAGTAGGCGCTGTCTCCTGCCACATAGTGAGTGATCAGCCCTTTGGGGAAAAATATTGCAGGTCCTGGGGGTTTGGGTTGGATGCATACTGATGAAGTACAAATCTGTGGCTTGTTCTCCACAGGAGAACTCCTCAGCTGTGACACAGTGTCCTGCGTCATCTCTTTTTGCCAGCGTTAAGAAGGAAAACTACTTTTATACCCTATCTGTGCAGAGCAGAAGGCAGTCCCAGGGTTGTCTGTGTTCTGCTCTTCGGCCTTGGCCAGGGACTCTTGGGTCAGTGGGGCAGGACAGGGACTGGACTCCGGCACCCTGTGCAGTCACAGGGCTCGCCGCGAGGTGTCTCTGTGTGCTGCGCTGCGACCGCCGCGGGCACCGACCGAGGGGACAGCGCTGGGGCGGGACAGGGCTGGAGCGGGGATAGCGCTGGAGAGGGGACAGCGCTGGAGAGGGGATAGCCCTGGAGCGGGAACAGAGATGGAGCGAGGACAGAGATGGAGCGGGGACAGGGCTGGCGCGGAACAGAGCTGGAGCGGGGACAAAGCTGGGGCGGGACAGGGCTGGAGCGGAACAGAGCTGGAGCGGGGACAAAGCTGGGGCGGGACAGGGCTGGAGCGGAACAGAGCTGGAGCGGGGACAAAGCTGGGGCGGGACAGGGCTGGAGCGGAACAGGGCTGGAGCGGGGATAGCGCTGGAGCGGGGACAGAGCTGGAGAGGGAAGAGGGCTGGCGCGCGGCTGTGCCGTGAGCTGCTGCATTGTACCTGCGGCTTCGCTGCTTGAACACGCACAGGCACCTCGTGTGGAACAGGCAGAAATGTTTCCTAGAGAGGAAGGTTGGTAGAAGAGGAGTTAAGCAGAACCCCCATCACATTAACATCGGGTCTCTCACTAATGAGGAGTTTATTTCTTTCCTAAGTAGTTAGAATTCATACATAGAATTTCATATACAAAATATATTTAAATACTGGCAGCACCCCTGGGAGTCCAGTGATGGACAGCAAATGAGAAAACAAGTAGCTAACAGTATTTGGAGGCAGAAATTAAACTATGCAGTCTGTCAGTCTGGTGACCTGCGATAACCAGCCCAATAACTTGTGTTGAACTTGTATGCACCTGTGCATCTGTGTTGGAAAACAGGCCTGAAAAAAAATCCTGTTCCTCGCAGGCTCCTTTGGCTCGTAAAGAGAGTAGAGGCTAGAGCCCCAGTGAGAGGGTATTTCACAGGTCTCAGCTCTCTGGGGAGAGGAGAGGGGCTGTGTGAGTGAGCTGGTGAGCAGCACCCTCCTGGGGCAGTCAGGGAGAGGCCCGGGGAGATGATGAAATACAAAGCGCTGCTGTGCTGGACTGCACCTGCAGGCACCAAGGTAGAAGGCAACACAACACAGAGATTGGTGAGTTCAGCCCAGATACCCTTTGGTGACTGTTTCTGGAGAAAAGCTTGATATTCAGACACTCTCACCTGAGCTTGAGGTAGAAAAGGTGCTTAGAAACTGTGATATCCTCACAGAACAGCAGAGCTCTCATGCATCAGCTTTGTCAGTGCTGGGAAATGCTGGGAGCTGGTCTCTGCCACAAACCTGGGAGCACCTCTCAGCAGGCTCCTGATTTTAATGTGTCACATCTGAAAGGCTCTTGCCTGTGCTTTGTCATAGCTCTGGCAGAGTTTTCCCCAGGACCCCTAGCAACCCTCCAGCGGTGTCCCAGCTTGGAGCAAGGGACCACACACTCTGCAAGCACCTGCTTGTCATCCTGAGGTGTCTGGGCACTCAAAACAACCGAGAAGAAACCTGCACTTCTCTGCTCCCTCTTTGCACAGGATACATGTGATGATAGGAAGTGGGAAACTTGCCAGGGTATGAAAACCTCTCATCCTTAAGGAAATAAGTCCCTGCAGGGAGCCATTCCTGAAGAGTGGGCAAGACAGCTTGGGAATCGAGTCCAGGAATGTGGGATGCCTGCTTGCCAAGGAAGTGCCGCGGCTGCCTGCTCAAAAGGCAGGAATTAGTGGAATGTTTGGGGGATCCAAGCTATGTCATTGTGAGATAGGAACCAACAGGATTAGGAATAAACCCTAAATGCAGAAAGGTTCCAAACTACCCCTGTTCCTTCAGTGATCATGGGAACTTGGCAGGCTCTGAAGGAGAAGAGCCAAGATTTACAAGAAATCTGGGGAGGTTCAGTTCGTCGGGCACTCAGCAGCAAGGCTGTTTTAAAGGCCTGAGTTGTGTGATGCATGGCACTCATTAAATCACATGTTTTTATAGTGCCTGATGTCAGCGCCTCTGCCCTGGCTCACTGGAGCAGCTCTCCCAGGTAGAGGGGCTGTCATGCCTGGGTCCAGGCGCTGGGTGATGGACAGCACAGAGGCCAAAGAGCCTGGTTTTGATGGCTTATTTACATTGAAAAGACTTTTGCTAACATGTCTATGTAACTTGATTTTTTTTCACATCTAAAACCAGTTCCTTGGAGGTAGTGCAATGTCCCATGGTAGGCAAAGCCTGGGACACCACATCACAGCAGCTTTTGGGAAACAATTCCACCTCCATAGCCAACAGAAAGACACAGTGTCTATCTTAATATCCCTCCTGCCTGACACAGGTTCAGCACTGGCTGTTCAGCAGTTCTTGGCCTTAAGACTGGCACAACAGGATTCAGAAAATAATCAGAGATATGTATGACTCCCCAAAATACTCGGAATCCTACATGCTGCTTTCAGTGAAACAGCTGTAACAAGTGAACTTCCACAGGTCATTTCTCGATTCCAGAACTTCAAGTCCTGCAAGGTGCCCTGTAGCTGGGCCCTGAACCTGAGCTCCACTCAGCTTTGCAGCCGTGTCCCACCAGCCCCTATGACCACCAGGAAGATATGATGTAAAAGCACATTGGCAGCTTCATGCCACTTTTGGGGAAATCTGACTCCTAAAGATTCCCACGAGCTCTGCAAATCTCTTTGGCTGTCTGGGAGAGGCACAAACATGCATGGCTGCCAATATCTATGGCAGAAAGCAGTCATAGGAAATTAAGTTCCAATGGCCAGCTTTGTACTGTAAATTCTTTGCTACAAGCTCTGTAATTGCCTCAGTTCCATAACACACCTAACCTCTCCACTACTTGACGTCATCCTAGAGCACTTTACAAAGAGACAGCACAATTCCCAGACCTAAAGCAAACAGAGGAATAAAGTGACTCATTAATGTTTCATCAGTGATTCTCTGGCGGGTGATGTGGGATGTGAATTCACATTCACAAATACATAATTTTATTTCTTATACTAATTCTGTGTATTACCATAATTATACTTAGGGATTTGATGCTCTCATGACTGTAAAGATATACACAAAATTATTTATTTTCTTGAGGTTTTCAAAGAAGATTGTCTAACAAAGCTAAAGTCTAGGCAGAAGGATGTGACCTCTACTAGGAAAGGTTCACTCAAAGACTAAAATTCTTCAAGTCATGGCCATCTTGAAGCTTGTAGGGAAAGGATAAGAGAATGGAGTTTGAAAGAAAAAAAAGTTCCTGTTTGTTAGTTTTATTAGGAAGGCATTTTAATGATAATTTTCCCCTCTGTTCTTTCACAGAGTGATAAGAATCTCTTTTCTTCTTGTTTCTTGGAGGGCACTGGAAGGCATCATGGGTCAGCTAGACTGCCCTTTATCCTCTCCCATCCATCACGGTTCTGGCTGGTGATGGGTTCAAGGTGTTGCAGGTTTGAGATCCTAAGCAGTTCCTAATGCCTCCTCCACTCTCTGAAGCCTGCCTTGTTTTTTCAGTAATCCAACCTTTCCCCTTCACCCACGAGAGAGTTTAAGGCATCTGCTACCACAGATTTCTGACGGGAATGGGGAAACTGATAAAGAGTTTTCGTTGTGCTTTGATTTCCAGAGGAAAATTTCGTCCTAGTAGTAGTAACACACTGATACATTTTTCTTAAAGGGTAAAAAGGAAGCATGAAAAATTTCAAGAAAATAACTGATAGCTGGCTTCAGTGCTGTTATACTGTTATAAAGGACAAAAAGGGCACAATCATTAATGTGCCCCAAGATTTTATTTTTCAGGATCATCGATGAGACATAGAAATTAAATTCTACCTTGTACAGCCCAACAACATTAATGACTTGTGAATTGTGATGTCTTGATATAAACCAGGACTGCCTATATATTTAGCTCAAGGTAGTTAGCTCAGTCTAAAGGGACTGAGATGCAACTGAGAATGACATTGTCAGCATGTTAGCACCGAGTCTGTGAAGCAAACCCCAAGGCTTTCAAATCTGCATCAAGACAGTTTTTAACTTCGCAACCAGGCATTGCTGTAACAGCACACACAATCTGATGTAGTACAAGGTGAGGGAGAGCTACCACAGGGGCACCTGGGAACCCTAAGGAGAGAATATCATCCCTAATTTGTTCAGTGTTAAGCATCACACCCTTGCCATTATTTAACTTTACCTGATCTTTAGTGGGATAATTGGTGTTTAACATCTGTATTATATATCCTCCTTGAGGATGGTGTTGACAGTGCAGCCTCGACACAGCCTGAATGGCAAATACTCTGCGGGGTGCCCTGCCCAAGATAGAAATCTCTGATCTTTCCTCCAGCCAGACTTGCCTGTTTCCTCTCTGACTGATGTGTAACTTCTGAGTGAGTTGTGAAACTATGGGGTTGCTGTCATAAATGTGATCAGACAGAAACATGTAGATGTTAAGCAGGGAGGGCTTGCCAAATACATCCTTTTGCCACTGCCTTGAACATAATGACAGTGAGATTAGAAACCCAAGTACTCCAGACCGCAGGTGATTGTTTTGGGACCAAGCATGCTACATCTGGATCAATGTAGTCCCAAGTCTCAGTGGATTTTTGTGCAAGCATTGTTTTAGATTTTAAGTAAAAATCTTCATAGGGACAGTCAAAACACAGGGATGTCAAAACTCCTCCCTGTTCCTTGAATCCATCCCTAGACACCCAGCTGACGACAGTTGGATCTGACAGGGTCTGAGCCATGTGCTTGGAAAGGCTCCATAAATCTTGCTCGCACCTTTGGAGCACTCCTGGTCTCAGGCTGCAAAGGGAGCTTTCTGCAGGATCCCTTTGTACAGAGTGTGCAGACAATGACATTTTTGTCTCGGTTTTCATTTCATATTATTGCACCAGTTGTCCTGGATAAGATCATAAACTTGTCCTCACTGGTAATGTGCTTTCACAATGTCTGGAGGAGGTGGGAGGAGGTTAAAATTAATGCACCTCCTAGCGTGAAATTATTCATGGCTCAACACTTGTAATTACCAGGACCAGTTTTAGGAAGCCCATAGTTATGAGGAATTTGATATTTTAAGACTTAAAACAAATGTTTTACAAGCTTTATCCTTTGCCCACTGCAGAACACATTATAGTCTGGTAAAATTGCATTGTATGTGTCCCATCCCCAGCCATTCCCATCAGCTGATCACACCTGTCAGTCATTCATCACCAACCATTGCCCGTTAGATAATAAAATCCAATTGGGGTGGGGGGAGGTCAGCCCAGCCATTGTGCTAATTCCCCACCAGAGCAGGGCTCCTGCAGGCAAGCCCAAGGCATCCTGTGCAAAGTTCAAAGCTTTTGGAAAAAGTAATCAGATCAGACCAATTAGGGCCTGTCTGCCTACACTGACAACTGTGTCAGGAGATCCGTGCACCCCATCCCCTCCTGGGCAAGCCCTGACCACATTGCTGCCCTGGCTTCAGGCTCTTCTCACCATCTCAGGCTTGTTCTGACATAACCCCATAGCAATTCCTCTTCATTTCCATTAAAGCAGGAGCAGAATTTGGCCCTCAGTGCCATTTTATAGCAAAGAGTCTGACTGTAGGTTGAATGGGGAGTAGGGCTTAATTCAATATTTAATCCATGTTCTTAAATCATGTATCATATTACTACCTTTTAATTCCCTTTGTTACTCCATGATTTGTTATGTGTTCTGGGGGACTCCCACACAATGCCTAAGTGCTTCTGCAGCTGAGTCAGAGCGATTCAGCTTTCACTAGAGACCAAAATACCATGGACGTGCAGGGATTGTGTGGGTGTGTTTTCACACCAAAGACCCCATAGAGAAGGCAGCTGGCCTGCCTGGCCCCTGAGCACCCACTGCTCCTGGCTTCTTCTGCCACCAAACAGTGCCACTCTGCTTCCCTCTCCTACTGTTTTGCTCAGTGAAAAGAGATCTGTACTTCAGTTTGTATTAAGAAACCTTGATATTGCATCACTGTCAGGTAAATAAATGCTTTTGACAGTTAAAGGACTTGCATTGTGCTTCAGGTGTCTTCTTCGGATGTCACTTCACAGTCCACTTACACTTTCAAACCAGGAAATGTATGATTGTCTCAGACCTGACTGTAAATTTAGTTAGTCAGTTTTGACCTGTGTGTTCCAGGTTATCTGGATTTCTGTCTGTGTCTGAAAAACGCCCCCAAATTGCTTGGTGTTTCAGATTTACTTTGCTGCAGGGTTGTGATTTCGGCTGTGAAAATGGAAACAGGTCAGAGTTGTTGTTGCTATTTTTGTGTCTTGGGATATTTGAGGGGATCCTGCAAGTTAGAATAGAGGATTGCTCAGACTACAAGATTATCACCAAAAAGAAATTGCAGTTGTATTTTGTTTTTTCCACTTATACATGGAAATTAAATTGTTACTAAATGACAGATAGGGCACTTGATGGTTAGTGATTGCAGTATTGTTGAAGAGGCCCTCCAAAATAATTCTGTGACAACTTCCTCTCATCTGGTCATGCCCATTCATGATATACCATATTTATAGTTATAAAATGCATGTCTTTAAGCATTTACACTCTCTTTAGCAGTTATTCATAAATGAGCCCTTCATATGAAACACAGACAAAATGATCCAGTACTGTACCATCACCAACCAGGCCAGCATTCATGGAGAAACCACATCCACTGGCAAAGTCAAGCTTTTGAGGGCTGCATGGTTTTCCTGGAAAGGAGAAGGAAGCAGGCTAGATTGTAAAGTGTGTGTTTGGGCATTGCAGCCAGTGCAACAGAATAGCCCAGCTTTGCTCTTGGGCAGGGCCTGGCCCTTTCCTGATTTATAAATGAGAAACTCAGTTGACATAGGAAAAAAAAAAATTCTTGCTCTGTGTTTTTCAGTTAATGTTAAGTTTGTCATGATTATGGGACTCACAGATGCTCTTAAATGTATCTGGCTATCACAGAAAAAAACTGCTGCAGCAGATACTGATGAAGATTCAGAAAACACAACAATGTGCCAAGCTGTTGATCCCCTAAGGAGCACACTTGGAGCCTCTCGCCAGGCTCCAAGGCCTGAGGCCCATTGCCAGAGCAGTGTACACAAGGCCTTGTAACACCACAGAAAGGAAGGAATTAGAAATTATTTAAGACAACATGCCCTACTCCACTGAGGTGCTCTTAGGGCAGCCAAGCAGCACTCAGAGATTTATGTTATTCTAGGAAGGACAACTGGAAACTATGCATAGGAGAACCACATGGGCAGACAAACGTCCCATCCAGACAGTCTGAATTAATGCCTAGCCAAGTGTCTGGATTTTAAAATGCCTGTCCCAGTTTCAGGCTACCAGATGCCAACTCCCATCTTTCCAGGAGCAGGACTTGACCCTTTGTAGGAGGACCTGTCGAGATCTCTGCTTTAATCATCACAAATGGCCAAAAGAAAAATCATCTATCATACTGAGAAAAAACTTTAGAGATCACCCCTCAAGGAGGATTGCAAGTAATCCCTGGGCAAAGGCCCTGTAAAGTGATCTCTTTCAAAATCATATGTATGAAATTAGTTCTAATCTGCATGGTAACGACCCAAATTTTCAGCTTGACTGTGCAGGACACAGGGAGCATACAGATGGTTCTAAGGAGGGGGGTTCTACACCATTTCATTTGGCCATGTTGAGATCTTCACTGCATCTCAAAGGCTGTCCCATGAAAATGTGCACAATAAATCAAGGTGACTGTGTTTTTCTGGTAGAGCCTGACCCTGTGCCCTTTGAAACTTGTGACTAATCTCTCACTAATTTTAGAGGTATAGGATCAGCACTTCATAATTTAGGGCCTTATTTTTGTCTGTATGAAGGTGCTCTTACATTCTCAAAGTTGTGAATCTAAATGTCAAAAATGAGCCTACAGCAGGGACTGTTCAAGGAGCTTGCCTTTACAAGCCAGTCACAAGAGAGCTCTTTGATGATCACTGATTCTTTCAATCTTACTAAATTTAATAAAAGCAAACATTTACATAACATTCAGGATACTGCAGAGGGACAAAATGATGGGGGATCCCATAGAAATGCACAGCTAAATCATGAAATTGATCTTTCCCGAGTACACAAAAGGACTCCATGATAAATGATTTTTCTATGATAAATAAATGCTCATCAAAGAGTGGAGTTTGGATGGAGTGCAAATCATCCCATTTACTGTTATCACTGTCAAAAACCTATCCCCTAGAGCAGCATCTCAGTTAAAAGAGAGGCAACAAATGACAAAGGATTGTAAAAGAAGTGCAATTGAAGCAATCTGAAACTGGGATCAAGCGGATCTAAAAGAGGGAAAAGGGAGCAGCCAAACTTAGGACTTCAGAGGGAAAGTCTGCTTACTGGAGGAGAAAAAATTACAACCTGTTAAGAAAAGGACAAGTGAAAAGAACCTGTCCAGGAAAAATAAAATGCTATCAATTTTGTATATAATATTATCAGAAAATTATAATAACAGTGAGAGAGACTCCATAAAGGAGCTGATAAGATAAGTGGTCTATCTCCTCTGCTATCTGACTAGAGCACCAGTGCTATGTTTTTGCTAATAACCTTATCTCTTGTGGCCTAACGTCTCTGATAAGAGGCAAAGCAAATGCTGTGTTTTCTCCTGTTATGTTTGTAGTTGGCAAGCAGCTTGCTAAGCTTGTTCCCTTTTCTTCCATAGTTCTCAAAAGTGGGCATCTCCCCAGGTAGAAAGGGGAGAGGCAAATGGCCAGCTCAGGATGGTTAGGTCAGGGAACAGGTCTAGAGACATCTGGGGGTTTGTTCTGGGTCTGTCCCAGACTTGCTGGGAGGCTTCAGCCACTCTGTCCATCCCTCTGCTCCTGTATTTCCCTTAAGTCCATGGCAGAGACAATTTCTTCAGTACACGACAGCAGGACTGGGATCTTGCAAATAGAACAGTTGGATGTCATAGGAGAACTTGTCCTACCAATTTGAGAGCTGTCAGGCAAGACTGCTACAGTCCTGTCTACCATGCCCAGCAACTGGAAAGAGAGCCCAGGAGTCCTGCTCCCGAGTTCCTCCTCACTCTTGCATCACTAAAAATATTTTGTGTACAGCTCTGTTAATTAAAACTTTGCTAGTAGACACTTGAAGTAATGAAAACCAATACACACCTGCCAGGTCTAAAGACATTTTCTTCAGCGAAACTATTAGATCAACATACACTAAAACCTGGCCTGTAAATGTTTTGGCCCCAGGGCTTTTCTCAGAGTACATTAAAAAAAATGTCAACCCAAGTTAATCCTCCTCCTAACAGTTGGTAGATATGGTTTATCTGATCAAAATAACAGGACAAAGGGATTTTACTGACTTTATTTTCATTATCATTAAAGCAAATGTTTTTGCATCACTGAAAAAAAAAAGTTATTGCAGATTTATCATGTGCTGTGGCATAGAAATTGTCCCATGCAAATCTTGATTCAATATTATTATACACTACTGTAAACAGCATGGTGTTGATTCAGAGAGAGATCAGGGGGAAGGTGTATTTCAGTTAGTCTGTTCATTTGTTTTCAGTTCCTGCTGGGGCAGTTGAATTCCAGCTGCTGACTCTGCTGGTTACACTCCCCTGTCCCTAGGCCTGCAGGTTCTAAGGTCATGCACACTGCTAAGGACACTGCATGTTCCATGGCTGTTCTCTCCTGTCCCTTGGTTTGTAATCCCACCTCCTCTCACAGGAAAATACAGGTAATGAGACGCTGAAACTTAAGTACCTTATTCATTGAATTGGTCCTGAGCATAAATTTAAACAGGTACATTCAGCCTTGTGCAGGAAAGAAAATATTGCAGGTGTATGAAGTAGACCACAAAAATAAACCTGTCCTCAAGAGCTGTATGAGGCAAGGAAAGTCCTGCACAGCACAGAGCTTGCTAAGAAGTTACCACTCCACACTTGCCCTCATTAGGATAAAAGTATGTTATTGATGAGTGAGAGGCAAAATCCCACTCGTTCCCAAAATAGAAAGGCAAGGCTATGGGCAGCTCTCTCAGGAGGAGCCTTTTCAAACCAGTCTTGAATTTCATTCCATCTTGAGGTAGTTGCCCACTGCCTTGGCTTTGCTGGTGGCACCACTACACCAGGGATTAAGATGTTAATCCTCACTTCCCATTAGCACTGGCCAGTGCTGAACATACCTTCCAAGACCTGGCCTGTGACACATGCCTGTGCCATACATCCCAGGGCAAGACCCGAGCTGCTTTCCCAGCAAACACAGCACAGCTAGGTAAAGCACAAAAAACGTTTGCATAAATCTCTGCAAAGCACAGGCACAGAGGGGAGAAATGGCCCCAGACCTCCTTTTCATAGCACTGCTTCTTGGCCCCATAAAAAGGGATCATTAACTAAAATCCCCTGGCCTCCCAGGCTTATCTCTCTCTATAGGGCTGTATTTAGGAATAGAAATGGGATCTGGCAATTTTTAAAGATTCAGATTCCTTAATCATTCATGGTGGGAGAATGTCACTGAATGGGGATCCACACATAAGCCCCCAAGATGGGAAAATACAGGGAGCTTTCGGTTGCTAAGGAATAAATGAGGTTAAACAGAGCACATATCCTTTCCTCATGCAGGGCCTGTCTGGTGGGAATGAGAAGCCCTGAGTTTGGTATGCAGTGGTTTGGTGTCTTTGCAAACATCTGGATGGCAAGACAGGACTGTGACTTTGAATATTGTTCTGCATGTTTCTGGTTGCAAAGCCCTATTTCCTCCCATCCTCTCACCATGAAAATACCTCTCCATGACACAATGGGGGAATCCACCTTCCAGTGGGCTGGGAGATTTATTTCACAGCAGCTGTGGCAGGGGTGTAGGTAGAACATACATGTGCCATTACAGGGCAACAGAGCCCAAAGAACAGCTGCTCTGTACACACCTGCCATGGGGGTACCAGAGGGCAGTGATTTATCTGCCAGTATCAGTGGAAAAAAGCATGTACCAACCAGGCAGTCAGCCTCTCGTATTTTCTAGCTCTTCTATGAAATCTGTTCCCTTCTCCCAGGCTGTCTCTTGCTTTGAGCCCATTGCAGCTGGGCTATGCAGGATGTGAAGCCACAGTCAGTTCTTCATGAAAGTGGACAAGATGTTTAAATCAACAAGAGGTGTTCAGATCCCCTGCTCTGGAAGGCAGCCTCCATCCTATGCTGATTTGGATACCAAACACAAGCAATGCTACAGCAGGAACTTGGCCTGTTTTGAACCCAAGTGGGCAGATCAGATTTCTGCTTTAAAATACTTAGACACAGGGAAGCAAGCGAAAAATGATGGTGTGGAAACAGGAGAAGCAATACTCCAATACAGCCATTGCTTGGGGACTTCTCTTGAGATTTCTCCTGTAGATTTGTCGTTCTTTTTGTTCTCTGTGTGATGTCCAGCTGAGTGCCATGAGCTGGCAGAGTGTGTGAGCCTCGGTTGGGTGCCCGCTGGCTCAGCAGCCACAGCTGCACTCGGGGGAGCAGTGACACATCCTGGGGTGGCTGGGCTGAGTGTCAGGGGTGGCACCAGCTGCAGCCCTCCAACTGTGGGAAAGAGGTGGGGAGGCTGGGGCTGCTCAGGCTTGTGGCAGTGGACTCCCAGCTATGTGTTGTTAGTCTTCCTGTGAGCTTTCCTATCCCCCTGTGCACAATGAAATGGGGTTTAGACATCCTTTGATATAGCATTAGTTGATATCAAGCTGCTGAGGGAATTTGAGCTTTGCCAGGCTGAGGAAGAGGCAGGACAAAGTGGATGCGGGATCCAAATGCAGAGTGAAATGAAAGGCAGTTTCTGGGAAAAGCTTAATGTTACGGCAAATAATGTCTCTCACAAACTGGGATTTACTTTTCTACAGAGAAATGTGTTTTGCATTGTTGCATATAGCTCTCTGAATACAGAACATTCTGTACACAGACTGATGATGAAGAAATCATCAAAGGTCAGCACAACCTAGTACACACAGAGGCCTTAAACAGTTGAAGGAGTCAGATGGGAAAATGGAAAATAAGTTTTATTGTAGATTAAATTAAATGAGCTAGAACTAAGCTTTCCAGGGAGAGCATGATCTGGCCTCCTGTCTTACCAGGCATGGGTGCACCCAAGAACAGGAGGAAAAAACAAATTGGTACATGCCTGTAGATGGATATAAATTAGATATAAAATACATGATCAGTGCTCAAAATATATGAAAAAAATCAAATCACAGTAGTATTTTAGAGATTGCAGAAGGGTTACATCAGGAACCTTGTCATTTAAAGTGCTACAAAAAGTAATTAGAGAGGAGCAGAAAGGCTCATTAAAAACCTGATTCTGTTTCTACATGCTTTAAATGTTTGTTCTTTTTGGCAAAACCAGAATAAGAGCTTTTTCAAATGTTTATGAAATTGGGATTTATATCAAGACCAAAGGGATTTTTCCATGTGCTAACCATTTACAGAATCTTGAAAATAACCGGAAATGAAGAGATCCTAATATTCCAGATAAGCTTTCATATCAGTAGTCCCTTTGCCTTAGTGAAGCTACATTTATATGAATATGTAGGATTATTTTGTAACCTAAGAATATAGTGTATATGGAAAAGTTACAGTCATAGTTTTTACTCCTGCCTTCCCACTGCTGAAGTTCAGCTGACAAATGCTCAGGTAGCTGATGAAGAAGAGCAGCACAGGCTGCTCACAACGTGTTCCAGAGTATGAACTGCAACAGAAGACTGAAGGCTGGATGTTGAAGTGTTTACTTCAATGATTTTAAGGCTTTAGGCATTATGTGTAACTATTGGTACACATTAAATGGTGCATGTGGATGAGCATCCATATTCTCTGATAAAGTTTATTCTGTGATTATGATTTTCAGATTGGGATCTTCCCCAGGATGCAGGAAAGGTAGCTAGGAAAATGTGATGACAAGCTCCCTGGCTTCAGTTCACTGTGCTATGAGGGGTACAGTCCTATGTAGGGAACTGGGGGTGCTGCCAAGCAAAATTGTGTGAAAAGCATTGAGGATTGATAGGAATAAATACACAGTGTCAGCTGCATCAATTGCAGCTTGCCTCTTGTGGAGTAGTGTGTGTTCAGCAGCATCAGAAACAGCAATTTAAGAACAGATACAGGGAAGCAAATTATCCACTGTAAACTCCAGTGGGAGGCAGAGTTACACTAGGTTTGAGCAGACGGGTGAAGCTGGTCTTTCACCAGGGAGGAAGAACCATGGTGAGTGACCCAAATGGCAGTGCTCATCTAGAGTTAGAACAAGCAAGTGAATGTCATTCCTAAGAGAAGTTACAAGCAGCAGAAAAGCCAGCTAATCTTTACAAAATCTTTACTACTTAACTGTATGTAAGTTTAAAATTAGCTACCTGCCAACTGGGAACAGGAGATGTTTCAATGTACTTAGTAAAGAGAAGTCTAGATGGAAGAGTGGCAGAAACTCTCCCGTTTGTTCTTGAGCACAGACTGCAGCCAATTCAGAACTCCACCCAGAGATGGCTCTTCCATGAGCACAAGCTCCCAAGAAGCTGGCTCCTGAGTTATTTCATGGGAAGCATTTTAGATGCTGAGTCAGCATTGCCACTTCTGGTAGCTTTCAATTTTCCATGGATGGTTCCTGTGGGCTGTACAGGACTTGTTTATCTGCTACAGCCTAGCCTAGCATGGCAGGATTGCAGGCAACATGAAAAATAAACAGGGGATTCTGGTAGCATTATGTCACTCAGGCCTGCCCAAATGCTGTAGAGCTGCTGCCAAGATAGGTCACTTAAGCAAATTGTTTGAATGGGTTTAAGAGACAGCTAGACATTTTTATGAGGAGAAAGGAGATTTGCAGATGCAAAGACAAAGCAAGGAGGTGCGTTTGAGATAAACTTAAAGGGCCAGGCTCATTGGACCAAGTGGCCGTTTCCTGCCTCACAATTCTTTGCTTCCTCACATCTATTTACTGAGGTCCAGTGCACAGCCACTGCTTCAGGAGATGCCTGTGGCAGAGCACAGAGGGATCTGATCAAAAACACCCCCCTTTTCATGGAGGAGATGGCTGAAAATGGTCAGTAGGAACTCCACACTGCATCAAGGTTGAAATTGGATTTGACTATCTCATGAGTTATTTAAAAATTCCTCACTTTCTGCCCTAGAGCAAATAAGGAAAAGATGGTGGGTAGGAATGGGTCACCAAACTAGTGAGCCCCTGGAGGAATCATTTCTCTTGAGATGCACCCAGCTGGCACTAGAGACAGCATCCCCTGGCATAGTGGAGAAAGAAATTATGGCACTGCCTACCTGGGACTGTTTAGCTCCATTAGGGCCAGCATGGAGCATCTGGTAATGGTATTTTCTTTATTTGATAAAGTATTCTTAACATTATGAAATGAAATATGCTCTCAACCATCTTCCAAAAACCTTCTCTGTGAAATTTGGTAGAAAAATAAGTCACAGCAGTAAGGACATTGTTGCTGTATACATTTGATTAAAAAAAGGAAAAATTTCCTGCAGAACTCAATTTCGTAGGACAGGTTCTGAATCTCCACTGCAGAGATCCAAGGCTGATCTCTCTCTAGCCTTGCTCATCTCACTAGAAGTCTGAAATAGAAGGCTGTTAGGTGTGTTAAATCAGACAGATTGTCATGACACAGGTGCCAAGTCTCCCTTGCGTGCTAAGCACCATCTCTCCCTGCTACAGAAGTGCAGTGCAGGTGTTTGGATGTAAAGTAGGAAGGATTTTGTGTGTTATTACCATTAAAATACGATTATGCTGTAAAGCTGGGATGTGACTGCAGTCATCTTTCTCTTTTCCATAAAGAGAAAGGCACTTAAAAGAAGGGAAAAGCTTCATCTAGTCACAGTGGATATAAACTTTATGTACTGTAACTAGCTATTTAACCTCTGCAACCTCATCTATCTGGAGACCAGTTCACATAGTACCCATGAAATGAAAGCCTCAGGCAAATGGTTTGTTGAGTATCTGTGCAGACTCTCAGATGTACACAAAACATCATTAGGCATGCAGAGTCACAGAAAGCAGAAATGGATTTTTAGAGAAAGGGACAGATCTGCCATGCCCCCATCCTGGGACCTCCAGTAAGCATCATTGTCTTTTGTAAGAATAGTGACCTTTTTTATTACGCTTACCCACAAGTGATCCATAATGGCTGAGTCCAGAAGAGTTTTATAGGAGGGTAGGGGCAGACATTTAAATTTGCATAATTTTTCATTGTTCCATATGTTCTTACTTGGGCTTTTGCAACAAAAAAATCTAAAAATCCTCCTTTGTAGATCTGATGGAGCCAAGGCACTCATTAGCTGAAATCCAAAGAGGATTTTTGATCATGGAGTCTGGGTTTTGTTCCTTGCAGAAGAAAAGTGATCTGCATCTCCTGTTCACGTTTCAGAAATGTGAAGGACTGAAACAATATCCCTTCTTTCACCCAACTTTTCAAGTCACCGTATGCTCATGGTGCTGATTTCACAGAGTAACAACGAGAAAGTTACTGGTATTATCGAGAAAGATGTCAAAAGGGGAATCTGCCACAAACTGGGATGAAGTTTAGTGGTAATGTGCAGCTGCTTCTGCTGCCAGGCTGGGTGCAGAGGCACCCTTACAGGAGGAACTGCAGTATCAGAGCCTTTTGCTGCTGGTTGAACCCACAGTCTCCATGGCAAACTGTACTGATGTACTTGTGGCAATTGCATCCCTCAGCAGTCCCTGTTGTTTGTTAGAGCTGTGAGCAGAGCTGCTGGCCTGGCCAGCCTGGCTGCCCTCTGGGCTGCAGAGGGGCACTGGCTCAGAGAGGTCTCTTCATCTGTCCCACATGCACTGCCAGGGACAAGCCAGCAGTCTGGACTTTGGGCACATGCTGGCAACGTGCTCGTTTCTGCTCTTTGCTTTCCTTCAGGCTGATTTTTGCTAAAAGATCTGTATTCAGCCCAGATTTGCTCTACAGACACTGAGTGAGCTGGAATGCATGAGAGGGATTCCTTCCAGTCCTCAGCAAGCCTCTCTCAGGGAATAATATTTAATGGGCTGCCATTGTTGGTGGCCACTTGCCCCATCAGTGATGAGGAGCCACTAGCAGCAGCTTTTGCAGCTGTGAGAACATCAGCCCTGTCCACAGAGGAGCATGGCAGGAACCCCAGTCAGCTAGCATGAAAGCATTTAAACCAGATCCCTTTACAAATGGGAAGAAGTAATAAAATCTGCTGTGAAACCTCAGTCCTAGATTCAGCTGCTAGTGACTTTAATGGCAAAAGTGCCCTGTCTTCATTCATACAGGAACCTTTTACTCCATTGTCTAATTCCTTAAGGGGCTGGGAGCAGATTGATCCCACAGTAGGACTTCAACTAGTTCAAGGGCAATTAAAATAGGGAAAGGAAGAAGAAAAAATCCCATGTACTAAACAGCAGCCATTCTGCTGGCTTTCAGCACAGGCAGGTGCTTATGGGCTTTTCATATCCTCTTTATGGGAGCACTCTCCTCGGGATGTGCAGAGCCCTCAGCAAAAGGAGGACCTGCCTGTACCTGTAGAGAGGAAAATAATTCCTACTCCTCAGTGACAAGCCAAAATTCTTCACAAGTATGTGCTAGGAATTAAAGGCCCAGCCCTATTAAGAGCAATAAATTTGTACCAGGGATGTTCTTGGCCCAATAGAGAGTAAATTGACACTTTCTGGTGCTGCAGCCTCCTGCCAGTGAGGAGAAAGAAGTAACCCAGGTATCAGCAAAATTATCTCAAGGGGGGTTTCTTTTGGGATGAAAGCCAAATTGTAGCCTTGTGTGAGCCTCTCCAAAGTTTCTTGACACTAAAATACTGTGCTTCATTTACTACAAGCTGATCAGAAGTGTTTGTGTTTCTTGATCCAACCCTCTCAAGAAGGAAAACACAGAAGGAGGGAGCAAAGAGCTGGAAGGGGAGAGAAAGGGGCTGGCAAGAAGCACAGGGGAGTGAGCATCAGCATCCTCCTTCTGTGTGGGGGCTGGGGAAGAGACACTCTTCCAGCCTGTGACTTCTCCAAATAATCAGCATTTAAACTCCTTTAGTCCAGAGGGCTGAAGACTCCTGGAGCCTCAGCAGCTGAAGACCAGGCCCAGGCTCTGGCCTCAAGAACTTTGCAGCTTCAGGGCACTGCAAAGCAGCCTTTGGCTCTGCAGTGGAGATGGCTGAAAGGGGTGGAGAGAGGCTCTGAGTCTGGAGCAGCTCCCTCTCTCTACCCCACGTTGTGTCCTTACACTGCCAGCCCCCAGCCCAAGGGGACATGCAGGGGGCTTAGAGCACCCCAAGGAGAAGATAGGCTCTCACCCTGCTGAGGCAGCTGGGCGTGCTCCTTGGGGAGAGCTCACCCAAAAATGCTGGTAAAGGGCGAGGCAAGGGAGGGGAAACAAGCTGCAGCTGCTCTCTGGACTGTGTCAGCCAGAGTTGGATAAGTGATGCCTGCCTGGTGATCCCAAATGCTGCCACTGAGGTTGGTTTTTTGAGCATCTCCCTTCAGGGTACCACAGAGTTGATGGCTTTGATCTTGCTCCCATTTTTCTGTTTGGGGCCAGGTGTAATGTCAGCTTCTCCAAGTCATCCATCCTCAGTGTGTTCCTTTACTTAGAGCTGAGAGCATTACGAACCTTTTCCATGCATGGAAAATCATTTCATGGCCCATGAAGAAACGATTTTGATGAGATAGAAGTGCTCCGTGAAAATCCCATGGACAGGAGCCAGCAGTTCCTGAGGGATAGAAGTGCCTCTTCTACATCTCTATCTACCCATGTGCTGGCTTTTAAAATTATTTATAAACAAGTTCCTGGATTCATGGAACCACTTGTATCTGGGCTGTTACACACTGTGTATCTGCCATTTGCCAAATGACCATGCTTTCCCCTTCCACCTCTTCTCATCAACATTCACCCAACATATAACCCATACTGGGGTTTATGGAACCTTGGAAACTTCTCTGTGGTGTCAGATATCTTCAATTTGTCCTATACTGTCTGTGGAACAGACAGGAGTGAAGGGGAGAATTCACAACTCACTTCCCAGTGGCAGAAGAATCTCTGTAATGGGAGCACCAGGAATGGGAAGCAGTCCTGATTTGCAGAGCCTCACTAGCCCTTAGTCAGTTCCTCCTTGCAGATACAGAAACTGTCACCTTTCCCAGGAGATCAGCACCATCCATCCTCCCTCTGAAAGCTGTTCAGGACACGGGAGGGGCTCCCAGCTCTGGTGTGCTGTGCACAGAGCACATCACAGCCTCTTCCAGAGTGGACAAGACACACCCTAACTTCCTTCTCCACAAGAGAATTCTGTGTGGCCAAGAGATCACATTGCACTCCACAGGCTGAGACCAGGCTTCCCTGGGAGGCTCTTTGTTAAAAAGGTCCTTTTCCTCAGCCACAAATAACTTGATGCATGAAGAGAGGGAGGGAGGTGTCCTGACCATATCCAACAATCTCCGTTTGCCAGTGCAGATTGGGACCTTAATCTTCACTGCTTTGTGTGACTTCCTTCTCCTTTCTTGTTTGTTTCACTGGTGTGACTTTACCTTCGGTCTGAGCAAATAGCACAGGGAAATCTCTTGTAAACAGGGGGACATGACATTTTTACAAGATGCATGCTTAGCTATTTGCTTTGGAGTCTGTAGACAATCTAGACAAGTTGAACAAATGGTCTGTTTGCTTTTGCCCCTGGAGGGAGCCTGACCAGGGTGTGTTACACTGGCCCAGACTCTTCAGATTTTCAGTAAGGGGAGTGCAGAGGGGATCACCCTGAGTTCTGGAAGCCACACAGCTCTGTGTCTGTGTGCAGGCCCCCTTCTGTAGCATTTCCACCCAGTCAGATTCTTCATTCTTGTTGCAGACCCCCTGTGCAGATAAGCCTCTGATGCCACACAGCACTACATGGGCTTCTTGTTACTTGATCAGGGTAGGAAGGTAATTCAAGTAGAAAACATGCCTGGCAGCCTGGAGTCCTAGCTCCTTTCCCTGCCCAGCAATGGGTGATGAGTTACTGCTGTCACAGCGCTTCCTTCTTGGGAGTACTCTGGGGCTGTAGTGAAAAATTGTGTTTGTTGGTTGTGGTTGCTCAAAGTGTATTAAAAGTTCAGGTGTTTCCCAGCCAGAACCAGGCTTGTGCCTCTTCTCATTTGCATGAGGAGCTGTTTCTATCAGATACAGCTTTTTCAAGATTCAGGTCTTGGCTATCCTGAGTCTCAGTGATACTGCCTTTGCTTCATCAGGTGATTTAATGTTTTTAAAAGGCTTCAAAGATACTTTCAGACAGTATTTAAGAGGCTTTGAAGATACTTTTGTAGTGTGAATAATGATAGAGGGATTAGTGAGGAGCAGCAAATAACATTCTGAACCAGGATTGGTGAACCAGCTGCTACATGACCTTGGACATCTTTCCACCATTCTCTGCCCTGGCTGTCTCCATTACTCTTCGTTGATCTTCCCTGTTTAGGAGTGAACAAGTCCCTATTAGGAAGCTGTATAATGCTAGGGTAGTGACATACAAACTTTCAGTGGAACCTCAAAATGTTATCAAAGTAATTAATTTTCAGTGTTATTGATGCTATTTGTTAGGCTTGTATGTAAACCATCCACAGCAACACTGGTTGTTCCTAGAGTGCTTACAGGACAAATAAACACTGTCTGCTCCACTGCAGGGCCTGCCAGCCCCTACAGTGCCTTCAGAGACCAAGAACCTTCAGCAGGGCTTGCTGGAGGAGAAACCATTCTTTTGTCACCAATGTCATAACTCAGCACATTTGATTTATTGCTTCTTGAGTCCCTCTCTCCAGCTCCAGAGTTATCGTGGGCCAGTTGTGGTGTGTGCTCCCTGGCTGGGTGACTTAAACCAGGACCAGTTCCTGTCATCTGTAGCAAAAAGAAGGAGATCAGATTTTATTAGAAGCAGCATGTGGGCATTCTGAGCAAAAGCAGTGTTGTGAGTGCCTGTGGCACTGCTGGCAGGGAGGATGAGGTGTGCAGCCATGTCAGGCACACTGTCACAGGCTCTGCAGAGCCAGGGCACACACATGGTGCTCAGCATCCTGAGCGAGTGCAGAGGGAGAGACAGCCAAACAAGGAATGGATCAAACATTTTACCTTTCGGTGGAAAAGAGACTTTTGTACATCTAGCTGGAAATCCCCAGAGACTGCATCTTTTTATTTTAACCTTTCCCTTAAAACGTATCTGCTCTTCTCCTCTCATAAAAATAAATTAATTTGATTTTTTTTTAAAAGCTAAACCAGAAAAGTATTTTTTCTTGGGCAGCAAATCAAATTCCCAACAACTTCTAAACCAGATATTTTATAAAGCCACCTTTTCCTCAAATGTAGAATACATACCTGTGCAACAGCACCAGTGTCTTTTTTGTGTATGGGTGACATTCAGTGCAAATGCAAGTAGAAAGCTCATTTCCAGCAGAAGAGCTGACAGCTCTGATAACTATTGATCTCAACTCACCAGAGTTTGTCTTCATATTTATTTATTTTCTCAGGGCAGATGGGCTTTCCCAATTGAGTGTGGAATGTGCATTTATTGGTCCCACTGCCCTAGGGACTTTCATTTTAGCAAGGAGAGCAAAGATGACGCCAGTAGACAAGAGAGGGTCTGAAAACACTCCTGGTGGGTTTGAAGGGATGAGAAGCATAGTGAGCAAAGTTAAATGGTTTTATATGACATGGCTGTCTGAGATTGCAGAGGGCTAGACTCGACACGCAGACGATCTTTCCAGTTGCCAACTTGGGCATGTCATTCGAGTTTGGCTTGAATGCAGCCTAGAGAGAGAGCCCCTCTCCCCGTCAGTGTCTGCCACCAACCTGCTTGGGCAAGTCATTTCCTTGCTCAGAGATGCTTGAAGAGGAAGTTATATTGGCTTCAGTTGTACTTTATTTTTATAAGCCTGTGTGAGCTGCTGTGTTGACAGCTCTGTTTCAGCCTATTTCAGTGTGACCTGTCTCCCAGGGACATTCACACACGGGATGTCTCTTGAGCCTCTTGGACCTCAAGTGTAAAGTGGCATCTTGGGTGAATGTGGTGATGGTGAAGACAAACTCTTCAAAGGCAAATCTTCCCCCACTAGATGCCATCTGCTGAGCTTAGAAATTGTTTATGGGGCAACTCCCAGTGAGGCTTTGCCAGGCTTAGGCTTTCTCTTAACAACTATTTTTAGGGTTGATACTATAAATCCCAGTCTCTCCCTCTTGCTGCTGCTTCTTATCTCCTTAAATCATTCATAGTAGCAGCTGTTTGGCTCTACCTCTGATTTCTCCCTCCAAAGGGAAGGGAAACTATTTTGAAATGTAATCCTTTTCCTCTTTTTTTTGGCTGGGAAAGACCTGACCTGCAAAATGTAGGCCACTGAGTAACATCACCTTTGTGGTACCTCCAAACTCCAGCCCTGCTGTGGGGTCAGGGGAGGATGGTGTGCTGTGCTGCTCCTGGTAGGTGCTGCAGAGCACACTCGGTGCAGATCTCATCTGGGTGGGTGCTCAGGCTGCCAGCCCTGAGCACACTGTGCCAGGATCAATGGCAGGACGCAGCTGCCCACCAGCTCCTCATATTTTCTGGAGGCAAGCAGGCTTCTTGGCTGGGATGTGCTGTCCCAATACCTTGCAGACTAACTAGCTGCACCTCAAGGGTGCTCTCTGCTCTCCAGCTTTGGTTTCCTCCCCTCTGCCCTGAGACCTTCCAAGTGGCCCAGGAGCAGGGCAGGCTCTCAGCACTGGGACTCACACTGGGAAGGTTTGGATTGTTGAGGTTTGGAAGAGTTCTGGGGTTTTGAGCATTCACAACACGCGTCAGAGCTCGGCCTGTTGCGTCAAGCCCACTGTGTCACTCCGGATGTAGGGGCGGGTGCTCAGGTGTTGGGCCACCACGGCTTATTCCTTTTGGTGTCAAACTGTTTATGATTCATGTGTTGCCATAACATCACTTCCCGTTAAAAACACGGGATAGTGACCCAGTTCATCTTCTGCCACAGCACCTGGCAAACGGCCCGGCTCCTGTCTCCCCTTCAGCAGTGACCTGCGTGCTCACAGTGCAGGTTGCCACCAGCCCCTTCCTCATGGTCTCAGGTCCTTACTAAGGGCTAGTGGCTGGTTAAGGGTGGCTCACATGGCTTAAAATGCCTGGTGGCGTGGGAGAAGAGACCAAGCCTGCGTGGCTCTCACAGCTTTTTTGGGAAGGGGTGTGTGTGCCTCATGTGAAGGCATGGGCACGTTGGCCTACGGGCTCGCCAGGGTACGGCTGTGGGTGGGAGTGGAGTTGCCTTTTTGCAGCCTCCTCTGCTACTGTTTGTTCAGCTAACACAGTTGCTTTCATTCAAGAGCTAAATCACAAGGGGATAATTTGCAAATAGCAACTGTATGTTAAATACTAATTTGTATGTACATGTTTGGGTTGCTTTCCAAAGTCCATTTATCATCTCAGGTCCTCTGCATCTGCTGCCATGAGGCTTTCTGCCAACTCAGCAGAATGGGAACTCCAGCTAACCCTGCTCACACTTGTCTTGCTCCCAGCACCTCCGGATGAGAACTAAACATTGCTGGGTCTGCCATGAGATGAGCCATACCAGTGCTTGCAGCATGTTAGGGTTTCTATCCAATTGAAAATGCTAAACATGGAAAGTTTATCTGGGGCTTGCTGGAGTCTGTACCCATCTTGTGTTGTCACTATTCTAAACATGGAAAAACAGTCTAGAAAGAGTAGCTGGTAGAAAAAATGAATTTCTCAGGACCTCTAAACTTGGTACAAATTCTAGATGTGTAGAGAAGGCTGATGTGAGACCCTCAGTCTGTGCATCAGCCTGTGGATTTGCAGTTCTGCTGCTTTCTGCTGGGCCTCTCACCAAAAAGTGTAACTCCACTCGGTGCTCAGAACAAGCCCAGAGCCAGCTGCTTGCCCAGAGCTTAGTTACTAATATCTGGACCAACATCTAATCTGGACAGGTCTAAAACTAACCATGAGGAACAACAGCCCTACTATAAAACAGATGGAGGCAAATTTACTATTATTTCCTAAAAACCATTTGGAATCAAATCAAAACAGTCTCTGCTGCCTGTGAGTGTGCACATGGTGTTAATTGCCAGCACCACCAGTTACACAAAGCAGATCAATACAGCTGAGCCCAGAGCCCGTTTTCTGGGGAGACTGGCATTGTATGTGAGCTGGAATTTCCTGTGAACCAAGTGCCTCTGCAATAGAAAGAAATGTCCAGGAAACAGCTGCACACATGCAAAGCACTTTTACTACTTGCCTGATGTTTTCCTCAGCATCACTTTTTCATAAATTTTTTTTTTAAATGCTTAAATCCTGTGCAAACAACCTTTTTCTCACCAGCTTCCTGTATGACAGTAGCCAAGAGAAACAGCTTCATTCGGGGTGATCCATTTAAGCCACACACCATATTGTCTGGGAATATGGGGACCAGGGATTATTCAGTGGAGGTTGAAAAATGTTAATATTTTATCAGCCACAGAGTAAACAGATAAAGCGGAAACCACTTTATATTTTTCTGAAATGTTAATAATGGGCTGATAATCTCCAAAGCCTGCATACTTCCTGTGATTCAAAGGGAACTGCATGTACTCAACATTCATGGTGTGGACCTGGCACAAGGTACACACCCTCTTCAAGAAAGGATACCATTGGTCTGGATGGGAACATGGCAAAGCTGCCCTTTGGAGTTTCTTCATGAAAATTGGAAAGCCACAGGGAAAAGCAGACAAGGGGACCAGGGATACAAAGGGGTACACATCTGCCTGGAGCCTGACCCACACATCACCATAGACCTGGGATCCAGCAACGCTGGTGTTAAATCTAGAAAGACCTATAAGTTGCTTGGCACCTGTGTAAAGATTATCTTTAATTCTTTTTAAGTGTTGAATTGTGACATAAAGGTTTGGACCAACCCTGAGTTATCAGAATGAGATTCACAATGAGGCCCATGTAAAGGGCATCCCAGCACACACCTGCTGCAGGGCAGTTTTGTGTCTTTCTTTTTGGCACTAGGCCACTTCAGGACCTGGCATCAAGGGCCCTGTGCACAGCTGGGGGTCTCTTCCTCACTTGGTCCAAACAGGGAGATCAGTGAGAAGGCAGAAAATGCACAAATACCATCGTAGGGATCTGGAGAGCACTGGCATGGGGAGGACAAAACTGCAGTCAGCTTTTGCTTTGTCCTTAATGACACTTGGTCTGCAATTCCAATGTTCTAGGTCTTGAGTATTATAAGTTAATGTAGCTTTTAGATGTATCTCCTAAGAGGTGTATGGTGATGGTTATATGCTACAGGCTGGGCTGCCTTCAGAAATGGGAGTTGTGACTCTCCATACAAAGAACTATTTCCATTTTAGGTTATATCAAACCCCTGCAAACCTATTCAGCTCTTATATCAGAGTGACTGTATTGAAATCAAAATAAATTTCTTGTATTTGGTATAGATATATCATTTCTCTGGCTTTGTATGTGGGAACTCTGATGCTTTTCTGGCAGAAGTTGAAAGTTTCTGCCATTTACAGACCTGTGCAAAAACTGACAGGTATAAAATTCCCTGCTGGTGCCAACTTAATGCCATTTTTCTTTTGCAATCAAGGATCTAAACACACACACAAATTTTCTATAACTATTGCCAAAGCCTGGGGGTTGTTCCAATCTCCCCTTTCTCCAGGGTTTCACTGCCATTTTTTGACAACAGGCAGTGTCATACTGAAAGACTAGAGCCTGAGCAGAACAAACCCTGCAGCCCTAACTGGCAGCACCAGATGACCTCCCTTTCAGGTTAGACTTTTCCTCAGGTTTCTGCATGCACATCCCTGTGTCTTTATTCAGGATGTTCCCATTGCCAAGTGCAACATATAATAACTACTTTTCACTGTATTGATGGCACTTCCTCCAAATCACAACTAGATATCCTTCTTCCACTTCCAACAACAGAAACAAAGAAGGCTTCCCTTAATTTCTGGGTAAATATGAAGAAAATAATATTCTCTGAAGATCACAGTCACCACATTTTCCTTTTTTCTTGTTTTGAAATTGAATGTAACTAAAATAGGTAACCTAAGGACTTTTCCTTAGGTTTTATATATACATATAGATAGATAGATACATATTATCAGCAGCAATTTAAATTAAAATTTTAAAATGCTGGGCAATTTGCTACATTACTTGGTAAAACTTAATTTTTAATCAGTGTTTCATAAGTTTTATCAACAAAAATCTTTTGAGTATTATCTTTTTGTTGTTGCTGCTTTCTCAATGCAAGTTGCATATGAACAGGAAGGGAGGAGCCCCAGAGCTCCATTGCCTTTTCTGCTGTGGGATGGATGGCTGGGTGCTCTGTCTCTGGTCCTTCTTGCCCACCTTCAGCTCCAATCCAGCCTGCCCAATGCCCCAGGATCAGAAAGAAAACACCACCAAGAGGAGCTCAGGGTACCCCCATAAGGTTTGGTGAGAAGAGGAGGTGATTGAAAACACAAGAGCTCTGTTGCATCACTGGCCCCAGGCAGCAATTCCAGGGAGCTGTGCACGCACAGAGGATGCCTAATGGGATTCCCAGACCTTCTGGCTCCCACTCTTGCCCATAGTTTCAAGTAAACAGTTTGATACACTTCCCTTTTCAATTCCTGTTTCCCTTTGCAGGCACATGGGCAACACGAACTCACATTCCTGAGACAAGAGGGCAAAACCAGCCAAATTGGTTGTGCCTTGAAACACTGTTTTCTATTCTTTCCTTCCTTTTTCCCTCTCCCTTTGCATGTGTGCTGCTGTTTCCACAGCAGTGACTAAATATTGACAAGCAACATTCACCAAACAAGAAAAACGAGCACATGAATAAATATGAACTGAAACTGCAGGCTTTCCAGTGGCAGGGTTCACTGGCCTCCTCCAAATCATGGCAGCAAGAAAATTCCTACAACTCACCACCTCTGCTTGAGGCAGTGGGGCTTTCCAGGCTGCCAGTCCACAAAATTCAAAGCTGGCTGCTGGCAGCACCAAATTTGAGGTTGGAAATGCTACTCCTATATACTGATCATCAGGGAAATGCCTCTTCCCATTTACTCCTAAGTATCCATGTGAATAGTGTGAATTTACAGTATTTGCAACAGAGTCCATCCATCCACTTGCCTGCATTCCCCAGCAGGTCTTTTCACTGAGTTACCTTTTGGAGATAAATCTTAGCTGAGATGCAGCATCTGGTTTTCAGCAAGATCTTGATTTTTTCCCAGTTCTACAGCTGGACAGGAGGCTGGGTAAGTTAAATGCTTGCTCAGGTTCAAAATATCAGGAAGGGGCTTAGGTGGGATTAGAGCCTAGGATGCTTGGAGTTTAGCCCTTGCCTTCACTAAGAATTTCTTGGCCACGTGGTCTCAGTGCAAGAAAAACTTGTTCATACTATTGGAGTGTGTAGTTCTGGAGCTGTACACACCAGCAAATGATTTGTCTAGAAAAAAATGTAACCAATCTCCACTTAAAATTCAGCTTTGTGTTACCCTTGGCTTAAGATTTGTTAGAGTTTAGGATCATTGGGATAGGAACAGCTCAGAGACCAGGAGATCCATTTCATGAAAGATGTCAAGTTTTTAAATTTGGTTTTATTCCAAGCAAAAATGAACACAGAGAAACTTGCAGCTTTCCTTGAAGTCTCTTCTGGGTTTCTCCTCAATGAATTACACAGATTATGTTCTACAAGCCCTTTGTTTTCTGGCGTAGTTTCCAAACCTTGTCTCATTTAGACATAAATTTTTGAGTGTATCCCAATTTTTTTCCACATCCTTTTGAAGAGTAGGTCCAAGGCAGGACAGAATATTCTAGAAGTGGTCTCACTAATTCCTCAGACAAAGATAATACAATTTTCATCTCCCCTGATAGTCTGTTCTTTTGAAGTTTGAATATTCTTAGCCATAGTTTTGTACTGATTGTTTTGTGCTCCCCAGGTCCCTTCTAATGATTTTAGAACTTCACTTCTTGGAAATGAGACCACCAGTCTTCACATTGGCTGTTTGCTTTTACATTTGGTCAAATTTGAGTGCATATTGATGAAACAAGCCCAAGCTTCCTTCTTGGTACAGTATCACATTCCCTTGCTGAGCCACTTCCAGGGCTATCCCTACTTAAATCTGCATTTCTTTCAATACCCTTAAGAAAGACACTGGATGGTATTTGGTCAAGAGTAGGATTGTATCAGAAACAGCCCCATTTCATCACAGTTTCTCATTTAAAAATATTTTGTGCTCTGTCAGTTCCCTAATTGTATTTAACTTTAGAAATGCTACACTGCTTTGTAGAGTGCTCAGTCTTTTTGTGAGTGTTGTGCAAATAAACTTGCCCTGTAGAAAACTCTCTATGGTATATCAGGAGCATTTTTATTAATGAAGCTTGTAATTTCATCCAAAAAAGTTAGTTTGGCAAAACCTATTTTCCATACAATTATGCTGACCGGAACAAAATATACTGCCTTTAAATTCTTCAGTGCTTGTATCCATTATTAGTCTTTTCACAACTGAACTCAGAATCAACAGCTGATTAACTGAGTTAATACCACCTGGGATTTTCCATCTACCCATCTTCAAATGTTGGCATTTTTGCAATTCTCTTGTGGAATTTCCCTCATGTTCCAAAATTTAAATCTAACAGTAGCGGATCATCCAGCTCCACTTCTCCTGATTTTAAAGCAGCTGACTACTTCCAAGTGAAAGTTTTCCTTATTTTCTGATGGACCAGAGAGGATGTCATTATCACTGAAAGACAGAAATATGCCTTCTTTCTTTTAAAAACCAGAACAGATAGGTATTTATGAGTGCTTCCTGACTGAGGGACTCATTCTTGGCTGAAATGGGGTTCATTACTTCTGGATATGTTTCTCAGTTTTCCATTGCTATTCCTACTTGAAAGGCCATTCTTAGTTTTTCCCTTTTATCCAGGTAAGAGTGATTATATTAATAATCCCAGTTAACTTCACTCTTAAGCACCATTATACTGGAGGGGCTTGGTTTCCATTACAGTTTATCCTTGAATAGGTTTGATTAAGCATATGTTTAGATACTTAATTAAAATCTGAACAATCTCCTTATTCCAAAGTAGGACAAGAGGTGAATTTCCACAGCAGAACAAGTCCTTTCTGCAGAGCTTCATATTCAGTGTCTGTGCACAGCATGATGTTGTATTACCTGATCTTCCCTGGATTGCATGTTTCAATTACCTTTATTGAAATAGATCTTACTTTATAAATTAAGTGCTTTATATATGCCACTTTCCACTCTTCATTTCAGGTACAGATGCTTGTGCATAAACAACTTGTCCCACTGCCAGATTTGTGGGTTTAGACAAGTACGGGTATGTGTGAGTAGGATCTGTCTGACTCACAAAAACATGTATTTTTATCCAATAACCAACATGGAAGCCCAGTATTCAAAATTTGTTTCTGTTGAGTGCCGAGTAGTTTTTTGTAACAGGAAGTTTTAGTTCTGCCAAGCCAAGAAAGCTGTCTGAAGCTTATCTCATCTGTGTGATCGTATTTTTCACTGAAAAAGGCGTGAGTCTCCTTTATCAGCTCATGTTATGGCACAGATATCCACAGAGGCTCTGAGCAATGCCCATCACATTTAATGGAGAGAGGGATGGCTTCCTATGTCTTGAGCCTGCTGCAGGTGGTTCCTGTTGGAAACTTACCCAGGCTTTGCAGAAGTGGGTAAACTCTTTTTTCTTAATCTGTTCCTAAGCAGAGACTTTGCCTCTTGCTGATGTCACACAGAGAAATCTCTGACTGTGGGTTATTTGCAGATGATGGTGTGTGATTTGCCACCTTAGGCCCACAAAGGTGTTTTGCTCTGCTTGGTCACTGGCATTGTTGCAAAAGGGAGGATATCCAGAATTGTTTGCTAATACAAGTCATCGATAATCATGTGTGTAAAGTTTATGAATTTCCTGACACTTGCCAGTGTTTTCACGTTAAGCCAGGGGCTGTCCAAATTCTTGTAAGTAATAAATCACATGCCTCACCCTCCACACAACAGCAGAGCCAAGTTTATTGAATAAAATATTCACACGGTGCCTATTCATCTCCATGTTGTTCAGACCCATTCAGGTGAGCACAGGAATCCAGTCAGGAGCTGGCTGCTGTTTGCTGGCTCAGGAGAGGCAGGCTGGCATTCCTCTGATGCCCAAACATCATTTCCTTGATGGCTCAGAAAGTGGCTTTTGCACACTAACAACCAACCTAAAGCTACTTTCTGTATGTGATGAAGGTGGAATTAGTTTGTTTCTCTGCTTGCAAAGATGTTGTCACCAGAGTGTTTCTCTCAGGCTCTAAGTCCTCTAGTCCTTTGTGGGGCTTTGTAATCAAAGCAAAGTGCCTGCTGCATCCCGTAAAGCAGAATGTCACAATAAAGATTTAACAAGAAAGTTATTGTCATTGGCTAGAAAGAAAGATGCTGTCTAAATGATTGTTTTCCTTGAGTATTTTAACAGAAGTTTTAGTTCAGCATGAAGAGCAGCTTTGCCTCCTTTTATAAGAATTGGCAGGAGGAGGTAATACTTTAGCTGACGCGTAATCTATCTTGACTCTATTGCTTTTTTATTGTTTGTCAGAAAGGCCCTGGGGGTAAACATTATTTCTTTGTCTCTTTTGGCTCTGGCTTTATGCCACGGACACATTTCTCACACCATGCATGTTTCTGCACACTGGAATAGACTGGGTGAGGACAAATTACCAGCTCTGCACACAGGGCTCTCAGTGCCATTTTCACATCTGTGGAGAGGTCATGGGAGTCAGAAAGTGTAAGAGGGAACAGGCTGCAGGGAGCTTCCCAAGCTCCCCTGGAAGTTGTCAGCTGGTGATTTCAGTTCAGCACCTCACACCTTGCTCCCAGCACTTGTGGCTGAAGGGCTGCAGAGCACTCAGCCAGCACTGAGGGAGCCCAGCCAGATGCTCTTGCTGTGTGTGTAGATGAGCCCGATGACTTAGCAATGATTTGCAGCTTCAGGTGAAACAAATTCTCTCACTTGATCTCCTGCAGCATTTGATAAAGAAAGAGCTGACATACATTTTCAGCAAAGCTCTTGAGCTTTACAGTTTGGAGAGCTCATTTCCCTCGGTGCCAGCTCTGGAGTCGGTGTTCCTGGGATGCCAAACACACAGTGGTTGCTTAGCACATTTGTTATCATCCACACCTAATAAAAGCTCACAGTTTTATGCCTTCCTCTGTTGCACCATCTCTCCATCACCTCCTCTGTGCGTTGTTAAGTCTGTGCTTTCTTGGCCTCTTTGGTCCTTGGGGCTTATATGAGCAAACCTCTCTCTTGAACTGGATGTGAACATCCAAGGTAAAACAAGGTTTCCCATTCATCTGTGGGATAGTGTTTTGGATGGTTTTGTCTCACATCACCTTGAGCACAGCAGCCCAGACAGCTGCCCCTTCCCTCCCTGCTGCTTTAGAAAGGCTTTATCTCTTGTCTGGCACCTTTCTGTCTTTTCTCTCACCAGAAGGACCGAAGGTCTCCTCTGCATATACAAAACTTTCCAACTTTGCTCTCAAAGTTCACCTTGGCTGACAGGATGGAGGGATCTTAGGGCACAGCTTCTGCTCAGCAGCCCCAGCTGAGTCCAGCTGGGTGGATAGGTGAGAGGAGGCTGCTCTCTATCCCTGCAGTCCTTATTCTGAGATGGGCAAGATCTGTGTGTCCAAACAGCTGAAAGAGTATTTCCTAAGAAAACCAGAGGAGGAAAAAGCCCATCTGTCTTTGAGATTGGTATTTCTTCACCAAAAAAAACCGTTCAGAACTGGTTGCTGACTGTGGATTGCTAGAAGCACTGGACACCTGACCAGAGATACTCAGCCAGCAGCCACTAGGACATCTGTTGGTCCTAAAGGTGGGATAGTGTTAGTTGGCTTGCTTGGCTGTAGAATTAAACTGCTTTTTCACTTCACATACCTTCTCAAATCCCACTACTTTAGATTGTAGAGGGGCAAGGTGTAGGTAAAAACACCAAACACCTTTGGCAGTGACTCAGTTCTTTTTTTCAGCTGAGGAGTTGGTGGTTCCTGTGGGTGGCATATAAGCTGAACCTTCTCTCCAGATATAAGGACAGAGGGCTCTGGGATATATTCCATAAAACATCATCACCTAAAACCTCTACATAAATTCACAAGTGTCTCAGACAAATAAGACATTCCCAGCATCCTTCTGAGTATGTATTTAGTACCAAGAAGTGTCAAGGGATAAAAAATTGTTCAGTTATTATGAAGCTCGAACCTCAGCAGTGAATATTCTTCATTATTTCTATTCCCTGAGATTTTTTTCAAGCGAAGTAATTTAGGGAAGTCCCTCTCTTCACAATAGAGACAGCAACAGGCATTTTGTTGGAATGTAGCTGGAGAAACAGGCAAGTCTACCATGCAGAATATAAACACTCATCCTTCAGACCTGTGTGCAGTTCCTGGCAGTGCCACAGACTTCCTGGGTGAGTCACAAACTAACCCTGCCCTGTCCTTGTGTGTGTATGTGTGGTGGCTATTGAGTCCGAGTCTCTGAGGAATGGAGCTCACAGAGCCAGCATCTACACAGCATCTGCTTAGATCCATCTATAATCTGCTCAGAGGTCTGTGCTCGTGGGTACCCTGTGCTTTCCTGCACTTGCAGGAGTAGGGCAGCCTCAGAGCAGTCCCACCTGACAAGCTGGCAGTGCTCTGCCAAGCACAAGATTACTCATTCCCCATTGAAAGCAGGCAGTGATGAGAGTGAGCAGGAAATGGGCCTTTAGATCAGGGGGTTTCCTTACGTTTCTTTCCCTACATCCACTAAGCCTGCTTCCCTCACATCTGGCATGGTGGGGCCTTCTAATCCTTAAATCAGCTATAATAGCAGGAATGGAAAAGAAATTGAGATTACAAAGGAGAGTATGCTCAGAGGTTCTCCTTTTGTGGGGATAAAAGCAAGGAGAGTGAAGTGGGAACTGACTTTAATATATTTGCTCTTTCAGGGATGGGTGCGAGTACTGGCTGTTGTTTTTGTTGAAAGCTCTGGGGGCAGAGGGGTTTTTGTCAATGTTTTACAAGTCTCTGGATGACGGTTTGAAACTGCAGCAAGAAATGTGATTCCTGGCTTAGCAGACAGGTTCTGCAAGTCAAGCTTTCTGTTTATTTTAATATTTCAGGGATCCTTCAATGTGTGTCACATGGACAAAAAGAAAGGGGGAAACTCCTCCTCCAGCATGAACACAGCCTCAGAATTGTCTTAAAGGTGCCGAGTTCCTGTGAGCCACATGCCAACATACACTGCCCACTCCCCAGTCAGACCATCCCAGCAGGGAATTCCTGCTGAGCCAGCTCAGATCCATCTGTACATCTGGCTGTGGACTCGTACTGATACCAAACACCAGGAGTATGCTCAGGCTTAATGATAACCTAAAACTAAAGGACATTCAGCTGTTGGGTTCTAATCATCTTCCCAGAGAAGTGAGAGGAAGAAATCCATTGTCCAAGACATAAAAAGCTCTGCTGGCACCAGTGGCACACAGCATTGTAAGGAAGGGTTCTGTACTGGGGACTTGGGGTACACAAAGAATCTTCTCCATCTCTAATGCAGGTGCTTTCCTAAATCATCTACATAAAGTCTCCACAACCAACTGTAAGAATGTAAAAATTCATAACTTCCAGCTCTATCTATTGTGCCTCTGCCTGTTTCTAATGGCTTTAAATCACAATTGCTGCTAGGAGCATGGAGAGTTTTCTCCAGTGACTGAGGCTGCCCTGTGGAGGAGTCTGTTATCCCAGGGACATACCTGCAATCAGCCCATCTTTGCAGATGATGTTTTCACATGAAGGTTTTCTAGAGACACTTGTGAAGGCTATAACCAGAAGGGCACTAGCTGCATAAGCTAAACTAGCAAAGGTTTTGCTTCCAGATCCTTAAACTGTTTTAGCAGCTAGGGATTCCACCACTGTGGTTATGATTTCTCCATATTTATGGTTAGGGGATTAAAATAATTGACAGATGAGTTGCTTCTGAAGTTCCTCTGACTTTAAAATGGTTTTCAGAAGGGTAAATGCCAACTGGCATTTGACAGTGTGTTGCTTTCTGAAGTGGGAGTGTCTATTTTCTGGCAAATCAATTGATTTTTATAAAGGAAGTTCTCCCCAGATCTACACTGAAGTGGCTTCTTGACTTTATGCAGTTTCCTGCAGAGCTATGTCTCTTTTGCATCTCTCCCTTCCACATTATGCTATCCATTACATTTTATACTTCATCACTGAATTTTGAGCATATTCCTGCCAAATGAGCATATTCTGCTGGTATAAATTATAAACTCTTTTCAAACAAAAGGAAGGGGTGTGATGGCAAATTCCGTGGCATAGTTGATGCCACATGAAATATAAAGGAAAGATAAGAGTCATGTCATCATTCTCAGAGAAAAAGAGCACGAAATGAAGCACAGATGTATTACACAGGAAAGATGAGCCAGTGAAATTAAAATCTAGACTCCTTCACCTTGGCAAGTGCATTTGCTCAGACCATCTCACTGCCTCCCTCTGGAGCAGCTTTTACTTTTGTGCTCCAAGCAATGGAAGGTGCTACAGTGACTGTAAAGGGAAGGAAGGTAGATCTGAGTCAAAGGAAGCACATGCATTGTCCCTGTCCCCCAGCCAATCCCATTCCTCTGTGGCAGTGAGTGATTGAACAGCTTCATGATAAGGACAAAGGGGAGCTGCAGTGTTTTGAATAGCGAGCGGAAATGCCTTTCGCCTTGATTAATCTGATTTGAGTTCCCAGTTTTGAAGGGAACTGCAGGGCAGACCTGGGAATTCTAGTTAAACGAGGGAGAAAGGAATCCTTGTTCCCAACAGGTAATTAATTTAATTTTACAGGAATGTTGATATTTTGCACCTCTAAGTACTCTTTCATAGGCCATAAAAACTTTCCCAGTGTGCAGATGGTTTGCTCTTAGAAAAACAAGTAAAACTGTGATCCACTTGGTTAAAATAAGTCTTCCTGTTGGGGGGAGTTATAGGACAGTGGAATAGAAATCTGTTAAACACATAATCCATATTTACTGCAAAGCAATAAGACAACAGAGCTCTTTGTCCAATAATCTCATTTTCGTTGTGTGTCACACTTTCATGTATTAACATTCTTCCTAGAGGGAGCCTCTGTCTCATTTGGGTTTTCAGGTTTGGGGATAGTTTTGACATGAATATCAGTGTTTCTGGCCTGTCTTTCAGAGGGAATTTGGATGGATTGACACAATACTGAACAGAAGGGATTCAGCCCTAATTTTTGAAAATAGACATGTCTGGATGGGCCCTGGGTTCCCCCTAACTGAGGAGTGTGCAGCTGATCTAAAGCTTGGTGCAAACAGTGAGAGACTGTCCTTTGCTGGCTATGTCTCCTTGCAGATTTATGAAGGGAGAAAGAGAAGTTAACAGAAATTACTGCTGCAAGCTCCCCTACACAGGTAAAATGGCAGCCAGGAAATCACTGGGAGAGCTAACACAACTATTAAAACCATGATAGATACAAAGTCCTGAGAGAGCCTTGAGGTATTTTCAACCGTGGTCTTGCTCAGTCATAAATGGACTTAAATCTTGACAAGTGTCCCCTTAGACAGGGCAGCTTGTGAAAGTGAAAATATGAGCCTCTGACATGGGAAGGACATCTTTAGGATATGGCTGCTGTGCTCAGAGCATTGGTGTGTGAGCTTATAGGACAAACACCTGACAGAAAACAGCTGGCTGGAAAAATGACAAACGAGATGATCCTCTCTCACCCCAACTTGGCAACAATTCAAGTTCCCAGCATGATCTCAACCCAGGCACCTGCCAGAGCTGGGTGAGCCTCCAGCAGCAGTCATTCTGCAGCATCCCCTCTCCTCTGTGTGTGAAAACAAACCCAATCACAGCTCGTGGTCATGGGGTCTCTGGCTCTGGAAATTTAAATGTCTTTGTAAGGCAAGAAACAAATCCTTAAATAGTCAATATCACTTCAGGACCTGGACACGCAGCCAACAAAAACCCAGGCACCTGTAGATAGGTCACAAATCAGGGAATGTTTTTAGGAGAAAAATAAAGCCCAGTCAGGAAACAGGAGTGTTTTCAAGCACTGAAGCAAGTGCCAAGTAACTATTCAAACATCTCTTCAGTCCCTTCTACCTGCTGAAAGGGGCACCCCCTTCCCCTCTTATTTTCTGCACCAGAAAAATATCCCACAGTGCCAAGTCAGTAGCTAGGAAATAGCAAGAATAATTCCCAAAGCAGTTACCAAAGGGCCTACATGAGACCTTTTAAGGACATGAGAGGTTAGTTATTTCCATTGGTAAAAGGAAGAAGGACATGGTAAGAAGAAACCTGTTTTCATTGTGACAATTTGATCACAGAAATAATTTCTGAAAGATACATTGGAAACCAGACTTCCGTAGGATGGATAATAATGGGACATTTTTTGGGTAATAAATGGTTATTTTTTACCAAGAACACAAACATTTTTATCTATGAGAAGGTTAGTTATTGAGTTAGGGCAGAGACCACTAGACAGGATATACTATGTATGGATTGGTGCTAGAAACACTGGTGCCTCAAAGTTAACTGCTAATTGGCAGTGTTAAGAAAGACATCTTCTATTCTGTGTGAACTATTCAGTCCTTTATCTTTTAAACCCAGAAAAGCAGTCTTGCTTCTCCCTTAATGGGAGATCCTAGTCTACACCCGAAATAAAATTGGAAAGTAAAAACTTTCAGTTAGAAAGTAAATGGTCTAATTCATCCTATCTAAATAAGTGCTGGCTTTGTAAGTATATTCAGATTCTGAGTCTATTTCTTGCTAATGCATTGGGCATTAGTAACCTAAATGTATAGTATTTCTGTGTAAGTTAAAATGGAAAAGTCCAAATGCACTGAGAAGTCTACAGTTTAAGACCATTCTCTCTTCCCTCAAAGCTGTATATTCCCCCTCACTTTGCTTCTCTGAGCAAGTAAGATCAGAAGACAAAAGAAAAAAGAAAAAAAAAAGAAAAAAAGAGGGAATAATAGAAAAATCATGGTGAAAACTCTTCAAAAAAAAGCATGTCAACCAAGTCACTGGATCCTTATCTGCAGCTATTTTGGAAATATCAGAGTGATGGGAGCAAGCCAGAAAACTGAATTCATGTGGAACAAGAGAGAAAAAAGATCTGACAGCTCCCCAAAACAAAGGGCAGGTTAGCCTAGTGTTGTCCATTTCTTTCACACAGAGTCTCTACAAGTTCATATGGAAAGTGTAAGACCCAGCAAAGAATTTTCAGTCTTCAAGTAAAAGAGTTTTGCACATCAGCTTGTGGAAGAGGCTGCCAAAAATGACACTCTGGCTCTGGGATTTACATACATATCAAATAATTTATAACACACTCCTGCACAGGTTAATAGTCTGTGTATAAAGGTGAATGGGTGCCAGGAGAGCAGGTACCACATCTGGTTCTCATGCCAAGGTTCTTCTGATAGCACTAGGAAGAATGGAAGGTATTTTGAGCAAAGCTTGAATATCCAAATAAGACCAAGAGAGGATATTTAAGGTCAGGAGAGAGTGTGACCCATCTATGATACCAGATAAAGCTCAGAGGCTTCGCAGCCTGGGTCAGATCAGCCCAAATAAGTCTCCACATCTGTGTGAGAACCTGATCAGTCTCTGCACCCTTCGAGAACCAGGAGTACACGAAACAGTGCAGACACTTTGCTCCAGCTGCCCTGGCTTTGCCAATCCAGGAGCTCTGAGTGCAGGACTGAGACACAGACTGTCTAGACTGCACGTGCAGGATCACAGGCTCTGAGCCGGGAGTTGGATGACAACAATTCTCTATTCTCTCTTTCATAGAGGCAATATTATATTTTCTCTGTTGCTCAATGGCAGCAGCTCTGTGTCGGGAGGACCCTTGTGGGGACGGCTGAATTCCTGCAGGAGAGCTGCTGAGCTGCTTTGGAGGATTTCCCGCGCTGTGTGGGAGCTCAGCAGGCTGCCCAGAGCCCGGGATCCTGAAGCACAGCCCGTCCATCAGCACGTCTCCCCATGTGTGATTACAATGCTTTTCACCACCCTCACCCCCCTCCATCATGTGTTTATAATCACCACTATTATTGTAGAGTTAGAAGCATCCTATGCAAATCAGGATGCCAGGGTCAGCTAATGAATTGGTTACACCCTTTCCTTCCAAGAATACCCAAGCTCTTGGAGTGACAGTGACAGTGCACCATAGGAAATGCTAGTGCATTGGAACCATAAAGAGCTGAGTCACTGTTTTTTTCACAGCTTTGTCCTAAGCAGGTGAGTTTTAGATGTAAGAGCATCCTGGGTTGCAGTGAAATAGTTTCAGGAAGTTTTCATTGGCCTCACACTTCTGCCCCATGAGTCTCACTCAGGAGATACAGGCTGGTCTGCTGCTGCTGCACTCACTGGCAGCACACCCACTGTGTCACCTCCCTTTGCCTTAGCTCCCCTCATCGGTGAGCTTCAGTCCCCCTTCCACGGGATAGGCAGGTCCTAAATGCAGTGTAGGCAAAAGTCACCCCAAGGGTAGCACAAGAGTGTTTGTGGTCCTGCTGCTGGTGCAGGTAGAGGAAGTTCCTGGTGACATACTGACTTACCAGGAGAGGTAGGAGACACTGCTCAGGACACATTAAACACGTGCTCTTGTTAATTTATGTGATCTGCACACCAAAACCTAATAAAACCAGTTTATACATTCACTTGCATATCATTAATGGCAAAGCTCTCCATCTTATATCACAGACCATGCCCTAGCTGGGACAAAAATATACAGATTATGGGAGAAATTAGGAGTTAACAAAACAGCTGTTAACTGAGCTAGAAATATTTCACCACAGTCTCATTGTAAATCAGAAAATCACCCTGTGACAGGTCTCCCTGACTGCTTGTTGGGCAGTTCAGAGCAGGAAAAGCAGACAAGAGGACAAGGGTTCCTCCTCGGTATCAGGCTGGTGCCTACTCAGTGCCAGGTGCTGGTTGGACCCATGATATCCATATTTCTGTCCTCAAAGAACTTGTGACCACAACACAGAAAGACAATGGCACTAAGGTGGTGAATGTCTTTCCTGTATCCACTGGCTCTCCCCTGGGTAGCAGTTCAGTGTGTAACTCTCAGAAGGCAATTCACTGGCAGTATTATTTAATGTATTTCCAAGGATGGAAAGCTTTCTTTGGAAAGGGAGCTTCCCCTCTCAGCATAGGCAGGATGCAGAGTGCAAAAGTTAAATTTAAAATGTTGCTGTAAAGGTCACTCCAGGCAGATGCAGGTTTCCAAGAGGGAAGGGGTCAGCGACCTGGAGTCACTCTGGATCAAAACAGCCAGACCTGTGTGAGCTCATTCTCACAGCACTTGTCCCGGCTGACGCACGGTGCCCATCTCGCTGTGGACATTCAGCACAGGCAGCTTAATAAAAGCCTGCCTTCCTGCCCCTTCCCAAAAGGTTTATTTCCTGACCTAGGCAACATCACTGGGGCAGCAAGAAAAAACACCGGCAAACAGACACATCCTTTGCCCGGTTCTCAGAGGGACAGAGGCAGACCTTGCCCAGCAGGATGTGGGGAGCCAGGGCACTGCCATTGGTCACCTACTGCCAGCTGAAACAAAACAAAAAAGATGCTTCACAGTGATGAAAAAGAAAATAGAGAGTAACGAGGGTATTTATGTCATTTCCTGATAGGCCATCATAGAGCATGATAACAGGATGGGGTCCACTGTCAGTTCCTGGATGGTTCAGGCTATTTCCCATAACCCCAGTGACTAAACAGTGCCGTGAGGAGAGCCTGAAGCTGTGGTGCATCCTGCTTCCCCATGCTGACACCTGGTCTGCAGGAAGTGAGGAACCATCCCAGGGGGGTCAGATGTACCCTGGGAACCACAAGCATTTCGCTGGCTTTGGAAAAGTAAAAACATCCACTTTTGGGAGTATTTGCCCTTCAAAATGGCCTGGAGAGCCTGGTTCCCACCCTTGCTAGTCAGGGCCTTGCGTGGTGCAGGGAGGTGCACTCAGTCCAACCACAGCTTTGCCAAAGCCTGTCTCTGTCTCTTGCCTCAAGCAGGGACTCGATGCTGCTGCACCGTCCATCCTTGGACAAACCTGCTGATTTACTCAGCTGAGATCCCACAGTTTCCTTCTCCAGGTGCCTATAGCAAGCCCTTCACCTGCTCCTGGCAGACCTTAGCCTCTTTAGAGAGCTGTTTCTAGGCTGTCCTGGATCCTGGTCACTGCCCAAGACATGCCAGCTCTCAGCAGAGGAATTCTTTCTAAAAACTAATTTCAGCTGAAGGTAGCAGACATTGGTAGCATTTTTGCAGGGACTTTTTGGTGTCCAAAATTGGAAGTTTTGCTAAGACACATGAACTAATGTTTTAAAAGGACTGAAATTATAATCTGTTGTTTTAATCATATGCTAATTATTTCCTTTAGTTTTGACATGGAATTTTTTTTGTGGTATTAAACGACAGGGAATTAGGTGCTATTTCAGTCACACAAAAATGATCTGCTTCAGAAATGAGCATATAACTCTTTTGCTTCCAAATTACATAGTTCAGTATATTCATAAAAGTTCACAACTAGCTGTACAGCCTCTCACCAATAACAGAGGCCCTTTACTAACAGCTTTGACATGGTGGTAGCTGCAGAAATAGCAGTAAAAGGGTTAGAGAGTTGTTTTTAAAGCTGAGTTTTTTATTCTCCTACATGCTGTTGTCCTGGGGGGCAGGTACTAGAGGACTAATGAGGTGCTGCTAGTTATGCCATTAGTATTATTCAACGCTGTAAGATTGATCTCTTTATGAATTAGCACTTACATCTGCATGGCAAAAGGAATTGCTGACTGCAGACCAAATTTCCCCACTTGTAGAGGAGTGACAGAAAGGGCCCTGGGCTGGGCTGCCCTGGGGACCCATCACTTTTCCTGCCCTCTGCTCTGAGGCCATTTCTTTCCAAGCCAGTTTAAAACAGATGGGCAGGTCCTTCCAGCAGGCCAGAAGGATGTGGAAGGATGTGATATACACTTCATCCTAGAAGTGCAGCAAACACATGATTGTCCCAGATGGGAATTATGACTCTTCCCAGTCACGGTGAAGGGAGAGGAGATGTGTCCTTCCTCCCTAGCTTGTCCCCTACTTGTGGTGCAGACAAAAACAGCTGGACCAAAGTAGCCTGATTTTTTGTCAAAAATAACAAAGAAATTTGAAATCTGTTTTTGAGAAAAGGGAAAGAATGAAAATTTATTCTTCCCCCAAACTGAAGTCAGACTTTCAGACACAGATTTTTTTTTCTGTGCCATATGCTGTGGACCAGCCACTGTGCAGAGAAGATGCTCCATTAACCTGTTGCCCACCAGCCCTGAGCTTGGCTCTGTTGGCGGTTCTGGCCCTGCAAAAGGATTTCCATCCCTTTGAGAGACAGACATTTTTTTCCTCATATATGATGTAAAATCAGTTTCATAATACAAGTGAAATCTATCATAATCTCTTCATGTTTGGTGCTTATTTCAGAGCCAGCTGCAGCTGTCACAGCCTAATACTCTCTGCTTAGGGTCCGTGTGTGCACAGCTGGCTCCAGCCCGAGCACCTGCCCTCGGCCCTCAGAAGCAAGGCAGGATCCCCCCGTTGGGTCTGGGCTCTGGTACTTGACTGCTGCTTTTCTTTTGAAACCCCCCATGAAAAACGTGCCGAGGGGAGGGTGCCCTGTTCAGGGACAGCCTGGTTGGATTATTTGGGCTTAGAGAGCAAAGTGTCAGGTTTGTGTTTAATGAATATCTCCATCAATCATCCTGGCTGCCCATGGAATAATTACCTTGCAGAGCCACAGTGGCAGGTAAAGCCCTTGGCTCAGGACACAGAACAGGCTTTATTGGAAGCCCTGCTGTTATACTCACTGTTAGTATAATTTGCCCTCAATTACATTCATCCTTTATTGCTTTTTGAGGCTGTTTCAGCAGGTACCTTATACTCCTGTGGTATTGCAGGCCAGGGATGCTCACCCCAACCTTTAAGGCACACAAACCAAATTTGCCAGAGGTATAAGTTGTCTCCCCAGATGCTGCCATATCTGGTGAAGTGCAAGCCAAAAACACCTCATTTGGGTCCTGACTCAGCTGCACTGACTTGGGGTCATTTATACTCATATTTTCACACCAGGCTATAACTAGCTCAGAGAGACTCCCAAGAGCTGCAAGGGAGATGGTCTAGGCTAATTTGGTAAAGCCAGTGGCTAAACTACACCAAACTCCTTCTCTCTGTAAGCTCCAATGCCTGCAATCGTCTTAGCAATGAATCTGGCCCCTTTCACCTCTGCCCTTGCTGGCCTTTATCCCTAAACATCAGTAGGATGAAATGCCCAAGCTATGGGCTTTAAAGGACTTTACAAGTTCAATTTACAAGCTCCATAAAATTACAAATTCTCTCTCCCCACTGCAGAAGTACCTTGTAAAACATGTCCTGTATTGTTTCAGTTTGACGGGTCAGGCTGCAAAAGCAAGGCAGCATCGAGTGGAGGGAGTGCATCTGGTACCGAGCAGAGTCTTTAGCTGGGAGAGAAGAAAACAAGAGCTGGACATGGTCAGCTGCAAGTAAAAATAATTCCCTGCCTCTGCCTTGTGCTATGAGAAAGCCCAAGGGCTCATCCCACCCTCTACTTCTCCTCTCTTGTTGAGCAATTATTTGCAATGTACATTTTGTTCAGTTTGCTTCAGGGTGTGACATCCATAAGCATCTCTGTGCATGCTGATATCCTAACCTAGCCCCAGCATCCAGGGCTGTACCTGGGACCACGTGCCTGGCTCCTTAGCTAAGCATCTGGCACTCGAAAAAACTGCAGTGACCCTCCACAGCAAATGCCTGGCACTAACCTGACACCAGGGCAGTAATCCACAAAGCCTCTTGCTCCATCTCAGGTAGCTCCTGCTGCTGGGTGTATGCCAGAGGTCTGCAGAGGTCATGTACTTCATCTTTCTGTTTTAGTTCAGGGTGCCTTCAATAGCATCAGAGAATGAGCAGAAGCCTCAGCAGCTGCATGCAAAAAACAGTTTCATATCCTACACAATCTACACCCAGAATTATTTGGTGTCAGACTAAGCACAATGAATCATAACTCACCTTTCACTGGAGCTGGAAAAAATACTCTGGAACTGTTGCCAGTGTCAGCACCATTGCTGATATTTTTAATGCCAAGGGAAAGTGTTAGTTGAAGAAGAAAGCAAATAAGGTCCTCCCAACATCTGCTGAAAGACTGCCAATAAAGGAGGGAAAAATTCTGGATTCTGCTGATAGCCTGTGCCAATCCATCCCATCCAGAAAAACACTGAAGGACCTGTCAGGATGGCAGGGGTGTGCCAGCACACAGTACCAGTCAGTCAGGGCTGGCAGGGATAAGCATGGAGGCTTATTATGTGACCTGCAAAAAAGGTAGAAGTCATGCAGCTGAGGCATCTCCAGAGAGAAAAGCCTGAAGGAGCAAACACAGCCCCTGGAAAAAGCTGTGGTTTGATTTGTTCAAATGCACTCTGAGCGATGGGGAGCCTGTCACTGGGCAGTTTTAAAGGTGTCTCTTAAAATACACTTGTTCCCAGAAACGAGGACAGGTAACACAATCTGAGAAGAAAAAGAGATAGAAAAAGCTTTGCCAACACAGATGGCCAGCAGATACCCCCCAGCCCTCTTGTGCCCGGTGCTGTGGCCCCTGTGGCTCTTCCTGAGGGTGACAAGTTCAGCTGTCCTAAGTCTGAGGTCTTGCATCAGGGCTACTGAGATTTTTTTTACACCAGCTGAGGTCTCCAGGGATCGCTGTGGCAACAGCTTCCTGCAGCAGGGCTGAGATCTCCCAGGGGCCACTCCATTTCAGGCTGTATAGGAAAGCAAAAACTTTTAGAAACCCAGATATCCTATATGCAGTAATAACAAGATTTTATCATTCCCCCGCTATGGTGCAGGGTGTTTATGGGCATTTTTTTGCAAGTTTTCTCTTTTTGATACAAAACTCATCTGGTTCAGAGCAGGGACTCCTGGTGGAAATGAGAACAGGGAAGGACTCTTGTTTCCAAGGCTGGATGCTGTGAAGGGTTAGGGAGCGTGGCATGGGGGGCCATGTCAAGGTTTGGGTTCAAGCTGAGCTTAATGCCACCCCACAGCCACCTTAGCATTTTGCAGAGGAGCACCATGTTGTCCAAAGTGCTCAATACTCAGCACACACTTGCCCTGCAGCTTCTTCACTCCAACAGTTCCTATCAACCTCTGCCTCCTTCCTTCCCCAAAAAACCTCCTTCTCCTGGGTCCTAGCTGACCGCAGGCTCTGAGATGAATTTCATTCCACGCAGAGGCAGTGTGTGCCTCCAGCAGGAAGGCTCCTTCAGGGCTGCACCCCACAGTCCTGCTCCAGCCTGGTTGTGTGTGGGCAGGCATGGGTGGTTCCCTGATGGCTACTTGCCTTTTCAACTGACTTCTTAAATCTGCAATGGCACTGCCAATGTAGCTGCAACAGTTTTTAGATGTTCAAGAGGACAAAGTTGATACATGATTCCCCTATTCACCCTTCTGCTAACTTTGGATGCAAACTGTTTACAAACAGCTGTTGTAACATCCCTGAGGTGCAAAGGAAAATACTCAGCTACAGAGAAAAAGATCTTAGCATGGACTATGTCCAGGAATTTCATGAACAGAGCCAGGAGCTTATTCAGATGTTTCCCTTCTAAGGCTCTGGGTTAGCTGGGTCTGTGTTAGCTGTTATCATTTGTAACAGCTGTGACTGGAGCGGGGCTGCAGGATGGCCTGACAGGGAGGGCTACCCTGAGGGAGGGTGGCCATCAGGGAGGACAGCCATCACCATGGGAGGACAGCCATCACCATAGGAGGACAGCTGTCACCATGGGAGGACAGCCATCACCATGGGAGCTCCAGCCTGGCTGCATGGACTCCCATGGCAGCAGCAGCCACTGTCCATGAGATTGCTCCTTGGCCAAGCCCCACAGGTTGCAGAGCCATCTCTATTCCCACCACCAAACCCCGGGGCAGGAGCAAGTGTGGCCCACAGTCCCCGGCGTGTCACCAGGAGTTCTGTGGCCAGGCTTGCTGGCAGCAAAACTGGGCTGGCCGTGCTGTGCTGCACGGAGGCACAGCCCCTTGGCCATCAGCTGTGCTGCACAGACATGGACTGTGCCTGCCCACGGGCTCCCAACACCGAGACCCTGGGGAAGGTTTTCTCTTCCCACGGAGAACAGAGCAGTGCCAAGACAGTGCAGTCTGCAGCCTTCAGCACCACCTCTGCCCAGCTGATCCCTCGCTGCCTGCACTGCCGGGGCTGCAGGGTCTGTGCACTGATCCTGCTCTCAGCTGGTGTCTGGGTGCTGGTTCCCAACCTGCTGCTTCCCTCTTGCCAGCATACAGCACACCCACTCCTCAGGCTGCCCCACCAGAAGGGTGCCATTCCTGCTGTATTTAAAACGTAATCCCTCTTGTTTTCTTGTCCCTTTATTTGATTAATTTTCCCCTCTCTTTGCCTCACTTCTTTCCCTTTCCATCAGCAGTATTGGCACATGGAGGTGATTTTTCTCCCTGGGGAAAACTGTTGCTCACCCACACAACGGAGGGAGAAAATAGCTTGTGAAAAAAAGGCAATCAAGTCTCTCAAGATAAAGTTAATTTCTTTTAGAGTCCCCCCATTCTGGAAGCAGTTTCATGCTCTTCTAATTGGTATTTCTGAAGGGGAGAGAAAGAGATCCCTGTTCCAGGGGTATTAAGCCCTTTAAAGATGCTTTAGCTAACAAAGCAAAGATTAGAGAACATGGATCAGATGTTTTTCCTATCAAAGCCTTTTCTTTCTTTCCTTTTTTTCCCCCTCCTGTGGATGTTTTGAGTCTCCTCTGGGCCGGGCTTCATTAAGGCTGTTAACTTCGTAGTGCTGATGTCTCTTTGCCCAGCTCACAGTTTGGGTGGCCTGAACTAAAATCTCCCAAAGGGCTTATTACAGGTGGTAGGCAGACAGGGCTGGAGCCTGGGCCACACCACATATTCCTGAGAGAAATGTGTTTCCCTGACCAAAAAAGCACAATATTATATTCTTAAAACATTCCAGCCCCGTCTGGGTGTTCTCTGCATGCATTCCTGTACGTGGGATTATTATTGTAGAGAATTTATAAAGTCATTCATTTCTCTGGAAGTGTATGACATGGGTTTTGGTTGAATGGGCCCAGTGCAAACTTAGAGCCATGTGGTGCTATAAAAACACAACAGTAAATAAATCAGCAGGGAGAATTTACACTTCAGCCTTCTGATTGTTTTTACATTCAGAGGCTCAGACTCAGAGCCAGAGTGTAAAATAAATACCTGTAGCAGTGAAAATGCAGCGTCACACTGGCCTGCTAGCAATCACATCAGCATAGCCAAGATACATGCAAAGCAAGGGTGTTTACAGTGATTTTGTGGTGACCTTTTTTTTCTTTAGCTGCTTCCTATTTTTCTTGGTGATACCTCAGATCTTTATTATGGTATTGTTGGTTCTAGTGCTCCTGTGGGTGAAGGTTGCGTCAGGCCTTCAAGAATTGATTTTTTTTTCTTGGGGGTTATTTTTGTCACTACTCTTTAGAGAAAAAAAAAGAAATAACTCCAGGCTGAAATGTGCCAGCTCCTGGGTGTTGCCAGGATGAAACCATGCTTTTCATCTGTGGAAACAGGAATGAAAGGAGAAAGGAGATGGATGTCTGAGTTCTGTGCTTTCATGGTCGTGTCATTCACAGGGAGCTCGGTGGGAAGAGCCGAGTCCCAGGAAGGAACCACGTGAGTTGAGGCCTCACTCAAACCTGCCTTTGGTGGGAGCCAAAAGAGGATCTCCTCACCACACTGACAAGGTGACCCTGCAGTTTAGTGCTCCTCAGCTGGAGGAATTTCTCCTGCACTTGTCCCTGCATAATGTGAGAATGTCATTCAGCTGCAATTTCACCCATGAAGCGACAAAGGGTGAAATCATCTTTGATGACATCAAATTGTTCGGAAAACCAAAGCTATTCTGGGATGGGTTGAACTTTCCTACCCTGAAGTAGACCTTTTCCAGCCACAATAATGGATCACAATCCTGTGAGTCTGTAAAACAGCCCCTGCATTAACCTTCTCCCCGGGAGTCCCTCTGCTAACCCCAGGTTGCTCCAGTTGAATTCTCCTCTGCTGACCATTGCACAAAAGCAGATTTTTGCTTTACTGCCAGAAAAGCACTGGGGTTATTTACCACCTCAGAGCTGGGGCCTTTCCCAGTTCTGGTGGACCCTTCCTCATCTTGCCACTGATGTCTCCTCCAGGACTGATTTGTAAGAATGCCCAGTTTTACCTGTCAGGCTGAAATCACTTCTTCCCACACAAAACAGATGCGAGGGATGTGCCAGCGTGGAGGAGATTCAAGGTGACTTGTGGCAGAATCAGTGCTTTTGTAACCCTCTGGCTGCCTCTGTCTCACAGCAAGGGACTCTGAGGTAACCCTCTGAGGATCAGTAACAGTGGCTCTGCTGAGCTTTCTTCCTCCAAGAAAGCTGAGCTTTCTTTCTCCACTGTGCTTTTTTCACACTAGACAAAATACTGCTGCTAGTAAAGGTATCTGGGAGCATAAGAGAATGTAGAATTTGGCTCAGTTAAAGGAATATATTACTGGCATTTGTGTTTTCTTAGTAAAACAAGTTTCTGGTCTAATAAAAGGATGAGAATTCAGATAGGTGGCTCCATGTTCCTGTTAAAAAGAGGTAGTTACACATGTGCATCCCTTGACTGCAATGCAAGGCTGAATGGGTAACCTGTTCAGGCAGGTTAAGACCTTGACTACTCTATTTTGATGGCTGAGATCAAATTTAAGTCTGCAATTCAAAAGCACATACAAAATCATAAACCTAAACTGTGTCTGCAAACGAGCTTGTCCCCACCTTTATGCTGACATTGTGGCTTTTAGTCTTTCTGAAGGTATAGAAACTCTGAAAACTGGAAGCACATCAATCTCAATGAATGCATTATACAAGCCAGATTCCTGTTATCTTTAATAAGGGATTATTTTTGTTAGCCAGGCAGTGGAGTTATCGGATAGAAAAATGGAAGTATTTTCCTCTGGTGGGTCCCAGAACGCCACCCTCCAGGAACAGCTCCCCCCTCTTCCAAGCCCCATCCCCAAGATCGTCCGCTGTGCATACACTTTTCATGGGTGAGGAAGATTTTGTTGAGATTTTGGGTAATGGATCCTCTATGCTCACTTGCTCTCTGTTTGGATTGTGAAGGAGCCTTTCCAGCAAAGCAGTATTCAGTGGTGGTCTCCAGGAAAAGGCATTTCTTGCATTAAAAACAATAAAAGGCCCAATGTTTTACAGACAGATGTCCATCAACAGCTGGCTCTGGAGTGGGAAGAGAACACCGGATCTTCTCCATCGTCACAGTGCTGGGGCTCTGCATATCCACTTGTTTATTTAACAAGCTACATTATTAAACTGGACCTTGAGTTGTGAGTGGAAGCTCAACTCCCTGAAAAGCCACACAGATGCTTTGATCGGCTATAATGACCCACTTGAGAGACTGTGCACTTCACCAGTGCTGCAGGGGAGGAAGAGGGCCAAGGCTGTATTTCACCAGCTTTTCCTAAGCTGGGCCATTGACTCAGCTTGTCTTTGGCTCAGATGTCTTTGGGCTTGGGCTCATTTGCACACGTTGCCATGTCACAATCACATTGTGGGGGCAGCGTGCTCTGAATAGCATGGGCACCCAGACCAGTGTCACTGTCCCAAATCAAGCACTGCAGACAGGGCCTTGGGCAACGACAGCCCCTTACCCAGCCTCACAAATCCCACTTGCACTTGGCTTTGAGCCTTTCTCTATCCCTCTGCTCTCTCACCAGCCAGGCACTGCTTCAAGCTATTCCAAAACCCAGAGGCTCTTGGTGCTCCCAGCGTGCAGGCGAGCCCTCAGCAGCAGTGGCTCCTGCCATTGGGTACCTGGGCTTGGACAGCCACGTGCCTCGGATACGTCAGTCCTGTCCACGCAGCAGCTGCCCCCTAACTTTGTCACAGCAGCTGTTTCCCAGGACATGGCAACAGTTCCAGCTAGGAAGGGAACATTTTATCCAGCTGAGACTGGCCAGCAGTTTAAATGGGGAAATGTAATTACCCACACTTCAGTTTGGCCTTCAAATGGAATCTGATGTCTCCGTGGTGAGCACCCACCATGCCTGCTGGAGGCAGTGCGAACACTTGAGATGAAGAGCCACGTGTCCAAAGATGTTCTGACAATTCCAGGCAGAAGAAGTTAAACTGGGACTTTCAGAAATACACTGAAAATCTGTCATTATCCCACATTTTACCTATTCTCCCATCATCTGCAAAGAGGGTCTTGTGGGGAAAGCACTGTGGGGGCTGCAGTGGAACCTGTCCTGGAACAGTTACACCCCACATAAAACCAGCATGAGACCCCTTATTTAGGGCCTTAAATTACTCCCACAAATTCTTGTTCTCTTCAGCCACAACCAGCATTGCTTTTATTTGAGCATTGTCCCCTTGGATGTCTTTTAATTAAAAAACTCTCTAAGTAAAGCTGGGGTCAGCTGAGAAGTTCTTTGCCATGCCCTCCCTGCCAAACTCCTGCTCACAGGGACACAGTGCATCACTCCCGAAACTGCTAAGATTTTCCTCCTGGATATGACAGTAAAACCAGAACCCTTCCCTGATGCTCTCTACATACTGGAGGTCAAATCTGTCTGGGTCAGCCCCCCACAGGCTCTGTGAATACCTGCTGGATGCCTGCTGAACTTGCTAAGCCAGAAACCTGCTCTCACTGACAGCAGCACCCAGCCCAGCCTGATGCCCTTGCCAGGGCAGGCTGTTCCCCCTGGAATCTGACACTTAGATTTGATAGCATCAGTTTGGCCACCTGCTGAAGCTCCACTCTCTCCACAAACTGGACAAGTCAGGCTGATGCCCAGGCTGCCACAGGGACCCAGAGGTGCTTTGTGGCAACGCTGGGCCTCGGACAAAAGATTTTGCAAGGACTCAGATTTTCAGTGAAGGAGCCTAAAGCTGATTCAGGTGCCATACCAAAGGTGAGGTTTGGACAAGCCTTTGGACTCAGAGTAACCTTAAAGAAAACCTGTCATGTGCCAAGATCTCTTTTTGCAACAAGAGAGAGCTGCACTAAGAGCTGAGCATGTTTTCCTGCTTCTACTCGCTGTAGAGCTCTTGCCTCTTCTGGCACAGCAAAGTGCTTCACCTCAGAGCAGACAAAACTCTTGTAGGTTCATCAGAGCATGAAATAAGGTGGAAATTTCTAAACTTGGCATTGAAAAAGAAGTGTTCTCAGCACAAGAACACCAAGAAAAGAAGTTTCTGTGGATTATTTTGCAACTGTGGTATACTCTGATTGTTTCAAAGAGATTTTACATTTAGTTTTTTTCTACTTAGCCAATTTATTATTTTCCCATGTTTTCAAGAAGTCTAAAATCACTACAGCAAAACCCAGCCACTGGGCTGAAAATGTGATATTCCCAAAGCTGTTATGTAGTCCTAGGTATTTTGGATTCTAGTCCTGACACAAGTAACAAAAACAAACACTTGGAACACATATGTAATTGTAACTAGAAGCCAGTCTACGTTTTAGGACTGTAAACAGCATGCACATTATTTATACTTGACTAACTTGTGTTTCAGTGGAACCTAAAACTTCCAGTTGTGTGTTCACTAAGATTGTCGTATCAGGCTGGCCACAAAATGCTCTTCTAAAGAAAGCAAATGGAAAATAGGAAGTTCAGACTCTAATGGTCACCAAGGCAGAATAATTCAGCATTGCATAGAATTGTTGAGCCCAATTAATCCTATTGCTGAAGGAAAGGCTGATGTACTGCAAAGGTTGCACAGGACAATTCACTTTATTGGATTAACTTTGTGTGTGAAGAGCCACCAGCAAACCCCATTCTTGGAAATTTCCATTCAGCTCTAGACCTGCACTGCAATTCCTTACAGTCTTATATTTCTCCTTCTGTAGTTTTATTCTTGATGAATAACCCTCAGAATACATTTGCTCTATTGAGCAGCAGGTACTTGGCACTGTTTCACACCTCACAGGTCCTTTCTGCTGGCAGCAGGGACTTGGAGAGTTGCTCAGAGTGACAGGACTGTTCCCAGGACATGCTGCAGCACCAGGCAGGACAGCCTTGAGGGGAAAGCAGCTCCCCAATAGCAGAGGGCTGAGAATGGACATGGGATCTGGCACCATCAACACACAGCTGCCCTCCCATCAGCTGAGCTGCTTTGCACCCTTCTACCTGCACCTGGAGTTAATGCACTTCAGCTGGACACTAGAGAAATGTAGCTCCTTGGATGATGTTAACAGACTTAAGAGCATAAATCCCACCAAGGTTCAGGGAGCTGTGCTCTCTTGGTGCATTTTCAAGAGAGTGCAAGCATTTTGGCAGCCTGCATCACATCTGCAGAAGTGTGTAAGTATTCCTATTAAATGCAGATAGCTCCTGGTGAAGCTAGTAAACCAGTCAGCAGGTCAGGACCAGTATTGCCCTGATTTATTAATTTTCACTCGTCTTTGTTGTCTCCCTCTCCATCACCAGCCAGTGTCTGGATACCTTCAGATGGCAAACCTGTGGGTACTCAGCAAACATACACTTAAATACTTTTTCGTCTTTGAAAATGGAGCTCCACCTCCTAAACCACCATGGTCACTTTGGGAAGTAACCCACTGTGTCTCATAAACAGAGCCCCTGAGTCTGCCTGAAAATCAGTTCAGCTTCACTGAATCCTGACAGGATCAGCACATCCATCAGCTGAAGCAAATTAATTATCACTTCTGCTGTAAAGCAGTTAATGTCACAGCCAGACACATGGATCTGTGTGAGTTTATCACTGCGTGCTCTCTACACACTGTTCTCTTCCCTGTTTCTGTACCTCTAAGGAGCTCCACCTGAGAGAGCCCTGTGGTGCCCGTCCCTGCTGGGAGATGAGTTTGGGGCTTTCCCGGAGGCTGAACTGGTAATTGGGAAATGGCTTGGGCTTGGCCTCCCAACAGAGTCACATTTCCATCAGCAGACCAAGGCTGCTGTGGACTCCTCAGAGCTTCAGGCAGAATTTCCCTGTGCTGCTCAGCTCTCACATAGCAGAGTGATACCACACAGGGGTGCTAAAACTTCTTCTATGAAACATCTTCTTCCAAATCCCATTGTTGAGCTGTGGGAACCTGTCCTTTTGTCTGGAGGGCAGAGCCAGCAAAGCCGTTCTGGGGAGGCCCTCTCTGACCACCCAGGGGCCTGCCTTAGCTTCTGATCTGCAAAATTATCTGATACCTCTTAGACCACAAGAGTAGAAATAAGATGATTCGTGGAGAAGAGTGGGTGAAGCATGCTTAAAAGGGATGGAAGGAAATTTTCTGTTTATAGAGAGATAGGATATTTTTGTTAAGAAATGCACGCTGTCTCCAACTTGCTTTTCTCATGAAGCCATGGTTACTCGATGGGTTAGAGATCTGTTTGGATAAAAGAAAACTTAAGTCAGTCAAACCACTGTGAATAAAGCAGATCTTGTGCAGTTGTTTCAGAGGACAAGCTCAAGCCAGACAGAGGATTTTCCTATCTTAGAGCACTAATAATCAAACAGCAAGTGCTGTCTGGTTGTGGATAAGTCAGTTTACAAGACTGGATACACAATATGTAAAAATAATTTCATTTTTACCTGGATCTCTTACTGTGTAGGGCTGTATACTTCATTACCTTAATGAGTGAATTCACTTCCTTATGGCTGTCACCAGCTGGGGGACTGTGTCATCCACTGTGATGCTTGTGCTTGCTGCAATAAAAGTGTTTTTCCAACAGCAAGGAGTGACACCTTGACCACTTCAGCCCCAGGGTCCCAGCCTCTGGCTTTGCTGGGGGACAGGCTGGCCCTGGAGGCCACTGGGCAGCTGACCACTGCCCAAGCAGTAACACCAGCCCTGGCAATGGCTGCAATCACAGACAAATAGTAATAAATAAGCAGCAAAGCACTGTGGCCTGACAAGCCTTCGGCATCCCCAGCGATTTGTAATGGGATATGGAGGTTTTCACCTCCTGGTCTCTGGTTCACATTTCAAATCCAGCCCTGCTTCGAAGTGACCAAAGGTCATTGCCAGGCTCAGTCGCCCGTGTGAAGACGTAAATGGCCTCATTTCTCTAATTCCTCAAGTGAGGCTGGGGGGAGGACTGGATTTGTTTGGTTTTATGATCCTGATGGAACAGCACAACAGCAAGGCTATCTGCATTCCTCTCTGTCTGCTCCCCATCCTGGCTGTGTGTGGAGCTCCTGTGTGGTGCCAGTGTGTGGCTCTGCACCACACCCCAGCTCATGATGCACAGAGGGTCTGGCATTGCTCTGAGTCCTGCACCTCATTTTGATTTTTCCATCAAAAGTATGTATTCTCCTGTACAGGGCCTGATAGGTTTGCACAGGTTTCTGGAAGTGTGAAACTCCACTATTTAAGCACAGATCCTCAGCCCTGTCACCAGAGTTTGGTCTTGGTCTCTGCAGCCCAGATGTCAGGAAGGGCAGTAAATGGGCCCTTCAAACTCAGCATAAAAGGCAATTGCACCAGTCCAGCCCCGTTGCCAGCTGCACCCTTACCCCCTGCATAGTTCTGGGAAGCTTGGGCAGGGACCGTATCTGCTTTAATTTCTTTAATGACATCTCTTTTCACCACAAGCTGGGACCAGAGAAAGAGCACCTAAGACTCCTGTTCTTCCCCTGCTTTGCTGTGCTGGCAGGGAGGTGGCTGAGGCTGAGCTGTCCCCTGTGCCCTTGCAGGACCACAGTGCTGGTGCTCACGTCTCACACCAGACCTTTGCAGTGGCCCCTCCAGCCCATACCATTCAGTGAGGTAGAGGGTTTGTTTTCTCTTTGTAACGATCACCAGAGGGGCTCAGGACTGACACACAGACCTGCACAGGTTTGCAGATTGTTCTGGATTCCCAAGCACAGAGGTGTTTTATAAATATCCCCTATTATTACAGTGCTCTATTAATAACTGCCTTGGGGAACAATGGAGCACGCAACAGCTTTGGTCATCTGATGCCAACCAGCCGAGCCTCCTCGGGGCCATGGGACATTCCCAGAAAAGTGTCTATTTGGGGAAGCATAGCATTTGCACACAGGCCCAGGGGATGCATGAGGCCCTGGAGGAGACCAGGCCATGCTGTCTTCTCCTAAGGATGTGCTCTCTGGAAGCACAGATGCTCCTCAGTCCTGGGCTCTCCCCACGCTCAGCATGGGGATGTGTTGGGCCATGGACCTCTCCCTCATCCCATTGTTAGGGATGTACAAGAGCTGTGACCCTGGGCATCCCGTTCTGCCTTTGCTCTCCCCCAGCTGTGCCAGATGGGAAGGGCAGGAAGGGAAGGAGCGTGGCTTGTGGTGAATTGGTTCTGCCCAAATACTTTGTGGTTGCAGCTCTTGCAAAACTTGATGAATGTTCCCAAGGATGTGCCCTGGCCATTGTCACAGTCGGCATCTACGCTAGTGTTTCAGGATGAGAAAACTTTTGGGCAGCCTTGATGCTCTGTCAAAAGGCATTTTGGGGACGAGTTGGAAATTAATGAGACTGATGGAGTGACCAGCATGTGTCCTCCAGCAAGCCACGATTTGTCGCTCAGGCCAGAGGCAGGGAGCCCACTGGGGACCCCCTGCTGGCACTTGCTGCTGCATGTGCACCCCGAATGTCTGGGCAGAGGGAGACATCCTTGTCATGCTGGGGACATGGCAGCAGGGCTTCACAAAGGGTGAGGAGGAAAGTGAAATGAAGGAGCTCAACACTTGTTTCTCCAGGAGAGACATGAGGGAGCCTCACTCCCGCTGGCTCTTATGGTCTCTGCTTGGGATCCTGCCAGGTTCACCAGGGAAAATGGTACCGGGTTTTTTTCACATTGTTCCTGATGGCTGGGTCCTTCCTGAGTCTTTCCAGTGAGGTGGGGAAGGGGAATGAGAGGAAAACGGAACCTTTTTTTATTTTCCTTCCTTTCGCAATATCTCTGTGATCACAAAAAGCCATATTGCAGCTGATTTTCCTGCCTCCGTTCACACGGGCATTTTGCAAGGGCACAGGAATTCCTCTGTGAGGGACATGGGCTCTTCTGATGCTTCCCCATGGTCCCTGAGCTGCCAGCTTCCCAGTTTCCTGTGCTCAGGAGCTTGGGATGCAGCAGTGGGCCCCACATCCCACTTACTGCCCTGGCCTGTGATGGCAGAGGCAGGGAAAGGAAGCAGAAGCAAGTGCAGAGCCTGCAGCCCTGGGACCTTTGCAGGGGCAGAGTTGGGAATGCAGAGAGGCAGTGGAGAGGCTGCAGGCCCAGAGCATCAGGAAGGGCTGTCATCCCTGTGGGGCTGGGGAATGGGATAGTGCTGAGAAATAATATAACTCACCAGACACCATTTGTAGCTGCTATAGCTGCAGATCTCCTGTTTTCATAAACTCTGCACTAATCTGCCTAGCAAAGACAGACACCTAAAAATGGGAAGTAAAGGTTGCAGAGTTCTGTGCTCTCTATTCATGACTGAGTCACTCAGCAGCTGTAAAAAGAAGTTGCAGAGCTCAGCAGGTACCCAGGGGGACTTTCTGTGTGATACAAACATGAAAAGCCTCTCAGTTCATCAGTTCTGAAAGAATATATGTTTTGCTTAACGTGAATATTTGCAGGGCCTCAGTGAGAGTGCAGCCCTGCCCTTGGTGCAGGCAGGATGCAGTATGGATGCTCTTGCTCCCGGGACAGTGTGACCATGTTAGTTCCCAATTGCTGTGTTGTGGTTTGCCAGTGAGGGAAAGCCAGTGACCCCCTAGGCTGTTTCTGCAGGTCTGGGAACAGATGTTCTTGCACCAAGCATGATCAGCACCCTGAGCTAAGCAAGGGGACCCAGCTCCAAGCATCCACCATCCCCTAATTCCCCTCTGGTTCAGCTTTCACTTGCTTTTCCTTAGTAAGGACATTCTTTTTCTCTTTACCAACTGCAAAGCTGAGGAAACCTAATGCTAGTATTAAGAAAAATACTTTTCAAATTATCGTTTAGTTCCAACAGCTTAATGTCCTTACATGCTTAGTGTGGAGTTTCAGCCTCATCTGTCTGCAGTGGGACAGCCCACCCTGGCTGGGAGCAGCAGGACCCCTTTCCTGTCAATGTGTCAGTCCCCCAGCCTGCTCTGGGGAGAAGATGCCACATGGAGCATCAGGCCCCCCGGGAGGAGCATCCTGAGAAGGACTGGTTAGGTTTTTAAGGTTGTATCTCCCTATTCTGGATCAGATGCAGTGGGTGAAGTGATCCTTCTTTCACCATGGGTGGTGCTGAGAATCTGAGAGCGGGACCTGTTGGCCGTGACTTCAGTGTGGTCATGGCTGTGCTTTCATGCTCTGTGTGTCCACAGCACCGAGTGCAGGAAAGGGCTGACCTATGGCACAAGCCTGCCAGGTCTGTGCTTTCTTGGGTGGAGGCTCTGCCATTGTCCCCCAGAGGTGGGAATGTGAGAATGTGCCAGATGAGCCCACTGAGAGCAGAGTGGACAAGGCAATGGCATGCAGGGGGTCTGTGTGGGGACAGAAGGTGCTTTCAGAGAGGCAGGAGCAAGGCTGTAAAGGGAATCTGCTGTTCAGCCCTTCCTACCTACCCATGCTGCTGGAGCCCAGAGGAAAGCAGCCGTAAGCCCACGGGGATGGCAGGCAGCTTGCCAGGTGCTTTTCCAGTTGCAGTGGGTAGAACTCTTCCTTCACCATCCACCCCACCCCACCTGTGCAGTTCCTCTGCATCACCCAGCTGTTCTGCCTGCCTTACCCGGAGTTTTCTGGGTGAAGGAATGTGTCACCCCAAAGAGGGGCTGCCCTCCACCCCTTCTCCACTCCTCCTCCTCCTACCCCCTCCTGCTCCACAAATAAACAGGGAGGTGCTGACAGCTGCCAGGTTTGGCCAGAAGACTTTTGACAGAAAATTGAAGCCCTTACTGTGAGGAGGGCAAACTGGGAGGGCTGTGTGCTTGTAGAGCAGCCAGGAGTGTGGCCAGGCTGAGAAGGCTGCATTTTTAAAGAAAAGCCAAATACCAGTTTTATGCTCACCTGAGCAGGGGGAGCTGGGAAAGCCCAGCCCAACATTTCCTTTTCTCTCCTCTTTTTTTTTTCCCCCCTGAAGTAACTCACACGTAACATCTGGCATTCATCTTTTCTTTCCTTCGTACACACGGCAGAAACCCTGGTGTGAGTCATGTCCATTTAAATATGGAAGCACATCATAAAACCTAATGGAGAGTCCAAGAGGTGAGCTTTTATGTGGCTAAGACTCATAGAGAGGTCAAGATTGTTTGGTTTAAACATGGGGGGTCATTCTGTGCATGAAGGTGGTCCTCTAAACCTTTGGAAAGCCCTGTTTGCTCAGCGCGAGGGCTCAGCTCAGCATCCCGTGGTTTTGGTGTCTGGCTCCTGACAGCAGCACAGCACTCCCTGCCTCGATGGAGGGGAAACACGGGGTGGGGGCAGAATCCCACAGCCATCAGCAGCCCACAGCCTTGTGCAGGGGTCCCCGGCCAGCAGCAGAAGTGGGAATTGGGGCTGTAGTGGCGATGGGGTTTCGGGGTTGTCACCTTGCTCGTGGCAAAAGGCAGCAATGATCACACTGCTGGTCTCTCAAGGCCAGGAGAGCTTGGCATTCACCCGTCACCTGTAAAACCCGACATGTTTTATGGGACAGGGAAGAGGAGTGTTAACAATTCGTTTGTTCTTGTTAAACACTGTTTTTGTTTTATGGACTCTGAAATCATTTTTGGTGACCATTTATTACTACTTTATTGTTTGGTTTATTGTGACTAAACATGCAATAAAACAACCCTTCTGCTCAGGACTAGCATAAAGATGCTGTTTGATCTCCAAATTCTTTTGCCTGATGTACATTTGCCTCAGCCAAAACAAGGCATCTGCAGCCCTTCTGGGGTCAGACAGTCTCTGCCTGTCCCTGGGTGTTGTCCTAGTGACTATACCAGCCATGGGCATGAGTGAGTCCCAGCCTGAGGAAGTGGACAGGATCTGCCCCTCTGATGCTGGAATAGACCAGCTCAGAGCTTCAGTCTTCTCTTTGCTCATCCCCTGGAAAGGGATTATTGTTATTGTAAGCAAACAAGTAATTCAGGGTTACTAACCCTGGATTATATAAATATGAATGCTTGGTGTAACAAATATCACATCTAACTCTCTCTTCTGCTCAGTCTTGGCTGTGGCAGGCAGCAGAATAGATACATCCCCTGTCCTCAGACACCTGCTCTGACCAGTGGCTGCAGATTTAGGATGCAATTAAAATAATGACAGCCAGGGGCAAAGTCCCTGACAGCTTAGAGACATTTAGCACTTAGGGTCTGCTCTGTGGTCTTCCTGCCCTCAGTCTTGTTTCCATTACCATAACAATATATCTGTTTACTGCTGGTGACCCTGGTCATCTAAAGCTAGCAGTGCCTGGAGTGTCTTGACTAATATAAGCCCCATCCTCAGCTGTCTTTTGAATTTTCCACTATTTAATCCCCAGTTGTCAAGTTGGCATGGGATGGGATGGTGGTAGTGGTAGTCTACAGAGTCACCTCTGAGAGTGAAGAGGAGGTGATGGTCCCTGCTCAAGGCTCTCCTGCCCCTGGGTTCTGCCTTAGTACTGGATGGCCAAAGGGGTCAGTGCAGTCAGGGTTTGGTGTGGGACCAACCTTTTAAAAGAATCAAGGAGCAGTGGCTGGTACCCAGGAACCAACCCTAATATCCTGCTCCTGACCCCAAAGTATGGAATCAGCAGAATCTGAACACCTCCTCTTGCTCTAGGGATCTTGGGAATGAGTGCCTCCTGCTCCCTTCTTGCAGACCTGAGAGACAAACAGTACCCACATCTTACATCAACCTGCTCTGTATCTCCTGTGCTTATGTTTATCCATCACCTGCCAAGCTGCTCCTGAGGAGAGCAAAACAAAGCTGGGGTTCTGTACTCTGGCTAATCTGTAGTTTCATCTCTGCTGAAAACATAGGAGTGCTGGGGAGAAGGGAGAAGGTGCAATTTCCAAGAACGTTGCTCTGTCCTGTCTCTTGCTCCTTCCTGCCAAGAAACTGTCAGTTCTAGCTGAGCTTCCCGTTTGCTTGTTCTTTGCCATACCATGAAGTCTGGGCTCAGTTTGGAGCTCCTATAACTGCAGGAAAACAAATCCATCCTGCCCTTGCAGCCAGGGCTGTGCCTGAACTTTCCAGGGCCCTGAGTTTGCTCCTCTGCTATTCCTTCTCTGCCATCCTTGCCCTTACTTGCTGCCAAAAGGCAGAGAAAATGGGATCTAATGCTAATAAGTAGTGCAGGTCAAGGTCTTGTTTGAGCACAATCAAAAATGGCTCCTGTCCAACCTGACTTGCAGCCTTTTGCCTTGCCAAACCTGAGAGAAGTGGGAAAGAATTTGTCAGACCAGGGTGCTTTTAAACCTGTCCAGCAAGGAGATGGGCCACAGGACACTGACACCAGTCCCCCCATTGCTCTTCTGAGGAGGGCATGATGACAGAATTTATGTGGTTCCCTCAACCCTGTTCCCATGTCACTGTGTCTTCTGCTCTTTTTTCATTTTCAGGTACAAGCTCTGCTAGTCTTTCCAAGGGGTTTCCATGCAGGTCTGGCAGAGACGCTGCCATATGTTTTTCATTTTGATAACTCCCCTATGGTGTCTGTTATCACCCAAGTCTCTATTAAGATTTATTCCTGTTATTGTAGCAGTCATTTTCCCCAGTACATGTGCATTGTATTTGGAGAGAGTCATAACCACTCTCCACATCCAACAGATGCTGTAGTCAGAGCGACTCCTGCTTCCATTTACCAGACCTTTCTACTAATATGGGATTTCACCAATAACCACAAGTGCTGTTCACTCCCCAAGATTTCCACACTGTCATTTCTTGACTGTGTTAGTGGCAAAACACTGCTTAGAGCTCCAGTCCCTTGGAAAGCAAAGGTTTGGCTTGGCTTTGCTTTTCATGCACTTTCCCTTTCAGAGCAGCAAGAGACTCCTGCTCCCAATGTCTGGAAGGCTGAGCAAGAATGAGCAAGTCTGTCCTTGCAGGGTGGGTAATGGTCATTGTGAGAGGGGAGAAAAGCTGGTTCCCCCTCACTTGTAGGATTTGATGAGGGCATGTTGAGCTAGGCAGTGAGATATTTTGGACCTGGTATATGGATTTAAGAAGAGGCCAAAATGGGTGGGGCTGGATGCAGTTAGGAGGGCTCAGGCTTTACTGCCATCAGTTTGGTGATGCCCCACTACAGCTCTGCATTTTGGCAGGAGAGTATGAAAGAGACGTCCCCCCTCCCCAGGGGCCGGCAGCAACCCTGGCCCCAAAACTGCTCTGTCCCTATCTCAGATGAGAGCACAACGTGGGCTCCCTTAGCGAGGAGCCTGCCTGCAGCATCCACACACCGTTCCAATTTGCCCCTCTTTCATCCCGTAGCAGTTTGTTCAGCTCGTACGGAAGAAAGGAGCTCCAAATGCTTTCCGGGCCTAATAATATCCATCAAAGCATTTCCAGGGCTGAGGCGAGGATATACACTGCAGCACGCAGAGCAGGAAATGGGCTTGGGTTTTCCAAAGCTGCCTCTTCCAACCAGAGCAAACCACAAGATCACGGGAGGACAAGAGCGCTGCGCTCGTGGCTTTGTTTGCCCCAGAAGGAATTGATTTGATGAGAAAGGAAATTTGCTTTCTTTAATCTGTCCTTGTGCTAATTCCGCAGAGGAAGGCGTGAGCATTGGCAGTTCCTGAAGCTGACCCACCCCTCGGTGCCAGTGGCTTCGTGCTATTTGCAGGCATGTTGGTGTTTCCCAGGCCGTGGCCCATGGGAAGTGCCTGTGGCCCACAGCGAGCCATGCTTGGGGGAGGTTCAAGAGCCCTCTCCTCCAGGGCCAGTGGCCCCACAGGGACAGTTGCCAGCACAGCTCAGGCCCTGGGTGTGTTATGGGTCCCCTTACACATGTGCTTGTCTCAGGTCATGGGGATCCCACTGCTGGCTTCACCAGGGCCAGGTTTCCCTCAGCAAAAGCTGTGAGGAAGGAAGCAGCTGTGCTGCTTCTCACCTCTGATGAGCCTGACTGTGCACCTTTTCCAAAACCTCTGTCTGAGCCCAGTAGGACAAGAAAGAGGATGTTCCTTATGCAGCAACCACTTGTGTGAGAATAGGTTAGATTTGAACAGCCTTTTACATTAAAAATTTTATATGAGAAAATCACAAGAAATGTAAAAAATCCTCCTCAGTGTGGATTCCTAAATGGTTCCAGGCTAGAATTTCAACTAAAAAGGGAGAAATGGAATTAATGAGTAGGAAGAGCAAGAGCTGATTAAGATATCATCAGAGAAGAGCTAGAAATGGTACGGTGTTGCTTTGTATAACAAAACCTAAAAATACAATAAGTAAATTATACAAAACCTAAGCCAAGATTAACCTGGATCCCCTTCAATGCCAAACAGCTCTCTGAAGGTGACTAAACATCATCACTGTTGTTTGTACAGAAGGACACTGGGATGGAAACAGCAAAGGGATTTAGATGTGCCAAGCAGTCCTGGGTAGCCCATGTTGAGCTTGAGGCATCACAGAGGCAGGATTGCTCTGAGGCTTGCTCTGCTCTGCTTCACTGTGCTTATTTACCAGCACACCATTGCCCTTCGCAGGGCTTGTGCAGGGATTACAAAGGGTATTGTAAGGGTTTTCCTTAAGGCCTGCTGGAGTCCCTGCCCCTTCCTTTCCCTGAGATGCCTGTTAAGGGGTGCCAGGTCTCTGGCCAGGCACAGACAGGCAGGAGCACAGATAGTGCAGGGCACATCATGTTTCAGGCAGGGCTGGTCACCCATCCAGCTGATCTCTGTGCCTGGCAGGCTGTGACTGCAGTGCCTTGGGCTCCAGCAGAGACAACCTGCCTGTCCTCAGCACCCTCAGCAGGGCATCTGCCTGGGTGATGGGGTGGTGGAAGCAGGAGTCAGAGCAATGGTCTGAAATCCTCAAAGTCCTTCCTGGGGAAAAGAATGTGCTGTCAGCAATACTGGTGTGGCTTTGCAGGCAGGCAGAAGGGACCACCACTCCTGCCTCACCTGCCCCACCACAGCTCTCTCAAAAGGGACAAGGTCTCCCACAGGGCATGAGGAAATAGCAAGTGGAGCTGAGAACCATGGACAGGTCACAAAATCCCTTAGGAACAGGCACGTCCACGAGTAGGTAAAGTGACAAGGAGGCGAAGGAGAAAGGACCAGGCTGGTAGAAGCACTTCTGCTTTTTTGCAGACAAATATGGGCTCTAGGAAGGGTCCTGAGCTCATCTTCAGGGCTGGTCTCTGCTTTCAGAGACTGCAGTCTCCCATATGACTTTAACATGTGTGATCTGCCCTCAGTGGCAGTGCAGAGCCTGCTGCCTCTCAGCTGGACACGATCCAGAGGGTTCAGCTCCAGCACTGACGCAAGCAGAAAAATCTCCATGATGTAGCCACTTTTTATGCTGGATTGGATTTGAAGAAGCAGCTGACATTGGCTGAGGCATCCATTCCTTATGGCCTTTGGGTTAAGTTTGCAACAGGTCTGATCTGACACCCAGCAATGCAGGGAGAGGATTTATCCCAGTGGGATCTCCTGTGGATTGTGCAGCCTCCCATTAGCATGCTGAGCCCTGCGGTTTGTTGTTTGTGTTCATTTGTTTATGCTAACATACTGTGTTATGTTAGTGATTAATATATATCATCATCTGCCACACCAAACCCTGTGAAACCATCTGAGCTCCAGAACAAGTGATGTCAATCTGTTCTTTGCTGTGACAGGAGACAAGGTAGAACAACAAGGAAACTCCAGGCTATTTTACTGGCCTAATAGAAAAGGAGAAAAATTCTTGCAAGGAAAAAAATCCTTACAGACAGTCTACAGCAACTGCAAACAGGGAGTTTTGGAAAACACCACGTCTCCTGACAGTGACTGAGCTCTGCAATGCCCTCCCCTCCGTGCAAGTGCTCATCTAACAGCAGCCTCGTGTGGGATGGAACCAGGGATGGCCCCTGGGTGGAAATGAACCGACACACAGACAACCTGTACGGCCACAGCAGCTCCACTGGCCCACAGTGCCTGTGTGGGTCAGGCCTCAGCAACTGCATCCAAACGAGAACCAGGCTGCCTTTAGCCAAAATAAATGTCTGCACAGGATGCTGCAGCAGCACTGAGTGAATATAAACCTTTGGCACAACAACCACAGCTGAATTGTGGATAAATGCCTGACCTTCTCTCCAGCGACACGGCTGCAAGTGGATGGCTTGAAATTTGCTCTGGCTCCACAGAAAGGATCTAGCAAGAAGCACTGAGGCAGCTGCTTTCCATTTGGATGCAGATAGCAGCAGTGTCCTCCTGTGCTCTATGGGACTTCTCACCCCCTCTTCCCCAAATTTGTGCTGTGATAACAAATACATTTCAACTAAGCCATTTTTGGCACCTCAGTACTCTGGGGGGGAGGAATCCTTCTTTCAAACTAGCAGCACTTTATTGCCCTGTATCTGCAGCCCCATTTCCCTGCACACAGGGAGCACAGGCAGTCGGGCAAGAGCTTTCCCAGGCAGGAGGGGATGGGCACTAATTCTCTCACACCTATTAGCAGCAGATGTGTATGTCAGCCCCAGGCAGCAGAGTAGCATCCCCGTACAGAGCTTTTTGACAGCATTCATGAACAGTAATGGGGACGGGAGTGACAGAGAGTGACTGGGTTTTAGAGTTAGCTCCTGGTGCACTCAAAACTAGACAAGCAAGAGTTACTTCTGGCAGAGCTCCAGGCAATGACCCCAACTGTCAGGTCCCCTTGCCCGGGCCACCTCAGGAGCTCTCAAGGGAACTCTGCATTCTGGGGCTGGGCGAGGGTCCCAAAAACATTATAGCCCCAAACCGTGGACCACACAGGGCAGCTGCACTGCAGGAGAGCATGGATACCTCACTGGAGAAGCACGAGCAGTTGTCAGGGTGGGGACCTGGGGGTGGGGCGGGGGGAAGTAAAAGAAAAAAGAGGGGAAGGGGAGAAACTCCACCGGCTGTGTGCTGGAAGAGAGTGGCTGACAGTTTTATTTCTGAGAATTTCCCTGTGCGTGATCTCTACATTGGGATCTGCAGGCAAGTGACCCTGTAAAAGCAGCCTGAAATCCCCATGGCAAATAACATGGAGCCAAGGCTGGCAAACAGGAGCCAGTGGGAGGTGTGGGGGGTGTGAGGGCTACGGGAGCCCAGTCCCATTCCCCTGGACCCTGTGGAGCCCCATTTGACTCCCTGCCGTGCCCATCAGTCAGGCAGCCCACAGAGTCCCACAAGTCACAGTTTTCACTGACACATCATTGTCTATTAGTATGAAAACCAGTGTTGTTCATGAGGATTGAACTGGTTATAAAATAAAAATTTCGTTTGGATTCTTTCTTTCTTTCTTCCTTTCTTCCTTTCGTTCTTTATTTATTTATTTATCTTTCCTTTCCTTTCCTTTCCTTTCCTTTCCTTTCCTTTCCTTTCCTTTCCTTTCCTTTCCTTTCCTTTCCTTTCTCTTTTGCACATTCTCTTCTCTCTTCTCTTCTCTTCTCTTCTCTTCTCTTCTCTTCTCTTCTCTTCTCTTCTCTTCTCTTCTCTTCTCTTTTCTCTCCCGCCCACCGGCGGAGCACAGCGCGGTTGCCGTTCGGAGCGGCGGCCCGGGCAGAAGCCGCTGCCGTGCGCTCCCAGGT